>JANVFP010000026.1:600000-776361 GCA_027919835.1 Lentinula raphanica
CCTACTCAATAAGATACTGACTAGAAAATGCCACTTGACGTTCTTACGATGAAGTACAATTGCACAAGAGGAGAATAGCTGGCCATGATTTTCAGCGAATTGTACGCTATTGCACGCCGAATGTCGAGAGCAAATCAACGGGCGTCTAATCACCTCTCCTACTTACTCCCATGGCTACTTCAGAAGTTCCTCCAAAAGTTCGCATTGTCTGTAGCCATTTCACGCTCACAGCAAACTCGTAACTCAAGTACTGCAAACAGATGAAAGGCGCGGCACCTGATCTTTCTGCTGCAACATATCAAGTCTACGACGAATCACATACTATGGGGAATGCGCTACGATGGATGCTCATGAAAAAGTCAGTCACTGAAATTCTTAGCTGGTATTCTGCTCAACTCGCTTCTCTCTATAGTCCAAAAGTAGAGTTTTGTGGATACAGGTGGGTGTTGTATCCTTCAGTACACTTCTTTTGACGTCCTGAGCTGTTCTAGTGTACCTCATCCTTCAGAACCAAATATTCAGATCCGAATACAGATGTATGGTGTGTGGTAGCCAATGTCCTTCGAATCTGCCTGCTAACTCCGTCGTAGATAATCTCTCGTCGTTACAAGCCCTTATAAAAGCTCTGGATGATTTAAATAATCTCTGCGATTCGATAAACACAAAATATACCGAAAGTCTTCAAAACGACGGTTATCAGAGATGGGATGAGAAGAGCTAGAGAAGATGATGAAGTTTCATATGAATGTAGTCTAGGTGTCTCCTTGTGAGTCTTACTCTCGTTTGTATCCCCTCCAGAATTTTCATTATCGTGCAGGTATCCATATTGTTGTGCAACATTGCTTGTATCCAGGTCCATCTGAGTAGTAACTGAAGACCGTATATCATCTTCGATGCCCTGTGTCAAAGAACATTGTTGCAGTGATGTATTGCCAAACGCGTGAAGTGCTCGAAGTTCGACTGGTGTGGATCACTTTCCGAAACGATTGTAGCATCAAACGGGGATTGCGATGAGACGAAGAACCACTAGAACTGTTCCTTACCTCGGTCGACATCATAGTTGAAGGTTCAGAAATTTTGGTGCGTTGCATTCATCCCTCATGGTGTCTCCTGTCTCTGATTGGTTCAGGAAATCTCTATGAGAGCTGGTATCCTCTACACAACTTCTCTGATCTTCAACGGCTCCGATACCTCCGAGTTTCTACGGTTATTCTATTCTCATCCAGTAACTCAAATTTTGGCAATACCTCGCAAAAAGATCGCGGTTATCTTGACGTGTTACCCAATGTATTGAGGTCAACTGGTACAGTCACAATACCTGAAAGTCTCTCTCCTTAGCATATGCTCATGAACATGATGGTGTTCCTCTCCTCACGGAGTAAGCTCGCTTCGTCTGCAACTAATTTAACCAGCATTGCCCGCCACGACACACTTGAGCGACTCAAATAAAAGCAACACGTTTGCATTCTCTGACTATCTCTGTTTCCCCAATATGGCGAGAGTATTTGGGCTGCTTGCTTTATTGCCAGTCATTGCAAAACTGACAACGGCTCAGAGCGTTCCAGAATATGGACAGTGTGGCGGTATAGGTTTTACAGGTGGTACCAGTGAGTTCAAAAGAACTGCCGGTCAAACTTCCGCGCTTACACTTTATCCATAGCTTGTGCTGCAGGGAATACTTGTGTAGTCCTAAACCCTTACTATTCGCAATGCCTTCCCGGAGCATCTTCCGCTAGCAGTAGCGTTTCTTCTGTCTCGGCCACCTCGACCACGGGAACAGGAACGAGCACCACAAGTACTTCTTCCTCTCCGACCGCTACTGTTTCAGGATTCGTGAAAACTTCCGGAACGCAGTTTGTATTGGATAACAAACCTTTCACTGTTGTCGGGTGAGTGCCCATCTGTTTCTCTCTGCGTTGTGCCGCACCCTTTCTCATCATCTCCCTTTTGACAGAGCCAATTCGTACTGGGTTGGACTCATGAACTACGATACTACAGACATGAACACTGCCTTCTCAGACATAGCAGCTACAGGGGCGACAACGGTCAGGACTTGGTGAGTAAAACCCTGTTGCTTACAATCTACTCATCCCGAGTCGTGATTTGTAGGGGGTTCAATGAGGTGACCACACCGGACGGCGTAGCGTACTATCAGAGCTGGTCCGGGTCAACGCCTACTGTCAACACTGGTGCAAATGGGCTAGAAAATTTTGGTTGGTTCATCGTATTAGGTTTTGTCGATCTGCAATGACCTTCTTGGTGTTTAGACACCGTCGTCTCCATCGCGAAAGCTCACGGTTTGAGGCTCATCGTTACCTTGTGCGTTGAATGTTTGGCCTCCTGCGTGAAATTGAAGCGAATTTGTACTGAACTGGTTTTACAGAACCAATAATTGGTACAGTCTGTCTCGTACGTGCAGAAATAGTCCAAGATACTCAATGATCCCTCTATGATATGATACAGGTCTGACTACGGTGAGCGTCCTTACTGTCCGTAAAAATTGCATGACTTGACGGACCATTCTCACCTAGGTGGTATGGACGTTTATGTCAACCAACTCCTTGGTCAAGGATCTCCTCATGATTACTTCTACACAAATGCCACTGTTATTGTGAGTCAACTGACACCCAGACTAGCCGAAGATTCATTGAAAACTTTTGCTCAGGCTGCGTATAAAAACTACGTCAAAACGTTTGTTAGTCGCTACGTCAACGAGCCAGGTATTCTTGTAGGTCGTTCCTTTACATACCATCAAACGCAGCATAGAATCAATGATTCTCCTTACAGGGATGGGAACTAGCTAATGAGCCTAGATGTCTCGGTTCAACTAGGTATGTTGTCGTTGACTGGTTTGCCAGAACTCCGTTGGTGATGATTTTCCAGTGCTACATCCGGCACCTGTACCGTCTCAACTATCTCGACGTGGGCAGCGGAACTCTCTGCCTTCATCAAGTCGATCGACTCAAACCATCTGGTAGCCATCGGTGACGAGGGATTCTTCAATGATCCTGGCAACCCCGTCTATGTATACCAGTATGTGCTTCGTGAAAACATGCCATCATCAGATTCAATTACTCATCGATGCTGTTGTAGAGGAAGCGCCGGCATCGACTTCGCAGCCAACCTTAACATTAGCACACTGGATTTCGGAACCTTCCATGTAAGGGCTATTTAACTTTCCTGAGAGTTTCTGACCCCAATTGATTCTCCAGCTTTACCCTGTAAGCTTTGCACTACTTATTTCGTCGTTCTGGTAGTCTGATTACAGTTATCTCCACAACACAGGACAGCTGGGGTGAATCTGACAACCCATTCGGAACACAATGGATCGAAGACCATGCCACTTCAATGTTGGCATCCAACAAACCTGTGATCATGGAAGAGTTCGGGACGACTAGCAATCAAAGTGATGTCTATGCCACATGGTATTCGACCATCTTGAGCACTGGACTGACGGGAGATCTGATTTGGTAAGTGGTTAAACCATGTTACTACCCTATCTCTAACGAATGGAGCTACAGGCAAGCTGGTTCAGACTTGACGACCGGTCCAACACCAAACGATGGATATGCTGTATACCCTGGAAGTGATGTCTATGTTCTAGACACACAGCATGCGGCTGCATTGAAAGCTAGAGATGGGAGTGCCTGATTCTACGAGGAGAAATTGTTTCGGTAAAATGTCGTATACTCGTGCCCACACTCTCAACGTGGGTTGTACATTCTTCATAGCGACCCGCTTAACATGTGGGCTAGGAATTGCTGCTGCTCTGAGCTCTTCGGTGCCTATAGACTGGGAACAAAGGCATAGCGTGCCTAACAAGGCCTAACACTGCAATGTATGTCTGAACTCATAATGAAATCAAACTAACTTTGATCCTGGTTCCTATTGAGCCACGAACTGACAGCTTTGTTTCGACGAATTTGATATCTAGAAGCTTTGGCATTTGCTCAACGTGAACATCCAGACGCTGCTGGGTTTATCTCGCCTAAAGGTCGCCTGATGTCTACCATTCGAAGCGTGCAATCTGCTCATCGATCAATGCAGAGTTGGTGCGTCGCAGTCATCTGGCAGGGCCACCTTGCCTTCATTAACCCCCTTGCACGCAAACTCTTGCTGCAAGACCCGGGCCGCTTCAAATATCCATGACACTTTTCCGTGAGCTTTCGAATTTCGAGCGGATAAAGCTCGCTTTGGATTGTCATACTGGGCTACACCATCTATCGAGCGTGGTCGTGCCTTGCCTTTCCGCACTTCAAAAAGCAGATATGTGAACGATTTCTTTAAGTATTCGAGGTCCCATCCCCAAAACTTCATCGCAATGAATTTCCTATATGGCTTGGCTTTCATATCACTCATCTCAATCAGTACTGCACAAGATGTTCCCGAATATGGGCAGTGCGGTGGCATTGGTTACACAGGATCTACTAGTAAATGGGACTTCGTTGAAGACTTATTTCTTGAGGACTAACACTATGCATAGCTTGTGCTGCTGGAAACACATGTGTGGTGTTGAATGACTATTATTCTCAATGTCTCCCTGGAGCCTCTTCCAGTAGCATCTCCTCCACCTCGACCACTAGCTCAGGGACCACCACCACCACAACCTCGACTTCACCCACCGCTACTGTGTCTGGTTTCGTCAAAACTTCAGGAATGCATTTCGCATTGGATGATAAGCCCTTCACCCTAGTTGGGTGAGTACGCATTCCGCAATGACATTTGCTAGCTTCAACGCGAAATTTCTATCCATCACCAGAGCCAACGCATACTGGGTCGGGCTTATGAACTATGCTATCGCAGATATGAATACTGCGTTCGCTGACATTGCAGCTACAGGCGCGACCGCGGTCAGAACATTGTGAGTAGATGCAGTCCTTGTCTTGTACAGCTAAGTTGACAGAAACAAATCAAGGGGATTCAATGAAGTGACTACACCTGACGGTGTAGCTTACTATCAAAGCTGGAATGGCTCTACGCCTACTATCAATTTCGGTGCCAATGGTCTCGAGAATTTCGGTTTGTGTATTGTGATCTGAACCAAATCTTTGATGCCAATTTGCTACTCAGATAACGTTGTTGCAGCAGCGAAAGCTCATGGGCTAAGACTCTTGGTTACTTTGTACGCACGATTTCATAGACCCTGTTCACCTGTATGACATTCAATGCGTCCGCTAGAACCAACAACTGGTATGCTCTCTATCACTGATAGATTCGAGTCTCTGAAAACGTGTCTGTCTTCCACCTAATGCAGGTCAGACTACGGTAGGGATTTTATCATATACTACTAACTCGACAATGGAAATGATCTCATTGTTTACTCTTAGGTGGTATGGACGTATACGTCAATCAACTGCTTGGGCAAGGTTCCCCTCACGATTATTTCTATACAAATGCTACTGTTATTGTAAGTAGAGGCCAAGAAATAGTTCTATAGAATACTGAAGTCGGACAACACAGGCTGCGTACAAAAACTACGTCAAGACGTTTGTCACTCGTTATTTGAACGAACCTGGAATTCTCGTTCGTGCACTATCAGTCTTATATGATACTTGACAGTATGTCTAACACGAACATGAACGTTTTTCCATAGGCATGGGAGCTGGCGAATGAACCTAGATGTCTTGGGTCGACAAGGTGAGAATTTGCAGATATTAACCAACTCGAAGCCCACCACATATATTATGTGTCTTCCTTCAAAGTGCTACCTCCGGAACATGCACGGTATCAACAATATCCAACTGGGCTGCTGATATTTCTGCCTTCATCAAGTCAATTGATACAAACCACTTGGTGGCCATCGGAGATGAAGGCTTTTTCAACGATCCGGGGAACCCAATCTATGTATATCAGTACGTGCTATATTCTATGTACCATTTGGTTGTAAGATCTTCAACTAAGTTCATTGCCACAGAGGAAGTTTGGGCATCGATTTTAATGCCAATCTGAACATTAGCACGTTAGATTTCGGGACCTTCCATGTGAGTGGGTGACGCCTTAACGAAACATGTAACTGAGCACTCATTGGTTTTGTTTGACCTCCACTAGCTTTATCCTGTCAGTTCATTGATAGTTATCTGACTGTTCGAGCTGACGTGGTAATGCAGGAAAGTTGGGGCGAAGCTGATAGCCCAGGTACTTTCGGGTCGCAATACATTACCGACCATGCTACCGCCATGATAGCATCCAACAAGCCTGTCATCATGGAAGAGTTCGGCGTGACCATCGCTAACCAAAATGATACCTACGCCGGCTGGTATTCTACTATCTTGAGCACCGATCTTACGGGTGACCTGATCTGGTCAGAATCCAACACATACTACAGGATTTAGTCGATGTTTCTAACGACTGTGCTTTACAGGCAAGCTGGTTCTGATCTGACCAATGGTCCAACGCCGAATGATGGATATGCTATATATCCTGGTAGTGATGTATATGTTCTCGATACTCAGCACGCAGCGGCATTGAAAGTCAGAGATGGCAGCTCATGAACACCGAGCAGAATCGCTGTCCGAGTTGCTGTCAGCTCAGGGAGGGCTCTTCGATAACATTCAATGTACTACTCAGCCGCATCTTTGTATCGTTCTTTGTTCTATCTTCAACTCGAATAGGGGTTATATTTTTACATTCAAAAGCAGTACGAGCAAGCATACTGCTAAGCCACTAACAGGACGATCGAAGAACAGCTGCCCTCTCTCTCTCCAGGTATATTGGGGCGTATTATGTCATGGAGAGAAGAAGCTTGACAAGCTTGAGGCCAGGATCTGACAGTGGTAGGGCGCTTAAAAAGTTGAACTCAACTTGGTACTTGAATCTTCGGATATTATCTTCCACTATGCCAATTTCTCGAGTCATTCCACAATTAGGCTTCGCCTTTCAAGAGAAGAGTCCCGAGAGGATTTGCCAGTACTCAGAATGCCCCAGGCGAAAATCTGGATACGCAGGCAGAAAAATGAAAGTGTGCGGAAGATGCAAACATGTGAGATATTGCGTGAGTATTGTGTACTATACCTTTTCAGCGTATCTGTTGATCTGAACCTTTTGATTTTACTTACTCTCAACTGATCATGAACATCCATTCTATTTCCGCAGGATAAAGAATGTCAAAAGGCAGACTGGGTACGGCATCAAAGGAGCGGATGCAAAAAATATCAAACTTGTAACGATTACGACGGATGGATGGAAGTGAGTATACTGACAATGCGTTCGATCAAATTCGTCAGACGCTGACTGCATATTTCACCCTTTTTTTCTTCCGTAGCGATACAAACCCATCTTTGCATGGGCCGCTACAGAGGCCTTGCGTGTACACACAACCGACGATATCCTCCACAAAGCTCTCATAATCTCTGCAGCCTATGCAGACACCATCCGGGCATCTCTTGGCCCAATCCCTTCCCCATTCTACATCGTGTATGCTGAAGTGGTGCCGTTCAACGATCAGCGCGTCCCCATCAGTGATGGACAAGTCATTGACTTGCCGACAAAGTCAATGACCTTTGACCCTAGGTCAATGACCCACGTTCAATGACATTGACATTGACTTCGACGGGCCGATTTTGTGGTTGTACGACCGTTCGGCAGCCCGCGGCAAGTGAGCACCTAATCGGGAAGCTATGTCTCAGGACTGGATGGTAGCGCCTGGTAAGCGCCGGGGTCAATGTCATTGACTTTGACCAGCGGTCAATTACTAAGCTGTCATGTCATGTCATTGACCTTTGTCATTGACTTCAAGTCATTGACTGGCCATCACTGGTCCCCATGCGGATTTTACCGGAAGAGATAGAGGAATCACGGGCGATACGCGCAAGAGGAGGAGGAGGTCGCGCGAAATTGATTTTCCAGTTTCTCAGCAGGTCGCTTGACATCGGGATGCCTTATGATATTGATCTTACTGATCCTTTGCATCAGGAAAACGGTCTCCAGATAATAATTGATAAGCTATCGAAAATTTCGAATAATTATTGACATTAATGCCGTTAGCAATGTTATCACTTTTTATGCTAATTATCCGGTCCCTTCTGCAGCCTGCTGCTAATTATCAATCCTTAGCAGTAGATTATTGCCTATTACTGTTTCTTACAGGGGTATTATCTGGTGTTATCCATATGATGATTGCTTAAAATTTGTGTAATTTGGGATAATTAAGAGAAAGAATGACATTGGAAAGATTTTAACTACTAGTCTACTACATGTTCATGCAGCAAAGTGTAAATATACATGAATTTTTACATCCACACATAGAGCCCCTGCCCCCTAAAACCCAGGCCCATACCGCCGTTGAACTAAAAGGAGTCTGTTAGACTGAGAAAGAGGATAAAATGATTGCCTATGAACTCACCTTGTAGAGCATTTGGCCCAGAAGAACCGCATTCTGCACATTGCACTGAAAGAGGTCATCAGTATAATATTCTTGTGCCTCAGTCGGGGTCAGATTCACTGACCGTGTATGCTGTAAGGCCTATCCTCCAGTGTTGAAGCCATACCTGCCGCCACTAGTACAGGTCTCCACTATGACAGTCGACAGGGATCCGGGTGAAAGGCCTCAGCCAGCCACGAACACCAGCAGAGCCTTGCCTAGCTGAGGGGCTGGGCGTCTGCTGGGTTCTCAAGGCCATGGAAAGAAATTCGAGCAACAGGTGCCATATGCTGCAGAGAGAGACGGAGGGATGCTACAGCTTGTCCAGACATTCATTGGTTTCTTGTGGAGTGGGCACTGGGCCAATGTGGGGTGAATAAGTTGTTTCTCTCGTAGTACTGTTGACTCACAAAGCTACCTCACAAAGCTACAATCCATAGTCTATCATTCCATAGCAGAGGTTGGCATGAGTTCCGAGGCCCAGAACTCAGAATCCGGGTGTATGATACAGGATGAGGATGAAGTAAATGGTGGACGGAGCATGAAGTAAATGGTGGACGGAGCATGAAGTAAATGGTGGACGGCGCTGGGCTTGGGAGATGGGTGAATGCAGTATGTAAACAGTGAAGGTGAAATTTTTTGAGACGACGTGTCAATTACATAATGAGCACCAGTTTCCCACACTAATAGTCTTGGCCGCTGGTGCCGCAGCCTGCTGCAGTGCTGACAAGTTCGGCTCGATACTGATGCTGGTGGAAGATAGCGATAGCGAATAGCGGAATATTAGGTAACCATCTAAACCAAGAAAGATATTCCCACGAGTAATCTGTCTCGCAACACGGCGCTCGTTGCCCTTCGTTGCCCAACAAATCTTTGCAATGGGCAGAAGTGAACCATCTCTGCTCTTTTTCTTATGGCATAACCATACTTGTGCTGTATTGATATCAATACCTATCAATGCTCTTTCAACCACTTGAACTTGCATCTCATTTCACACCAGAGTGGCTGCTCACTCAATCCTCATATTAAGGGCTTCAAACCTTCTTAATGCTTGCATTGACCCAGCAACTCTGCATACTGTAGCCATGATTCTGCAAATAACCCAATCCCAGATGAGGGCAGCACTAATCTGACTGAAAAGTATCTAGTAAATTTTCTTCATCCTTGAGGCTTGTTGTGTTGAAATGCCGCGCCGCTGCGCGGCGCGGTTCAAAAAATCTAGATTTATTCCATTTTAGGAACGCTATCCATGCCCGGCAGAAAACGGCAAACCGGACACCTTGGTATCCGAGAGATAGTGTTCCAAATATGGATTTTTGAGCTGAATTCTTTGCATCAATTGTTACATGCATCTCACATTGGTTCAGCGGTCTACTACTGGTCTATGTGATGCCTCATGGTAGAGTGAGCTGATAATGTAGAAATAATGGTATAGGATACAGTAACTCCCTTGCTTTTCTCTTTCTTTCTTTTTCCTCTTTCCTTTTTAGGAATTCTTTAATTATTTTAATTTTCCCCACCAGCATTGCTATCGAGCCACAAGTTCTGACTCTTTTGAGTCTCACACAGCCGGGAATGCAGCCAACCTCAAATTCCAATGGTTGGAAGTATGCTTCAAAAAGGCATCACTGGAAAATGTTACATCTGTATATTTGCAATTGGAATCACAAGTAGCTATGCTATCATTTTTGTTATGCCTTTGAAGAGCCTGCTAATCATTCATAATTACTGATAATTATTTGACAAGAAATTGGGTGGTAATTGAGGAGTCGCTAATTATTGACTGTGCTATTACCCGGTCAATAAAAAAAGATTCCTTATCAACCATTATTGCCGCTAATGGAGTTATCGTTAATTTGCCATTAATTACAATATATTATCCAGAGACCGTTTTCCTGATGACTGATTCCTGGGTACAAAGAGTCTATCGACTGGAAGAGCTTGCTTGCAGGAATCGTGAATGGGACGATCTCGGTTGCAGATATCAGTCGGAGAGTGCAATATCAACCGACGGGTGTTGAGAATGTACATGATGTTGAAGAAGGGAAAAGTGACGATGAAAACAGCCTTGTTGATGGGTTGGAGGATGTTAGGATCTCGTAGGTGCTCGGGTCGAATCCATTTGGGATGAGTAGTGCTCCTCAGTCGTTTGATAGATAAATCATCGACCAACTTGCTGCAGTCCATTAGTCTGCGTACTTTTGTAACTTGGTGAAAAAAATTTCTTTCTTGTTGCCGAAACGAAGCCGAACACCACTAAGTCGGCAAGCCCCGAATTGACCGGCAGACGTCACGGCTTCGGCTTGAAAACTTAGTACACTTTCACTCACTTGAACCTTTCTCCATCTTCTCTCCTTCGTTTGCTCTATCGTGCCAGTAACGTTTTTGCATGTCAATTTTGCAAACCTAAACTTCTCCACAATCCTATATATTCATCACCCTGACAGTGGTACGGTGATATACTCTTGAACAGAGGAGGTTCTGGAAGCTTTAAAGCTCTGAAGATCGAAGTTGGGGGAGGAGTAGGATCCAAGCATTCAGGAATGATGATGATACGCCAATTCAACAAGGCTCAGCGAGCTCAGGCGCCTCCCACGTTACTCGCGACAGGAACCAGTGCTATTTCATTATTACCCACCGAGGTTGTTATATCCCTATCTCCTTACTCAACAGGCTATCCTCGTCCTCAACCTCCTCGTCCTCTATCTCGCATTCACGACCTCTCACAAAGCAGTCGCATCAACGGAAACCGAAATGTTCACCACCTGGGTTGCACGCGATTGATGAGCAACTCTAGTACGAGCTCGCTTCCCAGGAGTATCACTACCATCAGCAACTATGATAATGAAGGCGATGGAGGGAATTCAGAATTAGGCTCAGGCTTAGGATTGGGTCTTCGACGTGCTCATCCTCCGGATACACCTTTGAATCTGAACCAGAATGCTTCGAGTTCTTCTCCTCCTCCGGGACACGAACCCGGCGAAGATAATGCAAAGGCAGATACTGAGGCAGTGTCTGACGCGGAATGGGAGATAAGGACAGGTGAGTTCTTGATTTTTGATCTAAACGAGAACGAGATTCAATGGTCTATCTTCAGGTCGGACGATAGATATCCTCCGGACTTCTCTTCCTACGTTCTTCACCACGGGACTTATGACGAGCTGGGACTCAGAAACAGGCGAGGCGTATCCAAGCACGCATCCGTCTCTATCTATACCCGTTCCCAAGAATCTGCATATTCCATTACCTCTGCATCTCTTGCATGATTCTAAGCATGATAATGAGAGTGAGGAGAGAGAGAAAGGTCGGGGAAAGAGAGAGGCGATATATGGATCTAAGATTCATCTTACTTATACACCACCTTCACCGCTACCGCATCCGTTTCCGGAAAAGTTGACGTTGGATGGAAGATCACTCTACCTAGCTTCGGCAGTGTTCATCCGACACACGATGAACACCCTGTATTCTGACTTACGTGTTACGCTCGTTAAAGTCGCCGTGTCGGTTCCCAAGGACAAAAACTCGGAAGACAACGTACACTCCTTGAACCCGGACTCAGACTCAAAGCCAAACCCAGCTCATCCTTCAAAAACTCAACAACCAGCCTACCGCCGCGAAAAATCTCTCTACATTGCCCTCCGCGTGCGTGGCAAGTCCCGAATGACGGGAGCTGAAGGCCAATGGGAGGTCAGGTCGACCTATGGGTTTTCCGGGGTGGATGGGAGGGTTGTGAGGCATGAGGTGAACGGGATTGAGCCTGCGCCGGAGAGGAGCGTTTGGGAAGGGCTGGCGAGGGTGTTGGGGGTCGGCGAAGGGTTTGGCCAGGTTGGGGTTGGAGGAAGGCAAGGAGAAGGGGCGTTGATGGGTTGCGGGAAGGGCAGTGAGAGAGGTGGGAGTGGTACATGAGGATGAAGATATAGATAGGTGGGCTTGAAAGGACGAGAGCTAGTAGGTGAGGTTGGTGATACTCATGTGCTCGAGAGGACTTGAGTTATTCTGATTCAGTGACAGAACAACACCCAACTCCGCTTCATTTTGTTGTAAAATCAAAACTGGGATGAGTGTTCTTTTCATTATTGATATGTGTGAGTAACGCTAGACTTAGTGCCATCCGCATCCCACTCGGAGAGGTAACACAGAGTGCTGAGCGCGCGTAATGTTATACATACGTGTAATGTATCAAAAAAACGAAGCCAACTTTGCGGACGACGGATTGTTGCTTGCGCACTCAATGATGATCCAAGTGAGCCACAAAACTTGAAATGTTGGTGTCATAATCATTAGAGGAAAAAGGAAGTGAGCATGCGTAAGTTTGAGAAGTTTGTACAACGCCATAAAGAATTTGTGTGCATGTACTACATACTACATAGCCGCTGGGGCGGGAAGGGGAAAGAGGAAACAAGAGAAGAACAAACGAAGCAATGGAACGATGAAGGACTAAGCTTGATTGGAACATAGGTTCAATCTAGTATATCAAGACGGACGGAGGATGAGGGCGGCACTAGTGCCACTGGATGATGAGTCAGGAGGAGAGTCGGCAGCAGGGTTGGGAGGGGATGTGGGAGGGATAGCATTAGTACGTGCTGGTACTATGGGATATGCTAATCCCACCCAACGCATGTACGCTTCACTTTGATAATATATGCTCTTCAGTCTCTCAAAGAGGTTCTGTTGACTCTTGGTAGAGTAAAAATGAAGGTCCTTGTGGGTCATCAGCTTGGACTCGATATAAGCCAGATCATTCCCTTCAGGTCCACCAAGAGGACCAGGTTCAACTGCCAGTAACTTATCGACGACGTCGTTCAGTTGTCCTAGTGTGATATCGGCAATCCCAATCGGAAATGATTGCCAACGATCACCGTCGAGCCAGTCCGATATGCTGATCATGTAAGGCCTGCCAACCGCGCGCGGATTGTGAATGCTGCCTGGCGGGTCGCCTCGGGCATACCGGAGCCCAATCACGGTTGTTCCGACAGCGAAGTAGAGCCGTTCGCGTTTAGTTCCCTTGTCTTCCCTAACAAGGTAGCATGTGATGCCGCGTCCAAAAGGCATGGAACTTGTGAACATTTGGCGCAGTTTGGTGAATAGTCCGGGTTTCGATTCTGGTTGAGTGGATAGTGGGGATAATGGATCATTGGAGATATGAATATTAGGCAGAGGTGCCGCGAGGACCGTGAGGGTGATCATGAATGTCAAACAGAGGATGACAAGCTTGGAACATAATGCGGACAGTGTGGAAGTGGATCGGAGGAATAACATTTGAACTGTCGTTCGCAATTGGCATATGAGTTTTTGTTCAATAGATGAGTGCAATAGCACAAGACACGTACGTACCCAATTGATGTGTCAAAGTAAAAGATTGTAGACACTAAATGCGACGTGTTGAGAGCAGAATCTATAGTAGCGATGATGAATGTTGCGCACAAAACATTGGCGAAGGAGAATAATCAAAGTACAAAAGCGTTTCGACGTGGGACTAGTCAGGAAAAACGAGTTTTGAGGTCAAGCTGTACCGAGGCTGCTTCAATGATCGAACAGAAACCAAGTGACATCAGAGTACTATTCATACCGGACCAGCGCGACCAAAGGGCGACCGATGTGCAGCAAGTGTATGAAAGAAATGCGTTCGACGTTCGCCAAAGAAACGGAGGAGAAATAGGTAAATTTGGGTAATCCTCCTTCGTATATAGGTCGTCCGACACTTACCTTGAAAAGGGAGTATAGGGCACTGCTTTGCACTGCTTGGCTGCACGCGAATGTTGGCTCATCTTGTTAGCCTTGTTTCATCTTGTTCTTGAAGAAATGGTAGAATGTTGGGCTATGATATAGAGTAGCAATTAGCATTGTAGGCCCGGGGTCGGTCACCTCGTTCTGGAGTACGTTTTGATGAGTTTATTCACAGTGCTCGTACGAGCTTGTCTCTGTGGTTGAACTTTGTCCTGGCTCGATTATATGAGCAGGTCATGCTATGGAGTGTTGGCCAACGTTTGTTTCATGATGGAATGCAAGGGATTCAGACTGTTTCCCTTTGATGGTCCTTGAAACTTGTGATGGTAGTAGGTATGATGCATATCATAGGATGAGCGATTTCAAGCAGTTTCAACTTTCTAGCAGTACGAGAGATTATGGGCAGATAGTTGAGCGTAATCCAATAGCATCGTATTGGAAGTCGTTCTCTTTCTGTTGCTCGAGCTCAAGGCTAAGTACAGCTGGTGACGGTGGGGGAACTTGAGGGAACAATTTGCACCGGAAGTTGAAGTAACCGGAAGTAACCGGTCAGTGTTCCGTCCGGACGCCGGAATCTTCTTTAGACTTGGAATACTACTCCTCGAATGCATACCTGTTAATCTCCCTCATATTCGCAACTGAGCAGAACAGATCTACCTTGACAATTTCAATTCGTTTCTGCTCAGCGAATTCTCATATTTTACTCAAGATCTGGTCCAACATTATCCCATGAACGCCATGGATGAAGTTATTCCAGGCCTTTGGATTGGAGGGCTCCCGAGCGCCATGGACACGGAGAATCTGAAAGCCAACAAAATCTACAGTGTTCTTTCAGCGATGAGAGGGAAGATATCCGTCCACGAAGTGTGTCTGACTTGCTGAATTATCGTTTATCGAAAGCACTGAAATATTTTTGCCAGACTTTCATCAAACATCAGATTTTGTTGGACGATTCGGAAGAAGAAGATATACTGATTCATCTTTTACCTGCAATTGCTTTCATACAATCGGAACTAGACAAAGGCAGAGGTGTTCTGGTACACTGTCAAGCAGGAGTTAGTAAGTTTTTACGTTCGTCGTAATTTCGTTGATCTCATTTTATGCACTGAGATAGGTCGAAGCGCAACAATAGTAGCAGCCTATCTAATGCATAGCCGTAAAATGAATGTTGAGGAAGCTTTAGGGCTTGTGCGGAAAGCACGACCTGAAATCGAGTACGTTCTTCCAATCACCATGCTCCATTTCCTTATTCTCATATCATTCCTAGTCCCAATCCCGGATTCATAGCTCAATTGGAGATCTTTCACAATGCTTCATTCACCATCTCTCGAAAAGACAAAACCACACGAATGTATTACATGCAACGCACGACCGACGAAGTGATGAGTGCGTTAGCTCGATTTTTTTTTGCCTTTTGACGTTAATGTAATGTTGAATAGATGGCGATGGAACTCTACCTTCCACCGATATGTTCGCTCGTTTTCCTCGTTCTGCAACTGATTCAAACCCGCCCACACCTGGAGGACCATTAAGGGGCCCAAGACGTCGGATAAGATGCAAAATGTGCCGCCAGGAGCTCGCAGCACGCGAACATATGCTGGATCACGGTCAGATCGGTCCTGCAACTCCTGCATTATCTCCTATAGCATCTCGCAGACCATCTGCAAATCAACCCCAACTACCTTCTCGCCGCTCCTCCCGACTAGGATCCGATTCGCGGCCGCGGCGACCGTCTGGGTTGTCGTTTAGTGGTTTCGGAGATTCGTTAACGATGTCTGCGATGGACACTAGCCCTACAACGAAGGCATCGTCTCCCGCATCGTCTTCTGCTCTCGTTGATGATGACGATGATGAGGACGACGAAGAAGGTGAACCCACAGCTCGACCATTGACCGATGCTCAAGGCAACCCCGTCTCTTCTCCCCCTCTGACGGCAACACCAAAAGGACCGACCGGAGGCCGACCGATTGTTCCTCGTCCATTCTCAAATGCGAAAAGTATCATGGAAACGTTGTCCATGTCTGCTCTTGATTCAGACGACGATGATGAGGGAGAGATGGACGTTATATCTCCCGGCAACGTCAAGTTGACCAGCATTCGTCGTGTTTCGGGTTCTGCGACGCCAAATTCTCCAAATACGGTTGTACAAGTTGCAACTCATATTGGAAGGAGGATGTCAGATGCGATGTTGACGCCCGCTGAAGGGACACCTTCGACTCCTGTTGCTGGTACTGCCGGTACTACCGGCCAGAACGGTGACGGTACGATACTTGCTCCAGGATCAGCAGATGAAGTAGTGCAGAATGGGAACGCTGATAAATCTGCTTCGCCAACATCTATCTCTCCTCCAGCCCGTGCCGTTCCATCACCCTTAGTTTCTCCCAACGATCTTGCAGCCCAATTATATACAAATCCAAAACTAGCGGCACTCCGCCGGGGAGTGTCTCCACCCCTACCTAGTCCTAACCCATCAGATTCCACAATAGGTGGAGGAGGTGGAGGAGCGAAGCCTTTACCAATCAGCCCTCCGATTCTCATGAATCCAAAATGTTCTGGGTATTTCGTCGAGCCTGTGAGTATCGTGATTCCTTTTGTTTTGTGAGCGTATCTTTCTGATGACGCATCTATCTATGGATAGATGCAATGGATGGAACCTTTCCTAGAAGCAGGTGAAATCGCAGGAAAGATTGTCTGCCCGAACAAGAAATGCGGTACCAAATTGGGGAATTATGATTGGGCTGGGGTACGTTGTGGGTGCAAGGAGTGGGTTGTACCGGTAAATGCTCTTTGATTCTCATGTCATTGGATGATTCTTGATGATGTGTATTCCCTAGGGATTCTGTATAAGCCGGTCGAAGGTTGACGAAATTGTAGCGTGAATTATTCCCAATTTAATGTAAACAGACCTGTTGTTTGTGAGCTGTGCTTGAATGTAGGGGCCCTTCGCATATTCTATCTCATGTGTATTGTAATGGTTGGATGAAGGTTACGACGTAGCTGGCTGCTGAGATTTGGGATAATCTTTCGGATGACCGCGACTGATGAGGCGTGATCGCGTGCATATTGCGCACGGGCCTTGTGGCCCTGTCTCTGTTTTCTAGACTTCCCGCTCTCAACCACGATCTAGCCTCTACTGGCGGACAACATTCCCCAAAACCGAATTGCTCGTTGTCAACATCTCTCGTCAGACAGCTACCCAGAGTTCCATGGGTCTTGAAGCTTGAAGCCAGAGCCAAGACTCACAAGCCTCAAGGGATACTATAAAGCGGTAAGGGTATCTTCAGAATTTGAATTATGTATTCCAGCAAGGATTCCCATTCATGTACTTCTACCTCGTACATAGATTGCTTTGGGAATACTTCAAGAACATACACCCGGCTCGTTTGGATTCTAACATCAGTCACAATTCTGCCCTTCATGGAACATGGGGAAGCGTTTGCACGGTTTGATCCTACTCTGGTTCAAGCTAACATTCATTCCTTTGGTATGGGCTCAACACCCGTACAACGATCCTACGAACGAATACCAACAGAGTGGATCAGGAAGGAGGAAGCATTCAACTCACGGCCACAGAGAAGCTTCTTGGTTACTCGAGAATCGAAGAGGTCCAGCGAGAGAAGTGACAGTAAAAAGGCAGAGAAAGAGGCTAAACGTCGCTCTTTGCAACAGAAACGAGATTCTGTGCAAGAGTGGTTGAAGAGTGTACACACGACTCAAGACCCTTCTCTCTTAGGCCCTGTCGTACGCTCTTCCTCCCCCGACCGCGCTGCTGTACTTGCCGTATCGACAGATGGACAAAAGGAGAGAGGAGAGAGAAAAGAGAGACCAAAGGGTGCCCGAACGAAGGAAAAGGTATCGACAACCAATGTAAGCAATAATCTTCCGTATAGCTAGAAGCCTCTTTGATCGTTCCCCCGCCATAGATCTCATGGTCCAACTCCCACTCGTCTACACTTGATAATTCTTCGGTGCCTAATCTGCTCTCACAAACCCCAAAAAGCTCGAATGACACTCTTCCTCCAACTCGCACACACAAAAACGACTTCCTCAGCGCTGTAGCAAGCTCCATCAGACATGTCGATGATTACAGCGAATCAGACACTAATACTCATACGCTCGGAGTCGCAAAATCCGGAAGGGCCCGTGCTATTGCTCATCAGAGTATTACTTCCATGCACGATTCTGACGTGACCTTGTATCGCCATCGAGGGAGCTCTCCCGATGGCCCCGACGATGACTCACTCAAAGAAGAAGTGGAAATTCAATCAAGAAGCGAAGAGCTTACAGTAATGGATTCGGCCGTACCGGTTCAGCATCAAGAATCTCAGAAAAACGCACAATTCCTTCCGCCGACGTCACAGACTGAGGGTCTGGGCGTGACGGGCGTGATTGGAACAGAGAGCGCAACGCTCATCCGACTTTCACCTCCACCACTCGAGAATTCGGGTCTTTCCTGGAAGGCGGAGGACGAGGAAAAACCCATCCAAAGATCGTTAGCTGACGAGATGCGATTCGCAGAACAAAAGCAAGCCGAGGACGAACATAAAGCGGGAGGGGATGTGATAATCATCGCACAGGATAGTGACAAACCTGCCGATGAGGATGAGGATGATGACATTGATCTGGTGAATATTGAGGAAGACACGGATGAGGAAGCTTTTGAGGTTGTCGATGTCGATGAAGGAGGGTCAGTGGTAACAGAGGAATTTCAACAGACAGGATATCATGATGAAGGTGAAGGTGCTGGGTCGGTATCATCTAGTGTTTGCATCGTATGAATTACATCTATTCTCCAATTGTAAAAGTGTACTGCGTAGGAATACTTATTGTAATATTATAGGGCCAAAGGATTGCAATACACACTCAGCTTGCTGTTGTTTCGTTTTACATGCTCCTAAATATGAAAGATGGTGATATTCCGCAAACTGTTTCCCCCGTGAGGTAGGAGCAGTGTTGGTCATCTCTCATAAATAATTTGGCTGGTAAATTTCTACTTCAGAATTCGAGCCGTAGACTGAACATCCCTGACGATCGTGACACTCGAAAGCCCCTTTCTAGCCCATTCTTCAGATCTCTAGGCGCCTTATGTCCTCTTGGACAGGTTACTTAGAACATTAGCATCACCATATGTTCTCCCTTCGAGTCTACGTTATTCCTCTGTCATTGCTGTCAAAGCTAGTTACCGTTAGGCTCTATGGTAACAACAGTGATCCAAGTTCTCAACGTACTATTTGCGGGTGCTGCGGCTAGACTACATGATCTGTGGTAAAGCAGTTGTGGTAGTTAGCAACTGAGGCGGTATTCCAGAGATTTTTGCGTACTGCGGATCCTGAATGATAATCTCTGCTGAGGTTATACAGGCAGCAGAGTCAAATCGGTGATTTACGGATTCCCAAGCACTGGATTCCGGGACGTTCCCAAACCTCGTGAAACCGAGGAGTGTTCCGAACATTCCCTGACGGTGCTGTAGCAGATGGTGGCTAGTTTGATAAGATGAGCAGTCTACTTCTCCCGAGAATTTGGCTAATGAAGGTATTCGGCAACTGGAACCCAAGTGCGAGAACCCCGGATGATAGATCTGAGGTTGATGAACCAGTTTATAGATATCCTCGAACAGCAATGCTTGGATTAAGTACTGGTAACTGTAAATCGAGCATGCCGGCCAACGTGAGGGGTGGCTGGTGTAATCATTTCTCTTGAAATGAGACCGCGATTCTCCCGTGCGTGCGATTCGTGGATTTCTGAATACAAAGGAACAGATTGCGAAAGAATGGGAATACATATAGACTGAAGTGATCAGATGGGATCAAGGAGTATACATATAGCATACCGCTAGAATGCATGCGGACTCTGCCTAAGGTTTCAATCGAGGTTGAAGGTACCAACCGAGGCGACAGTAGGTTCAATAGAGAGGGAGGGATTTAATAAAGGCAGCGGGTGCTAGAGTAAGAGGGTTGTCTAGACGCGAGCTACGTAGGGGCTAGAAGAGAGAATTGACTGTGGAAAAAGAGTGTAGAGGTAGAATTAACTGATCAGAGAGGGTAGACAGAAAGTGACCTTCCGGAAGAAAGGAAAAATGTGGGACCTTGATTGGGAATTCGATTAGCCCGATCTGGATCTTGGAAGAGCTAAAAAGGCTACCGGCGGCTTTCCTATTCGGGACTCCTGCGAAAATTCTTTCAGCTGTTGAAAGAGCGGAGTTCATCAAACTTCCGATTTGTACTCTCTTTCCTTTCCCCTCTCACATCACACCAACTTTTCCTCATTTTTTGACTCGTCAATTATTTACGGTGGCACCCAATATCCAATCGACTTGCTCTTTCATTACGACTATTGACGAACACGGTCCTTGAAAAATGTCAAGCAGTTCAATCTACAATGTTAGTCTGTTCTTTTTTCAGACACCTCCACGAGGTCCCTTTATTCTGACTTCAACCTCATATTCAGCACAGAAGTCTTCAACCGACTGGTCCTGGTGCTGTCTCAGCAGGCCCTCAACACAGAATGGCCAGGTTTAATGAATCGGTTGAAGCTTTTCGTTCCGAGTTTGAGGGTCTGGTGAATGAAAATAACAATCTCAGAAACCAACGCGATGATCTTGAGTCCAAAGGTGTGTCATAATATTGCTCTCTCCCTTGTACTTACCACCCTATTTTATACAGTTGATTCACAAGTGAATGAACAGAACATCATCCGACAATCCCTATACGAGCTTGAAGCGCAACATGGCAAAGTGCGTCAACAATATGAAGATGAACTCGCTCGTCTTCGCTCAGAAATTCACGCCTTACGCCAAGGTGGCGCTGGGATACCCCCTGGAGGTCACGGTGCACCATTAATTGGCCCTACTGCATCGGCTGGTCCACCATCTTCGATTTCAGCTGGCGGTGGCATCCCCCCTTTCAACGATCCGTATTTCTCTTCGCGTAACGATAGAGATCGTGAACGCGATAGCGCGAGGGAACGAGAACGTAACGAAAGGATTGAGCGAGACAGAGAGCGGGATGCCTTGAGAGATCGAGAGAGGGATCGAACGTTGGATTCTCGAGACCCAAAAAGGCTAAAAGCAGACAGGATGAAGTCAGAGAGAGGTATGTCATAGAACCCAACTTCTTTGCTTTGAATTTCGTTTTTCATTGATCTCTTCACGTGCCCGTCATCATTTAGACGTCTTCAGCCCTGCCACTACCATGCCCAAATTACCGCCACCTGGGGCCACTGGTCCACCACCTACTCCCTCTGGACCTGGGCAATCGGCTTCCGGACCTGGTCTTCCCCCTGCGAGCTCATCTCATAGCGGACCATTACCAAGCCATCCTCCAGGACCCAGCTCTGCTGGAACGTCGCCTATGGTGGATGTGCATCCTACCGTCGCTAACGGTACGGTGATGCCCATCAACACTCCGGGTGTCGGAATCACCGACGAAACTGTCCTAGCGACATTACCTCCTGAATACAAGAAAGAAGGACCTGACTGGTGGATTGTGTACAATCCCGACGCTGACAAAGTTTTCAATGTGAATCTAGTTCATACCCTTATGCATGAGAGGTGCCCACGCTCTTTGTTTCCGAAGGCTTTCTCGTGTCTGATTGTCTTGATTTTTCTCTCTTCTTCTTGCAGTGTAGTGTGCTGTGTGCGGTTCTCGGCTGACGGGAAATGGTTGGCTACAGGATGCAATCGCACAGCGCAAATATATGACGTGGAGACGGGTCGCAAATTCTGGTCTGTATGCTCACTAATCATGGCGGAAAAAATAGCGGAGCTCACGCAATGTCTACCTCTCTATCAGCGTTTTGGTCGATGAATCAGTGGGAAAGTCTGGAGACCTTTACATACGAAGCGTGTGCTTCAGTCCGGATGGGAAGTACCTCGCTACCGGTGCCGAGGACAAGCAGATTCGGGTGAGTATCGTTCCTCTTCCACAGCTCTATGAATAGTTTAAGTCTCGCATCTAATCATCACGCTTCCTTTCCTCTCCATCTTCCTCATTCAGATTTGGGACATCCAACGCAAGAAGATTCGCAACATATTCGATGGACACCAACAGGAAATCTACTCTCTCGACTTTTCCGCCGATGGCCGGCTCATCGTCTCTGGATCAGGCGACAAGACGGCAAGAATCTGGGACATGGTCGATGGCACATCAAAAGTACTCACCATCAACGACCCCGATTCTCTGAACAACGACGCAGGGGTGACCTCTGTTGCCATCTCTCCCAACGGTAAGTTCGTCGCCGCGGGATCGTTAGATACCGTAGTAAGGATATGGGAAGTTGCGACGGGGATGTTAGTTGAGAGGCTGAGAGGACACAGGGATAGTGTGTACAGTGTTGCATTTACGCCTGATGGGAAGGGTCTGGTTAGTGGAAGTTTGGACAAAACGTTAAAGTATTGGGACGTAGGGGCACTGATGACTGGTGGGAGTGCAAGTCTTGTCAGAAGTCGAAAGGAAGGTGCCAATGGCGCTGGACCGAACGGACCTGGTGGAAGTATAGTCAGGAGGGATGGAGAAGGAGTAAAACAGAGTCCCTGTACGATGAACTTCATAGGACACAAGGTGAGTACCGCCGAGCAGGGTAGAAAAGCGCGAGGCTAAACATGATCTACTCTGGGATAGGATTACGTTCTCTCGGTCGCAGTCTCGCACGATGGTCGTTGGGTGGTTTCTGGATCCAAGGACCGAGGGGTACAATTTTGGGATTCGAACAAGGCCGTTTTACAGGCAATGTTGCAAGGGCACAAAAATTCAGGCAAGTTGTTTTATTATCCGGGAATGGCTTCCTCATCACTGATTTTGCAAATAACATTCTTCGGTATAAATAGTTATCTCTATAGATCTCAGCCCGACAGCAACCATACTCGCTACTGGAAGTGGAGATTGGCAAGCTCGTATATGGTCGTACAATTGAATCGAATTCCGTGTCTCGTCTTTCGGATATCAATGTCCCTCCACCTTCTCATTTTTCGATGACTATATTTTTTTGGCTTTTCCCCCTTCTCTTTCTTGTGGTGTTGTTATTTACTACACAATTTCATTATCTTGATTTCTCTACATGCCTGATGAATGAATACCCTCGTATCTATTCATCTTCTCCTGCGGGCTACAATTGCTCGGTTTTCTACGCAGTCTCGGCGGTCATCTTTGTATCTTTCTGCGTCCAACATGTAAAAGGATATTGCTTCATGAATTTCCGCTCTGTTGATGGATTGGTATGCTATCGGTACATACTTCCAAAACTTACGACAATGCCCGTCATATCTTTATTCAAGTGATTCATGTTTTCTCGTTACATCCTTTTCCTTGTTGTGAACACTGAAAATGCTACGAGAGATCGACTGTACTCGTCTGTCAACCTCAAATTTCAAAAATAAAAAAGGGACTGTATACTGTCCATTCATACTGTACTAATAGCAGCAACTTGTTTCGATCAAGTGACCTCGGGGTTATGGGCCCCGCGCGCTACCACTGCGCCATGCTGCTCTGGAATGGATTTCCCATAATAACAGCTATAGCCGGACGGATCTTGGTTCGTCCTAACTCTCATCATCTTTGCACAATGCTCAGGACTTTCATCCGCATCTCCCCATCGTCATTGCGCCTAACCCGTCCTATACGACGTTGTGCCCAACGAAGCTATGCTACCTCTTATATCTCTCCATCCTCTCGATACGAAACTTATCACGGAGGCCAAATAAAAACATACTACAACTCCACCCTTACTGGACTCCCACCAGCAGAGAACGAATTTCGGGAAGCCGTATGGGAGTTCTCTGCACGAGTCGTTCAGCCAAAGGTGGCAGCTATTGAACGAGAAGGTGGAGATACAGAGACGCACGAATACAAGACCTTGGTAGAAGTTCATAAGGAGATGGCAGAGATGGGATTACATGGTGTCACTGTTCCTACTGAAGATTTGACTTCCTCCCTTGGCCTAGGGCTCTCCTATACACATCACCTCCTAGCGATGGAAGCCATTTCCTATTCATCTGCATCTCTCGCGCTTTCGTATGGTGCACACTCCAATCTATGTGTCAACCAGCTCTCTCGATGGGGTTCAGATGAACAAAGGGCCCAGTGGATACCGGGTTTGTTGGATGGGACCTACATCGGCGCTTTGGCGATGAGTGAAACAGGCGCTGGGTCGGACGTGCTAGGGAGTATGAGGACTGTTGCGAAGAAGGTGGACGATGGCTACGTTCTGAATGGAAACAAGTTTTGGATCACAAATGGGCCCAAAGCCGATGTGTTCATCGTCTACGCAAGAGACGTCGTCGAACCAGGAGGTATCTCTTCTTCCCCTTTTTGTTCTTTCCCCTCCGTACTAATCATGCTACTCAGCCAAGCAAACATTCACCACCTTCCTCGTTCCACGGACCACTCCCGGTTTCTCTACCGGCAAGCCTCTGGACAAATTCGGTATGCGTGGCTCACCTACTTGCGAACTCATATTCGAAGATGTCTTTCTCCCTTCCACCGCCGTCCTCGGCGATCCAGCTTCTCTCCAAGGCAAAGGCGCCAAAGTTCTGATGAGCGGCCTTGACCTCGAACGTCTCGTGTTATCAGGTGGTCCGCTAGGTATCATGCAAGCCGCGTACGACACCGCCGTCGAGTACATCCACCAGCGCGAGCAATTTGGCGTCCCTGTAGCAACGATAGGGAGTATGCAAGCCAAGTTGGCTGACATGTACACAAAGGTGAACACGGCGAGAACGTTCGTGTACGCTGTCGCTCGTGCGGTTGATGGTCACAATGCAGAAGCGCAGAAACAAGGGCTAGGGCCGAAGGATAAGGGATATACGTATCCGCCGTTCCAGAGAAGAGATTGTGCAGCTGCGATTATGTATGCAACGGATAAGGCGATTGAAGTTGCGATGGAGTGTATGCAATGCCTAGGCGGGAATGGGTGAGTTCATGAGAAGTTATTTGTTGTCGATGTAGCACTGACTGGCCTCATTGGATGTACATAGCTACATCAATGATTATCCCGCTGCACGGTACCTCGCCGATGCACGTCTGTATGCTGTAGGTGCGGGCACCCAAGAAGTTCGGCGTTGGTTGATAGGAAGGGAGGTGAATTCTGACTTTGAGTAGAGAACTCGACCTACCACGATGCATGGTAGACCCGACTTGTAACAGGATCAGGAAGAGGATTTTTCTAGATCTGGTTATATGCTTGAATTGAAATCCAACGGATTTCAGCTGGGTGATTGCAGGTGGACAACAGTCTGAGAGAGCCCAACAATTTGTACTTCTATCTATCACATTGCTAGCATGTACCATCATCAGAGGCATATACATCGAGGACTTTCAAGAGTGCATCAGCAACACCGATCGCGAGCTCCTTGTCATTGATAGCTTGCTCATAATCCACGACTCGTTTACCAGTATCACTTAAACCAACTCTGATGACAGAGGAGAGCGTTTCGTCACCGTCAGCTTTCTGATCATGAAAAGGTTCCCCCGAGCAGCTAAGTATACTCACACCTCCGTTCGGTAACCACACCTCTACCACATTGGTTTTTGATTTGCCATCTCTGCCACCGGTATTTCTGTACTTCTGAAGTTTGTCGACAATGAACTTGGGAAAGAGATGAATGTTGTTCACATTTTGCGCGGACTTGGCTTCAGCTCTCTTGACTGTTCAGCTTCTTTCGCCCTCCGAGACATCAGGACCCCTGAAAATGCCGGTAGAGCTCTCATCCGAAAATGGCCAAAATCGGCCTTTCCCACGTTCCAAATTTGGACAGAATTCGGCCTTTTGCACGATACCTCATTGACTTTTCTCAAAAATCAGCCCTTTTGGGCACCATACCTATGAGTAGACAAGCGGTGATCCTCTTGAAAGAAAAGCTCATCAGAGTGATGGCTACATGTTTTCTATGCCACCATCTTGCTTTAAGTTGTAAACTTGATTCAGGTCACCCGAGATCTCAAATTTTGCAGCAATGGTCCAGCTCTGTGCTGCTCTGTGTCATGTGAGAAGTCGACCGGTCATAGGCTGGGTAAGGCAGAAATTTTTTATCATTCAGGTTATCATTGACTAAGAGAACTCATAAAGTACTTAGTGTGATGCTTCTTGAGTCCGAGAAGGATCCCCGCTGCAATACCTCGATCTTAAGGTCAGGTTGAGGCTATGTGTCAAATGTTCGGCCCTTCGGCACCATACCTCCCAGTGAGTTGGTACTTTTCGGCCCTTTATTCCTGATACTTGTTGTCCTAATATGGTAAGAATTCGGCCTTTGGCATGATACCTTCACGCCAAAAGTGAGCAAAATTCGGCCTTTTGGGATGAGAGCTCTACCGGCATTTTCAGGGGTCCTGAGACATCACACACAGCCTCTTTCCAGGCCTGCTTAATAAGCCGTCCGGAATGGTTGGTCAACCAACTTCACTTTCTTTGTTAACCTCAAGTAGAGCTTGTATCTCAAGCTACATACAAACATGTCTGTTTCATTTAGATCTACACATGGGACTATACATTTCTGCTACTGAGAATCTGAGCTAATCTGAGACTATGTACTCTTGAATCTTTTGAGCTGGTCATGTCGGACAGCCGCCGAACGGCGCTTCGGAACATTTTCCAGCTACCCCAGGGCCCCTAATAATAGGGTGGGATGACTGATCTCAGTTCGCACAATGTTGACCTCAAAAATGGGTGCTCACCCAAATTTCGGTTTGCACAATGATGGTCGCCGCAGGCGGAGCCTCAGCGCCGTTCACACAATTGCAAAATGTTGTCGAATTTGGACCATTTTTGGGCCTCAGAATAGGCGGCACCGAGTCGCACTCGGCGGCATTGTACTAGGGCTTCGGGCCGAAATTTTTGAACCTACCCCCAGGTTCGCACAATTCTCGACGGAAATTTGGCCACATCGGTTTGCACAAATGGCAAGATCGGACCAATTTCCAATGAGGGTTCGAGCCCTATTATCAGGGGCCCTGCTACCCCCAAGGTCCAACATGTTGAGCTCAGTACAACTCGTCACGGCTACTATCTTCTGATCGACAGTATTGATTCCTGTATATTGCCTTCGAACTCCAACTCTTAGCCAGCATTCATAGCCATTGGTGAAGCGATGTCACTAGAGGCCAACGAACAACAGACACAGCAGGACATTTTGGATGAAGGGTTGATTGAGGAATTGAGACAATTTGCTATACGCATCCAGGATAAGGTGTTTGGATCTTGAGCTGTATGAATCCTTGAGTAAAGCTGACGACATTGAAGCTGGCTCCCCTGCAAGAATTTCAATGTGGACAGCGGACGCGACTCCTTGTAGGAGAAATCCTGCAGATTATTGACATGGTCGTACATGAATACTCCAAGGCACCTGGCTTCCAAAAAAGTGAGTTCCTATCTTATCTTGGGAGTAGATTGTTGGAATTGTCAAAGTATGTATGAAGATCTACTGGCTTGCTTGTTGCTTGATGATTGACCAGTTCATTTCCATATACGCAGAACTACGGCGAAATGTGAACAGCTGGTGGATTCGTTGAAAGGAAGGAGTAGAGTTGTAGCGTTTGTCATGAAAAGATATAACCTGAGGAAAGTCAAGGCGATGCAGGAGGAGGTCAAGATCAGCCGAGATGATATAGAGGTTTGTCCTTGAGATCCATGGCTTGCGTTGTTCAATGCTCATCGACAGCAAACGTCATAGAGAGGAGTGACTCTACTCAAGACTTGCTGGCCGGAATCCCTCCAACATTTCCAAGCTACAGGCAACAACGATGAAAATCTTCATCAGTTCAGAGAGAGCACAAAACCAGGGATGTATAGCGCACCCGCGAGTACATCAGCCATAGCATCATCATCATCATCGTCAACACCATCCATATACACGGTCACTCCGACGCAGACTATGGCCCATGTAGTCCATGACTTCACATTCAACGCCGATAACATGTACAGCTCGACTGTAAACCAGCGCTTTCATCAGTCCAGAGAGCGCACGGGAACAAGGATGCACAGCGCACCTGGGAGTATATCAGCCATAGCATCATCATCATCGTCAACACCATCTGTACACACAACAACTCCGACGCATACTATGTCCCATGCGGTAGTCCGCAACTCCGAATTTAACGCTGTTGGAGGCAACATGTACAGCTCGACTGTGAGCGACCGTTCACAGTATGAAGGGATCTTCTTTGAGGGTACAGTGATCCACAACCTTCAGGTCCATTATCATGGCGGTTCTGAAGGTGAGCGAGTATCCATCCAGATATAGATCCTTTTCTGACGAGATATTGTCACAGCAAACCACAACGGGACGGGAGATAGGATGTCAGATACCTGACTGTCGTCAACTGCTCAATGAGTGTTACTACTCTGCTGAAAGTCTCAAATGCTCACCTGTAGCGCAAATGTATCCAAGAACTATAAGTTGACAGTCGATGTTTCTGATGAATGAGCGAAGCATGATGTGTGCGACAAAAGCTGACAAAAGGCGTACCTCCAAAGGCAAGCATCTGGGCAATAGTCGACTCATGCTAAAAAGACACAAAAATTCGAACTTATAAAAGAGTTTATGGTGAACTAATTGAATAAAATTTCCTCTTATGGCAATTTTGATCAAAGGTACACTAGAGGCGCAGCAAAATTTCCCGATTTGAAAAAGTTAGAATCAAAAAGTCATTTGACGCGTAAAATTTTCTCGCAATTGTCTTCCCAAAACAGTAGATAACACATACAAAAAGAGTAATCTTTTGGAGAAATGAAAGATGCCGTTTAGCGGCTGAAAATTTACAATTGGGGCGCTCAACTCTTATTTGAATAAAAAATAAAATGATCAATAATAATACATCAATTCAAACAACCCTGAATCTCGGACGCCTTCAGAGAGCCGCAGACTCATAGCGCCACACATCGACTGGAGGCCTCACACTGCCTCACAACTCAAGCAGGAGAGATCGGACACTTGAGGATAGCGTTACAGACATGCAAAAAAAGGACTTGTTCAGCTCAGAGCTATCAATGCTCATTACAGGCTGATCTTGCAAGTACTGGATGAAGTTCAAGCTACAGCCATTTTTTTAACTAGGCACGGGATTATTTTTATTATTTTATTATTTTATTGTTTATTCAATATTTAAGAATTGAGCGCCCAAATTTCTGGCCTGATTAAGTTAATCTTTCCCATTATAGAAAGATTATCTTTCACCCCAAATTTAGCATATCTAAAGCGCTCGGGAAATTTTCGATTTTTCGGTCGCTTCCGTACCACTATCACTGCCAGTTCCGTACAGATTGCACCAGTCTGCCATGATATTGAAATCTGCGCCAAACCAAACTGATTCATGGCGAAAGCCTCAAGCACTGTGAACCGATTCAAATAAGGTGACTTACGCAAAAGACCAACTTGGATCAGGACATAATGCTGATTGTCACTAGAACTAGAAGAGGTTTTGAGAGTAAGAAAGTAGTGATTCCAACCGGAAGGTAATTATTTAGAACCCGTAACCTCTAGCGTATGTTCCCATAGTACATCCCTGGCAACTTCATCCCCGCAATACCCCTGCTTGCCTAAATCGTTTCCGCGCTGCCCAATCCTCCAAGCGGATGGTTTAGATGCCGTCGAAAGCATTCCGTATAACTGATTTTCGGCACAGTCTTCTGGTGAATACGGCAAGTAGGATATTGGGCTCCAGGGAGAATTGACGAGGAACGACCAAATTCGAAAGAGGAGAGAAGAGGATCCGGATCCTAGAGGTGTGCGGACCCATCCCGGGTTGCAATGAATGAAGGTGATCGAGGGATAATGAAAGGCAAAGCCCTAAAGAAATTTAGTGAGTGCCTTTTGTCGAAACCAAGAAAAAGATCAGATGGGGTACTCACATCTGCCATGAGATCGTTGTAAGTTGAGATAGATTGCAGAAACGACACATAGGACGTGTTTTTCAACCAAAGATTTTCAAGATCAATCTTTCCACCAAGTCCAGCCGAAGCTACAGAAAGCACTTTCGCATCCTCGTTGTCTGTCCTAGCCCTCACCAATGCCGGAATAAGTTCATGGATGAACATCCAACGGGAGTAATAGAACAAGCCCATGGTTCGATCGATACCATCCTCGGTGGTCTCCCTCGCGAACTCTAAAACACCAGTGGTGAGGACGAGAAAGTTGATTTTGGCGTATTTAGCGAGGATTTCGCTCGTTGCTTGACGGACGTTCTTGAAAAGGCTCACATCGCAAGAGATGAACTCGTGCTTCACGGAAGGACCAGCCCGAGGGAGAGATGCTATGATGGACTCAGCCGCGACTCGGTTTCGGCCAACGATGATGATACAAGTGTTGCCTTTAGTGTAGCGGGCGAAGGCTTCAGCTAAAGCTCGACCCACGCCGCTCGTACCGCCAACGAAAACTGCGACTGGGGTGTATTGAAACGATATCTTGGCATTCTCGGATTTGATGGCTGAGAGCGAAGGTGAGGGTCCCATCTTGTATGATTTTCAGGAAAGAGAAAGAGCAAGTCTCATTTATAGCGTATTTTGGGACACTATGTCCAACTCCTCCGACCAGATTCCGAGACAACTTCCCCGACATACTTCCGAATGGCAGTTGAGAACGACAAAATGATAGACGTTACATTGATCACCCGGTGATGAGAGAGGTTAAAGACGGCCGCCGTGTCGTCACCGTGGAAATCAGAGTTGAGAAGTATTAGAATGCTTCATTCTGCATCCTGTGGTAGTGCAAATGAAAACTCCTTGTACCGTACATCGCTTCTTTTGCTCCAGGCTCACTTTGAAACGGTCAGTTTCATCGTATGGTTCCAAAGCACATCCCTTGCGTTATCATCCCCATAATAACCTTGCTTCCCAATATCATTACCGTGTTTTCCAAGCCTCCAAGTACCTGGAGATGAAGCGGTATGCAATACGCCGTGTAGCTGGTACTCCCCACAATCTTCCAGTGACAGGGGAAGGTATGAGATAGGAGGAACATTCGCGAGAAATGCCGCAGCTCGCATGAGGAAGGAAGGAGAATCTGATCCTAGAGGTGTTCGTACCCATCCTGGATAGCTGTGGATGAAGGACACTGAGGGATAGTGGGAGGCAAAGCTCTGTGAAATGTTAATATTATAGAATTTGCGATGTCACGAAAAGTTGGGAGACTCACATCCATCATGAGATCGTTGTAAGTCATTACGGAACGTGCCCATACCATCATGGGTGCTTCTTTCAGTTCCAGGTTGTTGAGATCGACCTTTCCCCCATTTCCAGCCGAGAGAACAGATAACACTTTCGCCTCCTCATCGTCCTCTCTAGCCTTTGCCAAACCCGGAGCAAGATCATAAATGAACTTCCATCGTGAATAGTATGCTAATGCCGTAGAAACCTCTATCCCATCCTCCGTGATATTCTTCCTGGTTAGATCTAACACGCCAGCCGTGAGGACGAGGAAGTTGATCTTCGCATAGCGAGTCAAAATGTCGCTAGTCGTCTGGCGAACGTTCTTCAAGAGGCTAACGTCGCATTGTATGAACTCGTGTTTGGCAATAGGCGAGGTTGGCTGAGGGAAAGACGCGATGATAGACTCAGCCGCAGCACGGTTTCGGCCGACGATGATGATATGAGCGTTTCCCTTCGTATGGCGAGCGAATGCTTCAGCTATTCCTCGACCTATCCCGCTCGTGCCACCGACAAAGACCGCGACAGGGATATACGAGAACGAAGTCTTTGCGTTCTCGTTCTTGATATCTGAGAGTGGACTAGTAGAAAAAAGCATGGCTGATGTCTGAGATCGAAGACTAGGAGGATCGACTTTATACTCCTGCGATTGTGGGTACGCGTCACCCGGCGGCTGCACGCATGCCACCAGCTACCATCGTACTCTTCCGACATGGTTCCGAATGGTTCACAAGACGGCCTGGATAATAAGAGTCTCGTGATAACTGTGGTCCTAGACTCCTAGCGTTGAGGCCCCTCGAGTTTCGTAGATATCCGTATGTATGTACCACGAGTACTAGCACTCAGTGAGCTCGACTGCTCGTTGATGGTTGGATTATAATGATAAACCTAACGAGATGCGTTGAGCACGTATACACTCCGATAATGTTGAGAAACGCACCGAAAGCCAATCTCCATCTTCTAAGCATAGCCAGGTCCACTAATGCCTCTTGAGTCTTGAAGAGGGTATAGAAAAGAATGGTGTTCGGTTTGTGCTGGAAGGCTGGAGGACTGAGGAAGAGGAGGAGGAATTTAGACGCTCGCCCGGGCGCCATGTTCAAACAGAGTCTAGAGACACGCTAGCAGTGCTCGGTCACGGAGACTGTGTAGAACGAGAGAGCTGGACGATCACAACCCATACGGATAATCACCTTGCTTGTCAAGGTATCTCTCACCCCGACAATTGAAGCAGTTTCGACTGCTTTTTGCACACAAGTACAAACAAATCACATAATTGCGAGCGAAGCGAAGCAACTGTGTTCATGTGAGTGGATAGAGACTTGACTGGGTTTGTACTTGTTTGTTCCATACGTGGCAACGATAGAATTTCGCTCGTTTTGAAATATATGCTCGTTCTCCTGTTCAAACCTCGTTCTTACTCTTCAAGAGTCTCAAAAGATGATCAAGTTCACTGCTGTCGGTGTTCTGTGTGTTTTTAAATGGGGTGCTGAGGTAGTCTAGTTCAAAAGCCGGGGTCCGAACCGTCCCTCGACTATTTCCTCATTTGGTTTCACGTGCATATCACGTTCTCCGTATTATGTGTCATTATCTGCGGTTGTTACGTGAATGAAAATTTATTTTTTGCGCGTTGAACGTTCGCGCCATCACTCGAAGGAGCAACGAGATGGCCTTCATACGCGACACGAACACATCGATGATATCTTCATTCAAAAGCGACAACGGCCGTGCCTTAATCACACATATAATCCAGCTCTATGCCCCCTTTCGGCCCCATGATTACGTGCTGGATGGAATTGGGGAACTGCTAGATGGAAAAGACTTGGTGGCAGTAACGCTGACTGGCTCTGGGAAGACTGGCTACATCGCATATACTGCCCTTGTTGTCCGTGAACTCACCGCGCATCCCGAGAAATACCCAGAGGTCCAAAATCTAACGAAGAAGTTTCCAAAAAACCCTCTAATGTTAGCAATATGCCCGACCAACTATCTCGAATATCAGCTAGTGCGTGGCTTGTATACCCTCAGTATTGATGTAGATTGACTTACCAGTACCCATAGGAACAGAAAATGTCGAGCATTGGGCTCAATGTTCTCATTATCAACAGTGACACGAAAGATCATGCTAGAGAAAACGGTTTAGCTGACCTTTGGACGAGAGTAATCACCGATCTCACTCTTTCGATTATTCTTCTGTCTCCAGAGCAGCTAAAATCCGAAGAATTCGCAAGAGCTTTGGTGAACAACACCTTCTTCGCGCGGTTGTATGCACTTGCTGTAGATGAGATGCACCTGCTGTTGACCTGGGGAAGGAGTTTCCGGAAGCCATTTCAGCAGATTGGACTAGTGCGGTCCAGGCTACCAGATGGTGTTGTTCTCATGGGGCTCACTGCCACGATGCGTGGTGGTACGGCGTTGAAGAACATATGTCAATTCCTGGGACTGAAGTCAGGAGAGTATCACCTCATCCGACGCTCGAATCAACGTCACGACATTCAGCTTGTATTCCAAGAGATCACATCACCTATCGAGGGCTCCGCGTTTCCTGAACTCCAGTGGATCCTTCGGCGAAATCGAAAGACGGTCATCTTCTGTCATTCTATCAGTCTCGGAAATTGCGTTCACCAATTTCTATATCAGTGCGACAAAACGTTAGGTGGCAGCCCTCTGGATGTTCTTAGCCGTATCCGGGAGTATAACTCACTGTCCAATACTTATAACGAGATGACACGCATGCTCATGCAATCCGGTGATTGTAACATCATTATCGCGACCAGTTCTCTTGCAGTCGGAGTGGATATAGACAATATCGAAGATGTTGTGGTGTTTGGAGATCCAGAGGATGCCGATCAACTTCTGCAAATGATTGGACGTATTAGGCCTCGATATCAGCAAGCGGATGACCAAAGCAGATACGAAGGGGTTGTTTACTTCAATTCCAACGCCCGTAAACGTGCCGAGGAAGCCTTGCATACGAGTTCCAGTATGAAGGCTGCGATGAAGTCGAATGGAAGCGATGTAGGAATGGACGAGGGTTTGGCAGAGCTATACCTCTCTAAATGCAAGATTGACGGCATCAACAAGTTATATGATAATCCTCAGAACGATGAACCTTGCGGCTGTCCGAGCTGCTCTATGTTACCTCCCTCTCCCCGAAGAGTTCCTTGTCCGTGCAGTGGCTGCATGATCAAGCTCTTCATTCCCAACATCCCTTCCAAGTCTGTTCAGGACGTACATGTCGCCAGTGCACCTAAAAAACATCGAGGAATATCGTTAGCCATGCGTTCTCATGGCATGAACGTACTGAGGGAGTTTCGTCAACAAATTTATCCGGACGATGATTTCAAGACACATATGTTTCCTCCATCTATATTCTTCACAGACGACGAGATGAAAAAGGTCCTTGACAACTTTGGTTTGCTCAAAGAGGCCGGTGATGTTACGAATCTGCTCAAGGGATTCAAAAATAGGCGTCTGATGCCATATGGCCAACAGCTGTTTCTGCGCATAGAGGCTTTGAAGGAGGAGTTTCAGAAGATTCAAGCGGACGAGAAGCGACAGAAAGAGAGCAAGAACGATAGAATTCAATAATCATGTAGTGTACAGGATAGATCCTCAGTTCTGATTTCAATGATTAGTACGATTCAGCTTAATGATGAACCATGTAACATACCTCACCCTCGGACTCGACCTCGTCCACATACTCTGCAGCAACCTCTTCAAGCATGTTGGCAAAATCAAACATATCTTCAAAGTGGATTTCAGCATCATCAGAATCAGACTCGGCATCAGCATCAGAAGAGCACTCGGAGTCATTCTCGGACTCTGCATCGCCGGGAGCATTCATAGCAGCGTCAACATCATCATCAGTGGCAGACAACGGTTTGCTGGGAATATCGGTGGTAGGGGAGGGATCTGTGCTCGACAAGTCGAGACCGGAGATACGAGTTTCAAGAGCAGAGATACGTGCTTCAACATCTTGTCTAACTCGAGCGGCTGTAGTTTCCTTAACCCACTTGGCAAGCTTGCCATTTTTGAGTTTACTCCAACCCTTTAGAAAGTTGTCTGTATCACGTTCCTCCACATATCGTCCGACGCGTCGCAAGTGAAGCTCATGGTGAGCATATTGATTCAAGAGTATCCGAATCTCAGGGTTTGAATGGGGTTCAGAGTGACGACCAGCGTGCCGCGAGAGACCTACGCCTGTTCTGGCATCGACCTTGACTTGAGACATGCGGTGGAGGTTGCGCGAAATGATTTGTTGAATGAAAGAGTGATCAAATTCCTTGCCTTTACGTTCGACAATGAACTCGAGTAAACGATTAAAGTATTCCTGTACAAGGTCGCAGGGGAAAAACCCGCCAGGTTTACCATTGAGATTGATGAGCATGGTTCTAAGGAGGGCGTTACGAAGGGGCTGGCTTGACTCGAGTTCCAAGGTCGTAATCGTCTCCAGCAAGTAAGTTACATACTTTGAATGAGAGGAGCCTGCGAACGTGAATAACATAACCTACGAATCTTGTTGTGAGCAAAGGAATTGAACATATCCAGCAACACACCTTGAGGACCTCCCAGACTCTACCCACATCGCCTGATGCCACAGCGTTTGCACATTTGCGCGACAAAACGGTATCGCGCATGAACGCGATAGAGTTTGCGAGTACCTGATCGCCCGTCCTTCGTATTTTCTCCTTCTCTTCGTTTGCCTCTTTCTCTTTTCGTGTTGGCTTTTTTTGCTTTGCATCGGATTTCGGTGCCTTCTGTGTTGCTGCTCGTTGTTTTGCTTTGGTGTTCGAGAGCCCAAGATCTTCCATCGAGGGATCGTCAGCGATGCCAATCCAGGGTGTCCCAACAGGAACACTTTTGGTCCATAAGGTCTCCTTCGAAGACCCAGCATTATGCAATGCATGATAATATGCTTGAGTGGTGCTGTAGATTCTGAATAGATTTTTGGCCATTGACTCGAGAACTTCGATTGCCGGCAACTCGTTTGTTGTATTGAGGTCTCGAAAGTACTGAAGTATATCTGTTGTTCCAAAAGCAAGTCTTTCAAGGCGGATATCAGCATTCAAAAGTCAGGGACCATGGGTAATACTTGAACATACCTCCAACAATCCAGCATCCGGGCGTCCAGTACAAGGTAGGCAAGCTGAGCACCTGGATAATAGTCGATTTTTTTGAGGTTCAAAGGGTCTTCGCGGCCAATTTTGCGTGAGCTATGGCCAAGTGTCGATGGATCCCGGCTAAGTGGTTCACCCCAGTGAGTTTCATAGACCCGAGAGAGGTTATGCCACATGGTATGCCACCATTCGAGCTGAGGCTCCAGAATTCCGAGGCTAAGGAATTCATTTTCGTTGTACTGCAGATAACGCTTCAGTTCAAGAAGCCTCTGATAGGAGAGTCCATCGCCGCCGAAAGGCCATATTCGAGGAATGAAAGAATCAGGACTCTGTCCCACCTGTGCGAAGAAATTGAGGATAGCAGAATAAAGCTCGGCGGTAACGTTCTCGTTTTTGCCAACAGTCGAGAGGCAATGGAGTTTGGATGCCTCAGGTGGGAGTCGGTCTATGGCGCCTCTGGTCTCGTATAGCATAGCGACGTGTTCTTTGAGATGAGTAAGTTCGGGGACATGAGTGATGAGGGATTCTAGCCATTGAATGGCACCGACAGTTTCTAGATGCTCGTTATTGATCAAGTCAAGGAAGAAATCAACATCGATGGCAGCGCGTTCGTTTTTTGCCATGCGAGCTTTCCTATCATCGATATCATGAACATCCGGTGGGAACGTGCCTTCAGCATATTCAATGAAAGTTGCCGCTATTCCAATCGACATCTTGTTCTCTCGCCCAGCCCGCATATCCCTCTGCCGCAAATTGCGCTGAGTATTATCGAAAACCACCTTTCCCCATCGCTTTGGGTCAGCTCCAGCTGCGCATGAGGCCAGACCTTCCTTTTCCCCAAGTTCCCGGAGTATTTCGTAGATGGTACTATATGCGGGCATTGTTCCGATACAGCTTTCGTAGGCAAAGATATCCACTGGTGCTGAGGTAGAGAAGTAGAAGATTCCTCGTGCAATGGGGAGCCAATTTGCGCGATGATTCAAGGAGAAATTGAGAGAAGCAATGGAATGTGTAACCACCTGACAATGATTTGAGTTTATTTCGCATGGCTGAGCTTAAGTGAGATCACGGCCTACCATATCAATGGGTCGAGTTTTCCGTATCAAGCTCTTACTGATTACCACTTTTCCGGAAGCAACGCATGAGAGCAAATTGTAGAGGAAAGGTTCGTGGGTTTCAAAGATGTTACTAATCTTTGAAACGGTGTCTGCTCCGATATCAGCCCAATCTGTATGAACGGGACTTTTTGTAGAGCCGGAGGTCCCTTTCGCAGAAAGACGGACATGAAGACCACTCTGAGGTTTCACAGCGACCCGAGCTTGTCGAACGGCATGCTCAATAGAGATCTGCGCAGCAAAGGATGTCAAGCAGGCACGTATATGCTTGATCTCATAGTATTTGGGTTCGGAGGTAGACCACATTTGGGAAGAGATATGATCTGCATTGCTAGAGCGTCCGTCCGGGGAGGTAAACCAATTCTGGATGATTTCTCCTGGGTGATGCTGACATCTACCACTGAGAAACTTCTCAATTGCGTTAGAATGAGCTTGGCCTCGCTCAGTATTTCTCCACTCTGAACTATAGAATAGGTAGTCACTAAAAGACCAGTTCAGATCCTGTATGTGCTGCAAAATAGAGTCCAACTTCTGAGAGACACTGAGTATCGTATACTTTCTCTTCTTGGGAAGTTGCTCTGGAGTGTATACCAAGAAATCGTCATTCTCCTTCCTGCGCTTGAGTTTCGACGATCCTGAGAGCGATGATGCAGCAGATGAGCGTTGAGTCGACGCTAGAATGGGGCGCGCCGGAGACATCGAAGGCGAAGACGTAGAATCGGAACGCGCATGCTTCAAGTTTGTTTTTCGGGGAAGTGGAGTGCGATAGAATGAGGAGGGCAAGACAGGCGTTGACGGAACGTTTGTTTGCGAGCAGTTTGTGTTACGAGATGATTCATCATTCAATTGGAAAGAATAAAAGCTCATGGTAGGTATGAGAGAGGTGAACGGTTCGTTGATGAAGTTTGACGCGTGTTTGCGAGTGCACATGTGACTGAGTGTATTGCTCATCGACTCTCTTTTAGGAAGGAGGGCTGCATCTTAAAAAGGAAATAGCTGAGGGACGGTATGGACACCGCGTTTCAAATCAGACTCTAGATAGATAGCAACGACATCTCTTGCGGGATCTCTGATAAGATAAGATCATCTAGCTACGAGTCTGACTTGGGAGACTAGTGCTGAGGTGAAAAATTGAGCTTCAACGCTTCTAAGGGAAAGTTTGGAATCTATTTCTTTCATTGAGTGAGTCTTCTTTTCTGCTCTTTCTATGCTCGTTCCTAATATCTTGTATAGCCTTCATCCAGATTGCTACTCTAGGTACAGGGTCAGCTACCGTGTAAGGTCGATCCACAGTCCAAAACGGCGGGCCCACCGTGTTCACCTAACTTAACACAGCGCAATCCATCTCTGTCACGGTCAACCTCTGTCAACATCTAACGAGTCGTTTAAAATTCATTCAGTTCTGGACTCTTAGCTTTTTGTTGGACAATTCTCAGTAATTAGCGGTTACCAGGCTAGTATCATATAGCTCCTCATTGAGATGTACAATCGTTACATGCATAAAGAGCTAGGATTTATGCTTCCTTCGCGAGCACAAACCGTGTTCCACGGTTAATACCTAGTACTTTAAGCGGGCGCTTGTTTAAGTAATAGAGTTTCAAATTCCGCTTGCTCCGATTGTTCAAGTTGCAACTTCCTGCCTCTCATTGTTGCGCTCATTGTGAGCGAAGCAAAGCAATAGTGATCCTGTAGGGACATTGAATGGTGTCTGTGTTTGTATTTGGCTGGTGGGTTAATAAGATCATTTCTTGAGACTCAACAGAAGTTAAGCCACAAGCAAGGTGAGTGCCTCGGCACAAGGCCCTTTTCAAGTGAACAGATACAGGAATATTGATTCATCAGGCATGTACTTGGAAAAATCAAGACAAACTTGGAGAAACATGATTGTTTGTCGGAACTGGCACGAGGGCCGATAACAAGAAAGAGTAAATCGTCAGGAAAGGTCAGAAATATACAAATAGGAAACATGTGCATGCAAGAAGTTAGCATCTGGAACACTAATTGTACAACCAGATACGAGCTTGGCAGTCCCCGCTTCCAGTAGCGAGCATGCTTGTTGTCGGGCTGAGATCGACAGAGATGACTGTATGCGTTGGATTGGAGTTTTGCACAATAAGTAATGAAGAGGCCAATCCCGGATAACTGACTTGCCTGTATTCTTATGCGCATGCAACATCGCCTGTACAACAGCCGTTTTCGAATCCCAAAAGTGTATGGTTCGATCCTTTGATCCAGAAGCCACCCAACGACCATCGTGTGATAACGCAACCGAGAGAATGGCATAAGCCTATCCCAGAGTAGAGAATGATTAGCCTTGTGGTTTCCTATCTCCCTCTCCAGCAGAACCCACCTTGTGTCCTACGAAGTCCATCTTCCATCTCGAACTCTGTTGCACTTCTTCTCCAAGAGCCCCCTCAGCTACACTTTCCCCAGGTTCGTTCGGTCCAGCTGCAGCACCATCCGAGGCACCAAGTTCCTTCTGCCTTTGGGTGACGCTTCCGCTTCCACCCGTCATTAACGCCTCTACATCCCAATATTTCAATATTTTATCCAAACTTGCACCAACCAAACCCTTCCCATCGGGCGTAAATGCAACACTATACACACTATCCCCGTGTCCTCTCAGCCTCTCAACCAACATCCCTGTCGCAACTTCCCACATTCTCACTACGGCGTCTAACGAGCCCGCTGCGACGGATTTACCGTTGGGAGAGATTGCAACAGAGGTCACCCCTGCGTCGTTGATGGTGAGTACTTTTGATGTGCCATCGACCATGTCCCATATTCTTGCCGTCTTGTCGCCTGATCCACAGACGAGGAGCCGGCCATCGGCGGAAAAGTCGAGAGAGTAGATTTCCTGTTGGTATCCGTCGAATATGTTGCGAATCTTCTTGCGTTGGATGTCCCAAATCTGAATGAGATGGAGAGGAAAGGAAGCGTGATGATTAGATGCGAGACTTAAACTATTCATAGAGCTGTGGAAGAGGAACGATACTCACCCGAATCTGCTTGTCCTCGGCACCGGTAGCGAGGTACTTCCCATCCGGCCTGAAGCACACGCTTCGTATGTAGAGGTCTTCATGCTTTCCCATTGATTCGTGGACCAAAACGCTGATAGAGAGGTAGTAGACATTGTGTGAGCTGATGTATTATTTCCTTCATGATTAGTGAGCATACAGACCATACTTTGCGACCCGTCTCCACGTCATATATTTGCGCTGTGTGATTGCATCCTGTAGCTAGCAGCTTTCCGTCAGCCGAGAAACGCACACAGCACACGATACTGTGAGAAGAGGGAGGAAGATGGAGAGAATCAGTCTCGAGAAAGTCTTTCGAGACAAGGAGTTTATTTACCTCTCATGCTTGAGGGTATGATCTAACTTCACATCCAAAACCTTCTCGACATCGGGATTGTACACAACGAACCAGTCAGGCTCTTCTGTAAGGAGATGATTACGCTAGATCAGTTTCGTCGGGGAAACCAGCGAGTATTGATGGGTAGCACAGTACCGTTATTGGCGCTCGGATGTGCCTCCACCATGGGAGACGTTCCAGTAGAGCTGGCTCCTAGAGAATGGCTTAGTAGCAACCCGTCATGAGAAACAGATGAAAGTAAGATACCAGGCCCAGAGGGAATAGATGGTGGACCAGCGGCATTCGATGGTGATACTACGGACATGGTAGGAGCTTGAAGACGTTCAGTGAATGATAGCGGTGTTCATTCTTAAATATATCCATCGTGTCACAAGAGGTCACAGGACTCCGAAAACATAAATGCACATTGCATAGCCCAAATAATCTATCACCTGGATAGAACGCGTTCAACGAAGAAACCTAAATTGTTTGACCTGAAAGATCCGCTTTGGAGTCCATCACGTCCATGATCATCAGCAATTGTCTTCCAGAGTTCCTAATGCCACCTCCAGATGCACATTGTGGCCAGTCGTGCCTGTGTACTAGAGGTCCCAGAAAAGCAGGTATAAGAGGAAGAGAAGGTTGAGGAATTTAGACGCTGATGCTTTTGTATTCTAACGCTCGAGCGCTAATCATTGGGAACTTCTCTTTTCACTGGCAGTGTCACCTCAAGCCTCAGGCCCAGGGCTCAATGTCAACCATCGCCAAAATCCCCAAAGGGGTTTCATCTCGAAAGCTCACAGCTCTACCAAACGAACTCATTGTTCTGATATTTAGAACCTGTCCGCAATCAGACCGTGCAATGCTTTCACGAGTTTCCAAACGTTTTCATCACTTAGGAGTCGATCCTCTGTATCGCTCGATTCTCATCACAAATTGTGCCGCTGTTCAAAACCTGCGTAGAACAGTGGTCGAATCAAACGGGGAATTTGCAAAGGCGATACGGGTCCTCAATGTGCTGCTGGCCAGGGTTGACGATAAGTCAGTCAGTCCTCTTGAAACACATTTGAACAAATCGTAACAATTTCATCAATCCCGTAGGATCGTTTTCTGGAACATCAACGTCCCGGTTCTGCTGCAAGCCATCATCCTACAGAGCCCAAATATCAAAACACTGCAATTCTACACAAGTTTTCCCCCTCCAACGGCGCACCACGAACAATCTCTTCGGTTGTGGGCTCAAAATCCGTCTCCTAAATGCCTCACCTCTCTCACCTTTGGCGTCTCGTGGTACATGGTCAATAGGAACGTGCTCAAGTCACTTTTGGATCCACTCGCTGCCTTGGAACACCTTTCCATACAATGCACTGGAGATTATTTTTCTCCGCCATTCATCACGAATGTAGAAGTGACACTTCCGAATCTACTTGCGTATCATGGCCCTTCGATCCTTCTCGAATCCCTCGCAAAGGGATCTAAAAAGCTCTCATCGCTCATCCTCGAAATCTATACACCCCTTGATCTCGAGTTCGACTTTGCCTTGGTTCTCGCGCAAGATCCAACGTTAAGACACCTCAAGAACGTTGGTTCAAAGGGTGAAGGCGAACCGGATGCCGCTGCGTTATCCTTTTTGAAGATTATCTGCGACACACCGGCTGCAGCTAATGTCGTACTGGAATTCATACCCCAGGTCGCGCATTTCGAATTGCTGTGTACGTCCATGAAATGGATAACACCAGAAAGAGTAAGTCGTTGTTCAACGTTCAACTTCGATTTAGTCAAGATACCGAGCTTTGTTCCAGTTACCAACTCATCCCTGGCACTCCGACTTGAACCTAGATTTCCTCTCTCGAATCACGTCACTACGAATTTTCAGTCTGCAATTTGTCCATATCAAACAATCTTTGCCTTGGGATGTAGCTGTGATCGCTGACTCTCTAGGCGAAATGAACGCGGGTTTGGTGGAGGTCAATATCTGTGAGTTTGCATGCCTGTCAATCCGAATGTACTTGTTTAGGTATCTGTCCCTTGTAGACGGACACAAGTATCAGAAGTCAGCAACTAGTACAACTGGGAAGAGGTAACGTTATGCTCTGCTCTCATTGTCACATATACTGATGTACCCTGTTAAATCTAGCTGGTCGCCCGTTCTTGTTTGACACGTTCAAGTTTGAGTAGGTCTTGACTATTTTTTGTGCCAGCCTAGTCCATCTCACGCAATACAATTTTCATTATATCTAGCATTTGAAATTAACTGCTACAAAAACGCTGAATGCCAAGCTATATGGCATAGAAGATAATGACCTTGATCTCGAATGTAGAAAAAGAGTATTCAACGCGTTCAGATTTCCGCGTCGTTTGATCAAAAGCTTGGCGATGGAGTTCTCCCCACAAGTGCCTCCATCTACTACGTATCTATCGACGACAAACTCTTGTTTGGTTGAATTTCGAGTGCGCCAAGGGGTGAGTGCCGTGACAGAATATATAGCCCTACATTCCGATTAGGCTATCCATGGCGATCAGGGATATGGAAGGATATGTTAGAAGGCTCACCGAAGAGGCAGAGGGTGATTGGAATATTACACGGTTGCGTTCGACTGCTGAAAAACTGTTGGGTCTGTTCCTATCTGTTCAATATATGTGTATGATCTTGTTACTTGACCTTCATCGACAATCGGTCGATCACGTTCGTTTTGAACCACTGCTCGTCTGAGGGCGAGTCGTTCTTTCCTCGTGTCAAGCTATACAACCAGAAACTGCCTACAAAGTAGTACAATGAAAGCCTAACCAACTTCTAAGTGACAAGTTGAAGCTGAAGTGTTGACCGAGTGCGACGGTTGTGCCCATTCCCACGCCACAGTCGCTCTCTCCCTCTCTCTCCCTCTCTCCTTTATACTTTGGAGCGGGTGAACGTCGTGCTCGCTCTTGGTCGCTGCAAGCTAACCAAGTTAGTCATGCCATTGAAGGATCGCGTCGCCTGATGTGTCTTGTGCAGAAGAAACGTCGGACTGAACCTCGCGGCTCTATCGGTTTCCATTGCTTAGGTTCCAACCGCTCCGGGTCCGCCTCGTTCTTTTTTGCAGGCTAAGATGGCTTCCGATGGGCAAGGAGGACATCCATGGCCAGATGATGGTAAGTGAACATAGCTATAATGATTCGTGTGTCTCAAAGGTGCTCTGGGTTTGACATTGGCTGATTCCTTTGCTTGAACCTCAGCAGCAGAACTAGCGAAAGACCCCGAAGCGATGAAAGTGCGCGAATGGCGATATCAGCTTCAAAAAGTCTTTCTGACTGCCAAAGATCGAGCTCCCAAGGAGAAGTATATGTCAGAAATGGACGATCTCTTTACCCAAATCGAAACATATGACAAAATGACTTTGATATATCTTCAAGTGAGTTTTATACATTGACCTGCAAAACTCTCGAATCCACGAACTTCCCTACCTCTGTTTCAGTTCTCCAAAATCGGAAAAGTCATACGTCTCATCTCAGCGCTCTCCGATGACAATGTCACTCTTGATTCGCAATACAGATTCCGGGAACGTGCCAAAAAGCTCGTCGAACGCTGGCAACACATTACCGATGCTAGCCGTGCAGGCGTACACGGTGCAGAGGAGGAAGCATCTTCATCGACAATGAAGAATGCTAACACTGGGCCTACACCGAATGAATTAGGCTCGGAAGCTTCCACTGGAGTTGAAGAATCCTCACAATCTTCGGATGCCAAGAACGGGGCAACCGGGCATCATCAGCAAGGTAAGAGCGACGAGCAAAATTGTGATCCGAGTTTCTCATCTTTCGTGTCATCTTGGGCGACTTCTTCTCGCATCTTTCTTCTGCTTCGTTTTTCTATTGCATATGAGGTACTGTCGCTACAATCTTTTGACTCGTGTTTTCCTTTGTCTTGTTCGGTGTTCCAACCAGACTGGTACTGATCATCTACTTTCAGATGCTCGAGCGACAACGCCGGTTGAGACTCAGAACGCTGATGCTTGCGAGTTCCCGGATCTCACTCCATTAAGATTGAGCGAGTAGACTCTACTTCGAGACTATCTATCAGTGTTATCTCTACCTACTTTCTATTCAGAAGGTATCGATCATTGTCTTTCTCTATACCCTCCTCCTCGTACATCTCATTCGTATGGTGCACTAAAGCAATGTCTTGACTTCTGTGATACTTCATATCCCGTTTATGCTTCATCGTTTGCCCTCTACCATCACTTGCTGAATATGATCTATTTTTACCATTTGTACAAAAGCTGCAGCGCTGTATGGTGGCGCTATTCTCTTGTGGCATAAGTGCCTATTTCAAGTTGAATCGTTACAGAGTTTTAGTGGATTTCGGAGGTCACTACTATAGGCCACACCGCAATCCTGGAGACTCGAGAGGACGGTCCTTGAGGGTGGGCTGTTACCTAAGCATCAAGAAATTCCTCGACGTTGTCCTGGCAATCATATCACAGTTTTACCGTTCAACGTCCTGTCACCTGACATTACCAAATAAGCCGATCCGTAGAACCGATCAATCGATCAAATATCGGAACCGGTACAAGGCGTTATCCGCGTTCCTCCCCCAGTTGCTTAAAGTTCCGTAGCTCGTCCGAACTTAGAGTAGCGCGTAGCACTTCAGTAGCTCTTTGTTACTCTTCCCCAGCATTATTTAACATATATCACAAGAAAATGACATTCTGTTGAGGCTATACACTATATCTATCTAAACCACTACATATCAATCGCAACGTTGAACAATGCTGAAGTATGGGATTCCGCCTCCGCCTCCGCCTCTTCTTCATCGCTCAGATCATCCTCCTCATCGTCAGCGCTAGTAAGCTCATCTTCTCCAACCTCCATATCCCCAGCTCTTTGTCGTTTCACTCCCACACCCGCTTTGAAGTATTGGAGATTGGCAGTATCGAAGCCGGGGAGTCGGAAGATCTTCCGTAGGCGTGTGCGATGGAGATCATTGAACCGAGCTCGCTCCCAACGATGGAGAGAGATCTGGTATGCGAGGTGAGGATCAGTGAGTGTAAGATTAGATTCCACGGCCAAGAGGAATTCCTTCTCCTCTTTCATATAGGTGAGTAATCGTTTGATCTCTACATGAAGACGATCGAGCTCTTCCCATGCTCTGTACAACTTGAAGTACTGCGCCATTAGGACCCTGTTTGCAGGAATGGCCCAGATCTTCTCCCGGACGTTGCTCCTGGTATCTCTGAGGAAATCGAGCTCCGAGAGGTAGGCCTTTTCCACGACATCGTCGTAATCAAGAGCCTCTCGGGGAGGGGATAGTTTGGCAGCAGCTGAGTTGTACAGATTGACGGCCTCTTGTATGGCCTTCGAACGATTCTTGAGCGCTTTACCGAGATGTCTTCTCATCTTATATCCTGGAAGTATATCATCAGCTTTGTATGATAGAACAATGGAAGAGATATATACACACCTGTACCAGCCATGTGCATCTTAGAAAGCTCAAATATCCTTCCAACCACAAGACCCTCGAGTCTATCTATCGCTTTTCTGTAGACGTGTGTACGCGACATTTCTGCTGCCTCCTTCCAGCCCTCCGAGTCCTCCGTCCACGGCTCCTTGAGATCGAGTCGGTCCTCGAGCAAGTGCACCTCCGCCAGCAGCTTATCTTCTCGCTCTTGCTCCTGTCGCATCGTCCTCTCCAGTCTCCGAGTGCGGTCTGTCTCTGTGGGAGTGTAGGAAATGAAACTTGCTCGAGTAGCCTCCAGTCGTATACGGCATTCCTTCAACTTCAGCAGTTTGGTGTAGAGATCTATCTTGTTCTGATCTTCTTCGGGCTCCTCCTCTCGCGTTCCCAGGTACTCCCACTCTTCATCTAGCCATCCAAAGATCTCCTTTGCATCCGTCACGCCAATATCCTTCATTCTCGAAACCACGTCGTCCTTGGTCTTCAAAATGGAAAGTGCTTGTCGATAATTGTTGTATATGAATTTGCTGAGATTGGCATAAGCTTCGAAGTTGTCGTGGTGGTACATCCACGAGGAGATCATCTGCCGTCTGTGAAATTTACTGGCATGTCGGGTCGCCGACGCAAGAGCATTCGACTGGGAAAAGAGTCTCTCGAGGACTTCCAAATCTTCAAGTCCACACCCATCGATGTAGGACAACAGGTATCGTAATTGACAGCGCCTGTTATGAGCATGACCATGGAGTGAACCAATAAGGATCTTGACCCTCTCTTTCTTGGCAAGTGGTTGTAGTGGACTTTTGGAAAGAGTAGTGTCGAACTGGCAACCGATGTCATACCCAAAGGCCTTCTTCCCTGGTGTCGAAGAACTAAGGGTGGCGCGTTCTTCATGACTTGCTGACAGGAAGCGGTTCAGAAACGCGAGCGCATATTTTCGTCTAGAGTTGTTTCGACATCAGAGATTGGTTTAGAAAGTGATCGAAGCGAAACACGTACTGTTCACCACTCTTGATCATATCTAGAATCCAAAGTACAAACATATGCCGACAGGATGCCACGAATACTCCAGTTTCATCGAAGATACCTCGTTCTGCTTCTGTATGTCCTTTTTTCATGTTCTCCCAACGGTCCTCGCAACCCTTTCGTGGTTCGCCAGTTTGTTCGATTTGATTCCAGCCGGGCAGGTTTGGCCAGTTCTTCTGATCCCATTGATCAACATCAGTGGGATTCAAGAAATAGTCGTCACCCCCAACTCGAGGGTCATACCGTTCCTTGAGCCGACCAGGAGTAGAGGAGTCCCAGTCTGCATCTCGACGCTCGACTCGCTTCAGGGAATCGTTCCCGTCCATGGCTGCAAGTAGCTCGAACTCGAGCTCAGGCTCTCCTAGTGTGGGGTACTGGCAGGCAGGACAAGTATTGAGAGAACGCCAATTGGGATCTTGCCGGTTAAGAGCAGTTCGAACGCGTTGCCGTATCTCAGCCTTCACCGCTCTGAACACATCGTATGCGGATGTGAGCTGTACGCATAGGTAGTTCATGAATCGAAGACCCTGTAGTTCGCACAGGCCCCGAACGAAAGGTTGGATGGAGAGTCTAGGGCATCGGACAAATAGATGATGGTAGAGTTCGAGAGTACGGATAGAGACGACGGATTTATGAACAAGAGGGTTGCATGGGAAAAAGCCCTGACGGACGAGGCTACCTGAGATGTAGAGATCTGACTTGTAATGGGAAATATCTGTATCAGTTATGCCTGAAGCAAAATGAGTAGAATCTTTGAAGAGAGAGCACGATACGTACCGAACACGTCGATAGCCTTTGTGCTTTGCAAGAAGATACACTCATCATCTACAGCGGCCCCACCTTCAGCTCTGCGGAAGCAGTAATCCATATATGCAGTTGCCATTCCTTCTATTTGAGGACGCCAGCGTTGCTGATCTATGAATATCTTGTTGCGACGAGTACGATGATCTCTATAGTAGCTAGATAATTCCTAGTAGGTCAATCGTTGACAATTACAAGCACAAGCGAAGAGACTCACGATGTTCGATAGAATGCCTCAGCCTCTCGGTAAAGCTGAGTCTCTTCATCTTCAACGTCTTCCCACCCTTCATCTGGATTCTCAAGCGCTTGGTCTTCGATGTCTGGAACTCGACAGTCTGGACGCGATTCCGAAGGGTATTCAGTGATGTTCTCCTTGTCGAAATCGTCGCGATAAATGTCCAGATACGCGCCAAAGTCGAGCACATCGTCAGTGCTCGACTTGGCCTTTTTCCGATCCTCCAACAAGTTCTTCTTGTGCTGCACCGTTTGGCTCTGCGAATATGTCCTGATGGCCGATGATTTCTGAGAGTCGACGTTACCTCTGAGAGGTACAGCTGGGCCACGGACAACATCCCGGGTACGGATGACAGGCATTGAATTCGAAGTCGGCAAGACTTGGAGTAGTAGAGAGCAACAGAGCTGTCTCGATCACGTGGTCACGGGCCTACATGAAGTGGCGCCAGTTTTATTCTCTCTTGGCTTCTCGCCTTCATGTTATCCTGTGAGTGGTCCCATTTTCCTCGCGTATCTTCGCGTATCTTCGTGCATATATTGCTTTCTCAACTAGCTCTATTATGTCTGAACCTCTAGTATGCAGACCCGGCTTTGGGGCAGCAGAATGTAGGATTCAGACAGTGTTTTGGTGTGCCAGCTCATGCCAGATGCTTCATGTTATTCTTGTTCAGTGTTATGCTCTCTTACTCATTCTATCTATTAATTCTTGAATACTAACATTCCCCAAAGCGTTCCGGCGCTCGTTACGGAACCATAAGGAGTATAGTGGCGTCTCTCGGAGAGATGAAGAAGCTGAGCTCCTCACTGTAAGTCTTCATACAGAGGATCTGATGAAGGATGCCTACTTGTGGCAAGAAGAATATTACGCTCAACACGAAGAGGCCACCGATGAGCGCGTTCCGCTCAAGACATCGACTCTCAGTCGACGACCTCAGAAGCCCTCTCATTTTCACACTCTCAGAGATCTTGCAAAGCCACGGCCTTTCCAACTTCCGCTTGCTCGAGAGCACTCTCCATATCAGCCAGATATGACTGCTTCTGCCCAGAAAAGGAAGAGCGCGAAGTCACACAGACGCTCTCGTATGCTACGCGATGAAGAACGGCGGGAAAAACAACTCGCAGCTGGTTCATCTCTCAAAGCCTGTGCCATACAAAATATGGCTCGCTCGAGATTGGCTTCAAACATCATACGAACAGATTTCCAGCGTCAGAAGACGAAGTGGGTTGGTAAGAAAGTCGCTGCAAATAACGAGAATTTTTCATTGGAAGATCTATCAGCCAAGCCTGAACTGACAAAGGTATGCTGGGATGGCAGGTAAGTTATGACATTTCTAGATATTCCACCGTTCTGACCTCCAACAGCCAGACCAAAATCATACACGACAGCTCCGGTGTCCCTCTCGTCGTTATGGGCCGCAAACCATCAGGTTTCGACGACGTCGTGGAACGAATCCAGCAGAAACTCACTCAATCGCACGCCGAACTCGATTTTGCACCGATGAAGAAGAAAGTCAATTTACGAGGAACGTATGACGCTGCACCGATGGGCGGCAGTTTCGGCGGTGGTCAGAAACGACCCGCTATGTTTGCTCACACTCCTCACAATACTGCGATCCTTCAAGGACTTCGAGAAGACCCAGACATGCAACGCGTTGCTCGATTATGTGATCGTGAGTGGTATTTTCCAATAACTGATAGTAAACTCAGGTCTGACGATTTTCGTCAGACTATTTTCAATCCTATTTTCCAGATATGCACACCTTGTACAACAATGTCCTTGACTTGCTTCACGAAGACAATCCCGAATTCGAGCGGAACTTCCCAGATTGCTCGTGGGCTGCTGCTCACATCAACTTCCAGCTTGCTGTCACCTTCCGTCATCGAGACTTTCTCAACTTGCTTTTCGGTTTGTGCGCCATTTTTCCCGTGGGTTCCTATGATTATCAGCGTGGCGGACACTTAGTTCTATGGGATCTCGGTCTCGTCCTAGAGTTTCCACCGGGAACGGTCATTCTCATTCCTTCGGCATTGCTCGAACACTCTAACGTGAGTCTCCCTCCTGGGGAAACTCGCTCCTCGGTAACATTCTTTTCTGCGGCTGGTCTGTTTCGATGGTGCCATAATGGGTTTCTATCTGATAAGGACATGCGCTCCCATGGGTCTCCCAAACTCTTGAAGCGGTGGAATGCATACCGGGAGGAAATGTGGAAGGAGGGGTTGGCTTTACTGAAGCCCTCCAGTGCTTAGTGTTCAATCAGTACTTTAACGATATTCAGAATATATACTGTATATTCCATGCATCTGTGTGTATAAGACCTGCTGCTCTCTAATTCTGACCAGTTAACATGAAGTTCTGACCTGTTTTCAATGTCAGGTACATTTATATCGAAACTCTGAAAACAAGATTTCAGATTTCGACTCTCGATAATTGGTCAAATACTTACTGTTATGCTTCGGAGGAGTTAGTTCTGAGCTCAACAATGCTTATCCTTCATGTTACAGGTTTTAAGTGTAAGTGTACGTGTGTATTTAAAGGAGTACAACAAAATTAGGTATTAACGACAAAGACGAAAAACGAGAAACTTTAGATCACATCAAACTCTATATATGTCTCTAAGTGTTCTTTCACTACCACCACGATCTACCATTCGTGAATTGTCTTTATTGCCAACCTCTCTTACTATCATTCATGCCTCGTAAGCGTACTCTATCAGCTATTGAGAAAGCAAGCCGTTCGCCTGAAGACAAGCTTCGAATCAAGCAAATCAATAGACGGAAAGCAGACCGTCAGTATCGCCGAAGGTAAGTTTGCCTCATTATACTCATCTTCTACCGTTTCCATTAATCAGGTATTAGGGCTGATAATAATGCTGCAGAGCGTGCAAAGGAGCATATAGCTTTACGTCGGGCAAACATGTCTGATGAGGAAAAACTTGCGGCTAAAGAGAGACAAAAAGAATATAACGCCAGATACTATCTACGGTACAGTTCACATTTTGACTGAAGCCTAGTATGATGCTGATTTCTTTCTATAGTCATCGCGATTCCATATTGCATTCAGCTATGCAAAAACGTACTCGGTGAGTGAGCTCAGAGCTATAACAAATCCTACTGATGAATCAAACTGATCACACATACCTTCTCAGTGCTTATATCAGTCGCCACGGTGAAACATCATTCTGGCAAAACTACCCTCATCGTGTTGTCAAATTCCGCAAGGAAGTACAATAGCTTACACAGTAAATGTTGTTCACAGTAGATATGTTATCCTCAATGACAAAAAGAAAGCGATTTGAGCAAAATCAAGTTCATTTACAAAGACTTTGAGAGCGTACAAGATAAGAGCAATTCTAAATAAGACAGATACTTAAAAGTGGTTGCGCTTTGGATGAGAAACTTTAACTTTTCCCTCGGTACGAAAGGTTTCTAACTGGGCTAAGGCATCACCAAATGAGCCAATGTAACGAACGACAACGCCGCCTCGGTATTGAAGCCCTTCGATAACCAGACTCTTCCTGTTACTATACACACCCGGTTTGACTCCTTGACATACAATGAAGTTTTCGTTGGTAACCGATTCGTTCTGCAAGAGGTCAGCTATGCCAGTATCCACAAATTCCTGGTAAAATGTTTGAGCACGCTCCACATCGTTGAAGGACCCAACCACATGCGAGTGCAACGCAGGGTTGCAGATTGAATCCGCCCCATCGACGACACCATTGATGGTGGTCCTACATCATTAGAGTATCAGAACGGAGTCTTCGATGGAAGGAGTCACAAGTACGTACCAAGCATAATAGACCCCATAAGAATGGTTGTGCCCTTGATACACAACATAAGCTGGGTGCCTGCTTCCTTTGTGTACCACAGACACTGGAACTGCAGGACCATGCATCGTGGTCCCTGCCAGGCTCGTAGAAGCAGGGACTGCAGGCTTTTTGACTTTTTTCGAATGTTGGTGGGTGGAAGACGCAGGCGGAGCAGGTTGAAGCTTCGGCGGAGGCAATAGTATGTTCGGCCAGCCATTGGTAAGAGAGGGTGGTGTTTCAGGGCGTTTGGTTGGAGACGATGGCACCTTCGCATGACTTTTGGTTGGAGAGATAGGTACTTCCAGTCGTTTGGTTGGAGATGATGGCATCTGGGTACGGGTTTTAGTAGGAGATGGTGGTGGACTAGCAACAGGACTCGGTGTTCCACTGGAGATTGGGGTCGGTGCAATCTCAACATTGTTGTTGTCCTTGTTGATCTGGGCTGAGGATCGAGGAGATATAAAGTAGGCCATGGTATATAGATCAGAGAGCATACCAGTCAAAAGATTGAGTCGGCGAATTTGTTCGTTCATCTCTTCTAAACGTGCGTTCACCTCTGCTTCTCGAATTCGGTATATGCCTTGAGCAACATGGACTTGGGTCTCAGCCACTTGTCGATCACTCTCAGCAGTCAATAGAGCTTGAACTATGGTCAGTCAATAGAATGGTGGTACAGCAGCTAGCTCACCTTCTTGTGTTTGCACAAGGCTCAGCGCCTCTTTGACGCTGTTGCGAATTATCCGAAGCATTTCGACTCAAAACAATGTTAGTACAGCTGCGATAGGATTCCAGACATTACTCACCGTTATCATTGTTTCTAGCCATCGTTCGCAGTTCAAAGCAGAGATGGAGAAAAGTCGAGATAGACTCGAAAGACAATGTCAATGTTCAGGTTGAAGCTTGAAGGAAGTTTGAACTTCACGTGGAGAGGTGAGCGCGGTACATGATTCACGTGAGCAGAGACGCGTTGATAGCTTGCGCCTCTCCCTCATCGTTTCAACTCTCTTGCAGAGACTTGCTGGTCGTTTCCTCGGTCATGGATGGGAGTCGAGATGAACTTCATGGTGTTTACCGGAACTCATTCAGTTATCCTAACCGAGTTCATTCAATTTCCACGCGTTCTCCACTATTGGGGCCGACAATATCATCTAGGCATCTGCCGTCGGCCTCATCAAGCCTTCATTTTAACAGTCAAGCACGAGGTATTTCCAAGAATAGATACCATGAAGTTTATTGTTTTTCGTTGACTTCTTCCTTGCAGAGCCATCTCCGCTCATTAGACCGTCAAGCTTTCCACACCCCATAGGTGGACCAACATATGGTACTCAGGTATGCATTCTGTGTCAATTTTACATGTTCTTCATTGAGAATTCACGTTCAGGACTATCCTTCCCATGTTCAACGCAATGGACTGCCGGGCAATTCAGCAGCTCCCATCCCTGTACATCGTTCCACTGTATTTGGACATCTCCCTCTGCCGCCTATCAGTTCCACCACAAACCGCTTTTCCCTTCCACCTGCCGTTCAACCTGGTGTTCTACCATACCAAAAAACATCAGCTTCAAACCCCTTGGCAACTCGTGCCAGAGCACCACTTCAGCCTTCTGACACAGGTAATACTCCCTTGGCATCTCGTGCCGGAGCACCACTTCAGCCTTCTGGCACAGGTAATACTTTTGGCGTTGGACAACCGAATTCTCCGCTCCTGCCGCTACGCTGGGATGCAGTTGCTGTTTCCAACAATGTTGACGCGTCGAGAATTCGCGAGCCAGTCACTGTTCCCCCCAACTTCAAAAATCCTATCACTCAGCCTACCACAAGGCCGAGAGAGAGGTCTTACCCAAACTCTTCGCAACTAGGGCTCATCAATCGTCAACTGCTCTCATCCTCGCCGCCCCATGGTTCTGTCAGCGCCAGTTTAGCTGCTGGCCTACGCCCTTCAGATTCTCAGGAGTTCAGAGCTTACGTGCAGCATGAGCGCTCCCAGACCTCAGCAGATCCTTCCCCTCGGCCAGTCATGAAGCTGAATCCTGCACCAGCATCGTGTTCATCGCCGATGTTGGCATCAACGTCTTCCTTGCCTAGTTTGTCAACGTTGTTGGTATCATCCCCTACTCTCCCAGCAGTGTCATTGTCGTTATCTTCGACTTCGACTTCGACTTCATCATCGTCTTCGTCTTCGCCGCCGCCAACGTTACCATCTATATCATCATCGACTCCAACATCATCATCATCCCCAACGTTGTCATGGTCGCAGCCATCATTACCCTCTATGTTCTCTTCAACTCCAACATCATCGTTACCTCCGACGTTGTCATCGTCGGTACCTTCGATTTCATCGACATCAGCGTTGCCTCCTCTAGCTGCTAAAAAGCCTCGCATGGGAGCGGCGGAAAAAGAGTTGAAGGGGAAAACAAGTGACAAGCAGCTCGCAGACGCCATCTCAAAGATATGCGAGGACATCGAAGAGCAGATGGAGAACATTCAGAGGGAATATCGAGTCCCTTTATCCCGTATCCGTCGCATGATCGGAATGCACTGGGGCCATCGCACGCAGAAGGAACCCAGCGCCTACAATGCCGCATTTTTCATCAAGTCGCGAGAGGTCAATGAAGGTACTCTTTATGTTGTAGTACATTGTTCCGGTTATTAACTCTTTCTGTTAGATCTTCCTAAAGGCAGCAAACTGAAGATGAAGGAAATACATGCGGAGCTGCAGGCCGACAAAGAGATGATGAAGGAAGTTGAAAACCCGAGGTCGAAGAAAGTTCCAGAGTGGAAGGAGGCTCTGAAGGAAGCTCAGGAAGATGCATTCGTAGGGACTCGGGGATCCAGCAGAGCAGTTCGAAGGCAAGGGACAGCAGTGATGAATAGAGCCAAGCGAGAAGTATATCATTTCATGTCTAACTGGAGATGACTTTTCTAACTTCCCTTTGTCATGTAGTTAGAGAACCTTTCCCGACTCACAGGGGCTTTCACCTTCGGTATGATGTGCCAAGGTGACTTTGGTACTACCATCACACCTGCATTCTGGGGGATCGGTCCCATGGAAGACTTCCTCATGGACACGTTCAAGATTTCGTGTTTCGATTTCATAAAGTCTGCCCAAAGCTATGCTTGCCTTGCGTCTGTCAAAGGACAGACCATGACGAATGATAAAATGAAGACCGCAATAGCGGGAATGATTCTTCGCGGTCTTCGTACGTTTCTCTCTGTCCTGTTCATTGTCTTTGGATACTGATAGAAACACATTCCCTGCAGGTGAACTTGCGGGGAAGAGGATCAACATGGAATATAAACACTACTCTACCAAAATTGTCAAGAAGTATCGCATTCAGCTTGCACCGTGGCCGGTCAATATCCCGTTTGACACTGCTCACAACCTCAAAGCCGACGATGTCAAAGAGCTATATGATCTTCTCCGGTCGGGCGCTCTTCGATGGACCCACTTATCTGCATCAGAATATAGGAAGGCCATGGCAAAACTTGATCACGACATCTCAAATGGTACCGTCACTGTACCCTCTCGCGGTCCTAGATCCGACAAAGGTAAAAAACACTCCTCTAGTGGTGTAAAGCGACCTCGCCAAGGAACTAGCTCTCGCCCAAGGAAACGACAGAAAACCGCGGAAGGTCGCATGCAGGAGAAAGGAGTTCGGAAAAAGGGAGGAGGGCGTCAAAAACATGCCGAGGAAGAGGACGATGAAGAAGAAGAAGAACAGGAGGAGGATGAGGAGGACGAGGATGAGGAGGACGAGGACGAGGACGAGGACGAGCAAGACGAAGAGGAGGACGAAGAGGATGAAGAGGAAGAGGAAGAGCGCGAAAGGATGCTGCACGGGGGATTGACTGAAGCAGAATACAATGAATTGAACGATGACCCGGATGCTGACGAGGAGGACTAGTCGAATCTTCGACATTTCTACAGCTTAGGTTTATTATAATTGTACATGTCTTGGTATGTCTTGGTGAATGTGATCTCATTCAATAGTTATTATTGAGTTGTACATGTTGAAGACTCGGGAAGCTGCTCAAGTAGTATTAAAACATACTGGATAATGCTAGTTCTCTGCACGCTGCTCTAAGTTCGGACGAGCTACGGAACTTTAAGCAACTGGGGGAGGAACGCGGATAACGCCTTGTACCGGTTCCGATATTTGATCGATTGATCGGTTCTATGGATCGGCTTATTTGGTAATGTCAGGTGCGTCCTGTGTCGATACAAAATTCGATGGCCTCTTTGAGATCATCTCATCTTGTTTCAAGAACACGCCCATCGCCCATCGATAAAAGACTCCGGACTTTCCGGACACTTGAACGCGTTTGATACAACTATTCATTTCGCCTAGGATGTATATATGCTGAGCACGACACATGTCCTTGCTCTACAACCACATTCGCAACAGTGTAGAGATTCTGGCTTAAGCATTCGAGCTGGATGTCTTCTACGCTTCCTCCAACATGCTCTATTACCGAAAACCCTGACATCGCTGGTGTGTTTTGGAATAACTTTGGCTTCAGTGACTTATTTCCTCACGTTGTGATTTCAGGGATTGGCGTCCGGCTTTCCATCTATCTCCCAGCTATATTGGTCACGTTAAACTCTGGCGTTGTCACCGCCAAAGTCTTCGTGGACATAATGACCGGAGAGTTATCGAAATACACTCCTCCTCCACGCCCCAAAAACTTGTCCCGCTCAAACGATCATCACAGAGTTTCCGAACCTGAATCCGAAGCCATCGAACTTACTGACCTTGAAGGCGCCACTCAGCCTCAAAGATGTCGTTCTTCTTCTCCTGCTGGATCAACGACTTCCTCCGCTTCCAAGCCTTCGTTCGCTTCCTGGAACAGCGACAACAGCGACCGTAGAATGCTCCGTGGATACCTCATATACCTCTCTGATCATCCACATTACTTTGAATCTGCCAAGTCTCTCGAGCGTTCTCTATTTCTCATTGGATCCGCTATAATCGTCAGTGCGTTTCTGGACGCGCGGTTCGTCACTTCTAGCATTGGTCTACCTCCCTATCACGCTCTCCTCGTCCTCAATCTATCCTTACTGAACAACTTTGCCGGTTCATCCTTCTTCATCTTCAGAATGGGATCTATCTTTGCGACAGTAGAGCTGGAAGACTTTGACGATGACGGGGCCGGAAACTTATCCTGGTCGACAATAATGTGGTGGTGTGTCAGGTTTTTCGACGTGTTCGGTCTTTCGTTGATCCAGACGCTGGTTATCATCGTGTTTGGGATCTGGTTCTGGGTGTCAACAACGTTCTATCACTCGTTTAGCGGGTATTTTATGACTCCTGCCAAACTCCTTTCATCGTCGTCGTACAATGCCACCATAGCCGCATCCTCTCAAGGAGCTTCAGATCCATCGCAGTGTGTGTCGGAAACCTTTTATTGGGCTTTTATTTCATCGCCCATCGAATCCAACCTCTCCATCCAGATAGTCTCCTTCATATTCTACATCGGCACAGTCTTGGTTCCCTTCCTTGGTCCTCTTGTTACCATTATTCCAACCATCATTCTCTTCAGATCTGTGCCTCTGTTTCTGGGACTACTGTTCTCAGCGATCATATACTTGTTCGGTATCATCATACCCCGCTTATCCACCCGACTTGTATATCATTTCCTACCCAAGCTATACGGTCTCTCGAACCTCACTCTTCCTTACCCTCACTCAACTCAGCCGCTCCTTCCTACCGATCTCTCACCCTCCGCGACGTCAACAAAACTCATCTTCGCCGCGATAATGATAACGAACTTTTGTACTGTCGTCTTCTTGATCGTCTCAACGGAGGAGATCATCTTCATCAATTCCGCTTCGAGAAACGGAGGGACGGTGGTAGTCAATGGCTCGCAGTGGACGTATGGACAGACACTGGCATTGTTGAGTGCAGTGATCGGTGTGTTGATGTATGTGGCGGAAGTGGTGGGGTATTGGAAGGAGGCAAGGGCTGAACGGAAGAAGAGAATGAAGGAAAATGAGTTCAACGAGACGGGAACTAATGGTGCTAGCCGAGGAGGATTGGACTCGGAACAGGCAGGCGTGGATGCGACGATATTCTCCTGGACTGAGACGCGGAGGTCAATCTTCAATCTGAAGAGAAGACCTAGCAGCATTTGACTGTTCATTTCAAGTGTCTCGTTCTGCGTGAACCATTGCATACTGGGTTGCGATGCTTCCAGTCGCATGGTTCAAAGGAGTAGGATATCTGTGTCAACGCGTGCACAACGATGACCGTCCTTAAGCCCAAATGGTCTATTGCTTTCTCCAGAAGCCGCCTGTTGACGCTCGGAAACTTGGTATCCCAGAATCAACCACGAACCGCCGGTATCTCACCCTTGGGTCCAATCACAAAACCCCTGCGATGCCACTCGGAAAACGAACTCCGATTACTGTCTACGCACATGATTGTGTCACTGAAAATCTCCTTTGCATCAAGTTACAATTCAGGATGAGGATCAGCGGGCTCAGACGATGCAGTCATCGATATGTTGGTCCAGATGTGATGGTGGACATGGACAGTCGAAGTCAGGCCGCGCACGCATGATCATGAGAAGTGGTAACGATTGAGCTTGGGTTGATCTCAAAGATGGCCCGGGAATTCTTTCGATCCTCTTTTTGGTCATTTACTTACCAAAGCCATCGTCGTCAGTAGTGTATATCACTTGGCCTAGCGGTACCTTGTACTCTGTGCGCTCAATGATATAGGTTGTATTCCGGTATATGATCTTCAAGCTTCAGTATTTCTCCTCAATCATAGACAAGTGTGTTCCGTCGACAACAGCGACAACAGCGGCCGGAGCTCTCATATACCAGTTCATTCAAGCTCGACGACCCTAGTCAAGATCAACTCATGAGAATTGCGCCTATGTATATCAAGGAAGAAAAGTTCAGAGCGTGGGTGAAGATAATTCTCAACAACGTAAGTAGGCCCTTCACAAATAGTCCGTAGACGGCGTGCTCAAGAAGAGATTCAAACCATGAAATTCGTTAGCCCGAAGGGCATACATATATAAACGTCTAGAGTTCGTAAAATAAAAGGAGAAAAGCAAAAGAGGACGGTAAAGATCGTGGTTTGACTGGAATAAAGTTCTAACTTCAACTCCACTCAGATCGGTCTGCTCAGCCAAAGGTCAAAGACCCCCCGGAGAATTGACCTAAGGTTGCTTTGTTTCAATTCTACACGTAGAGAAAGAGAAAGAACATCATACCAAGGATGTGGTTCAAGGAAAAGGTTGGGATCCGTACTGATGCAACGTTTCAGTTCTGAGAGGAGAGAGAACGAAAACATGAGAACGTCATCATGAATATCAGGTTTTTAAAGGAAAAGTTCGTACTATCAATGATGGAACAAGCCTCCAAGGACCGGGAAGGGATAGAGAGACGTGATTTTCGTTCGATCGACAGGTGACTGAGTCGACAAAACTACTCTTTCCACTCTTTTTTCTCAACCCTTGGAACTGGAAGGCGACTCAATGAGTTTGTCTACCCTCCACATTGGTTCTCCCCCAGACTCCTTCACTTTCTCTTCGTACTGCAGAGATCTCGTCATCGCCAAGTCATACTCCTCCCAAAACGTAAACTTGCTGTTGTGTTCTGGCCTGTTTTCTGTGAATGTGATAACAGACCCTTTGAGCAGGGGGAGGTTCCTCAGCTTGCTGACCCCTACACCAATATTGTTCACGTTCCGAAATCGTGACATCAGCTTATCGCATGCCTCCATATATTCAAGGCGGTCGTCAAGATCGATGTTGGTTTCGCCGGGCTTCGGGTCCCAGGTTATATTGAAAGTCAACAACTTGATCAAGTTGCTCTCCTCCCAATTTTGATTGTTAGTGTCGTCTAAGAGCTCCTTCAGCGTGTCGGGGTCATTAATCTTCAGGGTGCCCAAGATGATAAAGGTTGATTTTCGAAGATCGACCCTGATGAACATTAATGGCTCGATCTTGAAGTGGCGCGTCTTGAGTTTCTGAGGGCATAAACCAAGAGTGCCGACAACAATGCAAGGTAACTCGTCTGATTTCAGGATATCCTTGTGAACCGGTGGTTTCTTCCCTTCTTCGTTGATGCGTCTCACATGCATGAGAATGACGTTGACCGGCGACGTGTTGGAGTCTAGATGACCATTCAGAGATATCAGACTTGCGGTTCATAAAGATACTCACATCGGAGATCAGATGTGGTAGGGGCCGCGGTTACAAAAGGGCTCCCAAGGAGAAATACCAACATTATGATGGAGAATGAGCCCGCCAGAGATTTTGTTGCAATAATCATAAATGATAATAGTGTCGATCGGTTGTCGATTGAGTTTCGATGATAGGTATTGCCAAAGTAAACAATATTGAACTTGGAAATGAACTATCTAGTCAAATTTCAACGTCAACCACTGCACCGTCGTTTTTTGAATCATTTTGGATTGCGTCTGACCTGAACGTCTGAGGCTCTGCCTTCGTATATATATGAGTAGTAACTGCAAAGTTGATTAGGAAGAAACAAGGCAGTATCGAAGCCTTGAAAACGTACCGAACCAGCGCTACTAGTACTCTGAGTAGAAAGAGAAAGAGCGTGTCACAGCCTTAAGTGGGAGGGGAGTCTTTTTGAGTAATCTGAACCGGATTTGGCCTCATCACCTCATCAGAGCAGGGCCCTTGAAACATATTCAGAGGCACCTCGTCATCACAACATAAGTAATAAATAGGCCTGACATATCGGTTGATATGTTAGGGCTAGCCCCCAGGAATGGCCGTGTTCTCCCTCACTAGCAATGATTCTAGTAATATTTAGATATTTTCTGAAATAGAAGGAGTCCAGCACTTCGCTGTAGACCCATCACATGAGCTGGCAAAACCTTCGGAAAAGCCTCTAAGTAACTTCCGGCATTACAACGTACTTTCCCGAGTGGTTCCGAGCGTTCGTCGAAGCGCTCAGCTTACTCAACAGCGCTTAGGTTTTTCTCCCGCCTCCCGCCCTCTATCCCGCTCCCGCCTTAAGTATAAAGGCTGCCAAAGCCGCTTAGATCTGCACAATGAAGAAAAATGGACGTATTTTTTTCACAAAAGTCTCAACATAAGAAAATATAGATCTATTCACTAAGCCTCGTTGGCGTTGGAGGCCCCCTCGACTCCTACAGCCTTAGTCCTCTTTTTGCGGGGTTTCCCAGCGTCTGACCGCTTCTTTCGAGCACGCTTCGTGGTGCTCACAGCTTCCCCGTTGCTGTTCGTGACCATTTGAGTGAACACGAAGGCGTTCGAGCTCGAGGTGCTGGCTTTGAGCTGGCTGCTCTGCTCCGTGGAAGGACTCGGAGAAGCTGCGGAAGGCGTAGGCATAGAAGGGCTTGCGGAGTTTTCAGCTAAATCTCCAGACTCCACAACTCCAGCCACTTGTGCAACCTCGTGCACGTCGACACTCCCACCCCCAGACGCCGCCCAATCCTCGTATTCCTGGTTGGTCATTTTGTAAAAGTAAGTGGTCCCGCTGGTCCAAGCGTTCAAGAGAACGGTGAGGTCAGCGTGTGTATTGATTGATCCTGGGCTCTTGAACTCCTTCAGAGGCCAGTTCTTCACTGAGATTTTGTAGTGGCGAGTGATGTGTTGTTCGAAATTAACGTAGTACATCTTCTTTATGGAATATTTCCCGGCGGCTTCCTCTAAATGAGCGTGTTAGTAAGAATAGCAAGAGTCGCTGCCTACTTACTGAGTCTTTCCAAGATCAACGCAGAGGTCTTGGCTTTCAATTCCAGCAGGGCTTGCGCTTGGTTTCGAGCCACTCCTGCTCATGAATTAGGGCTGTAGTTTCAAAGCAAGGGTACGCGCTGCTTACCTTCGATTCCCAAGACCATATACGCGTCCATCTTGAGAGATAGATCGACGCTCGACATCTTCAATGCAGTGTAGACGAAGTTCTCCGCTCTTTCGCTGGAGGTGAAGCTCTCGGGTTGGTGGAAGCGGGTTATAGAACCTCGGACAATGATGAGTAGCGACTCATCTCCAGTCCGAGAACTCAGGCGCGTCAACTGCATTGGCTGCCGTCAGAAGAGATATCTGAACGTTTGTTTGAAGACTCACCTCCTCCTTGATACGCGCAACCGACATACTCGTATCGTGGTTGGCGCTTATGTCTGCATTATGCCAAGTCCCTAACTCCTTGCTCTCTCGACGCTCACGAAGGACAGCGAGCTGGTCCTTGGACGCAGCTACCTGCTCATCTTTGCTCATGCCCGCCCACTTGTCAGCAATAGCTTTGGACATTTCATGGACCTTCTTCTTGTCTTGTCCTTCAGGGATCTCTGTTGGGTTATCAGCACTCTGGAAACACTGGCTAGAAATAAACGAACTTGAATTGACTGCTTCCATCTCTGCACTGGTGAAGGCTGAATAGAGGCTGAGTTCTTTCGAAGAATCTTTGAGCCGTTGAGATTGATATATGTCGGTGAGGATTCGTTCGACAGGAATGTTAGGGAACTTCGCGTGGACGCTGTCTGCGAGGCTTTGAATTTCTTCATAGACCTCCGAAAGAGCAGCCTTGTAAGCGACTTTCCGCTCATGGAGCTGCTTTTTCTTCTGAAGCCTCTCAGCACGGCTGAGTTTGATGCGAGGGCGCCGTTTGTTGAGAGTCGGTTTGCGTTTTACTGACCCCACCTTGCGCAGCATGTTCGAAAGGCGGTCCTTCACGTCGGCTGTTTTCCTGGAGACCATAGCTGAACTGTGGAAAGAGAGAGCGTGCACAAACCTTCATAACTTATTCACTTCACCCTGAGCTGGACCAAGCGCCAGGCCCCGAAACTACGGCAGAGAAAAAGGGTTGGATTCCAAATCATTAGCCTACAAGCATCACAAGTGGCGATTATCCTTGTTGTACATAGCCCAGAGCACCTTAGCCATCTGGTTGTTCACCTTCTCAGCATACTTTTCCTCACAGTAGAGCTCAAAATCTGCAGACTGGGTGGTCGTGGCTCGGAACCCTAACTTCCTAGCAGCAGCGTCGGATAAACCCAGAGCCATCAAAAGTTGACGGCCCCAATATTGTTCGCTGAGAGGGGCTGGCTCAGTTGCCGTCGGAGCTCCTACTACAGGAGCATTAGGAGGTAGATCGTTATCTAGAAATGAACCAACTCACCCGGCGTATTGACTTGAATGAATACGTGAGGCGAGCGGGGAATAGCAGCGTAAGCATCGGCGCTGGAAGGTGGAGGCCTGCGCAGAGTCTGGGGGACGGCTGCAGCTGGCGTGCTCCGATAAGAACGTTCGAACTCTGACTCGGGCTCAGAGTCTGCTGCGCCGTCAGAGTCAGATGGAGGAGGAGGAGATGGTTCAGGTGCGGCGCCTAGTATTTCGCGAACTTGTTGAGCAAGATCGGGTTGAGAGAGGTCATATCTGTAAACCCTGTTTGCTGGATTCTTCTGGGTTCCCATCTGGAATCGGACCGCTTCAGTGAAAGTACGAAAGGCAAAGCCCTGTCTGAGGTGGGTTGTCGCCGTATCGATGCTTTCCAGAGCCTCCGAGCTGAGACAGGGAGTGTTAGTGACCGCCTTGTTGCATTATCGAAGCGACTCACCTTTGAAAGTAGACACCGACACCTTTACCGTACTTGACAGACCAGAACAATTGCGATACTTTATCAGCCTCACGAGCAACTGCTTTGAACTCTTTTGAGCCGACGAATTCTTCGATGAAGCCGTTCGAGGATGTCTTCTGGGCGTTTTTCCGGATGTATGGCTGGAGTCTCCAGTAGAGGAAATTCGCAAAGGCTGCGTCGTTGCAGGCGAAGTTGATAGGAAGAGGTGGTTGTCGGTATCCACCTTTAGAAAATGGCCTACGAGATGATCGATTGATAAGCCATCGAGCGAAGGAAAGAACTGGAAGGCTCACATCTCAGTTTTTAACCCTTCTTCTGGTACACCAATCGCAACAGCAGCTCCAGGTCTAAGGGGTACTGCGAGGGTGACGAATCTTGTCTCAGTCATGGTTTTGTGAGGGAAGACAACGTAGAGAGAGGTCGAGGACGCTAGAGCGCATTCTGAGTTTGAAAGTGAGAGGTTGTTGAAATGTGAAAGTGACGGTTGAACGTTGAAGAGAGGAACCTCAGCCTTTATCACGTGCTTCGAGTCATCTTGACCCACTCCCGCCAATCTCCATCAACGATGCACAACCAAGGTGAGTTATTAGAGCATCCGATTCGATGAAAGGGCTTCATTGGAGCAAAGCTGGAAGGTCTCTGCTCCCTGGCCTTTGAATACTCGCCGCCGCGGGAATACGAAGTAGCCAGCGTTGCTTAAACCTTTCTGCTAGCTTTGGGGGTGGCCCTTGTCGAATCCACATGCTATTTGTTCTGAACCTCTCAAACATGCGTACTGACTAGATCGTGTAGGCGACGATGGCCCGTCGGGTAGCTCTGTTTACGTTATTCAGAAGGATTTCGACTTTTCTGGCGCGTTTCTTCTCGCAGTAGAAACTGAAGGCCTTTACGACGAACTGGACCCGGCGGAACTCTCTGACAGCGAGCAGTCACCTTTGAGCTCAATCAGTAGCAGTCCTTTATCCTCCCCCCTCTCATCTCCACCACCAACTCGCCCATCGAGCTCTGCGGCCAAACAAAAAGCCTCAGGCGAGAGTTCCGCAAAGAAAAGGAAGATCGAGCGCAGCAAGCAGTCTAGCAAGAAAAATCGAGCAAAGAAAAGGCGAGAGGCTGGCCCCAGGAGTGCTGCTGAGATAGAAGGGCAGGGGAGAAGAGTTATCGACTTCGCTGAAGAGCCCTACACCTCGAATTTTTCGCTCGAGAAGAATGCTAGAGTAGCTTCAACGGTGTATGAGGGCTCGAAGAAAAAAACAGCAGAGGTTATTCCGAGAGTATGGAGGCTTGAGGAGCTTGTAGGTCCCCGCGCTGAAGTCCCATTCGAACTTATCAAGGCAGATTTTGGGTATAATCTTCCTGAGTTCTGTTACAACGATGTATCTTAAAACAATCTCTTCCTTTTAGAAAAAGTAAACACATTGTTGATTCAGAAGGACGCATTTTTGCCCTCGTAGTATACCCGTCTGAGCCTGGTATCAAGGAAGCTGCTGAAGAGGCAGCGCAGCTTTTGAACCAATCGCGCAAATCGTGCTCTTTTTCCGCCAAACAAAAAGCTGGCCGTCGGGGAGCATTCCCCGCTCTCAATGCTGGGTTCTCACACGGCAACGGCCGTATGGTGAGTGCCGGCTTATGCAGAATCAGAGGGCTCCTAATGACCCCTCCCCAACCTCTTACAGCACCCACAGAACTTTCACCACAACAAGAAGAACAAGAAGGTCCTGCTTAAACTGACCTCTTCGAAACCTTTCCAACGCCTCTCTGGCTTTGCAACTGGTAAGCCCCTTCACAAAAAACAAGCGCGAGTTGCCGACGACTTTCTCGCAGGCGTTTTCAAAACGTGGGCTCCGAGGCTCTATACCTACTGCGAAGACTACTTCGAAAAGCTTCTTGAGAGCGATCACAGACTCACGCAGCTCTTTCCGAACAGCATTCTTCCCGCCGCCGCCTTCAACTTTGGCCCACAAACCGTCTGCTTTCCCCATATCGATTTCAGCAATCTACCCTTCAACTGGTGCTGGATTTGGGCTCTTGGCTGGTACAACTGGTCTCTTGGTGGACACATCGTGCTGTGGGATCTCAAGACGGCCGTGGAGTTTCCGCCTGGCTCTCTGATCGCAATTCCTTCCAGCGTCTGCTGCCACTCGAACACGTCTGTACAAAAAGGAGAGTCTCGCTTTTCTTTCACCCAGTATGCCCCAGGTGCCAATTTTCGATGGGTGGACAACGGCTTTGCAGTTCAAAAAACGGCAAGCCGGCCTCAAAAGGCTCGCTGGGCTATGGGCTTGAGTTTGTTCTCTACTCTTGATGAGCTTGGGCTTCAATAGATGTAGTTCAACAGTAGATAAACCAATACATTGATCTTGATTTACAATTGTACGGACGAGTGAAAACTATGTGTGAAATGAAGAACTTGAACTTTGAACGCATCTGAAGTGAACATCCGTAATGCACAAGTTGTATTATTTGCTGCACGCACTTCGTCCAACAACGTGAAGACGCGTTCAGCACGGATTCACTACGCGATGGAGGCCGTCTCATTATCTTGAGACTTTTGCAAGCCAGTGCTTAGGTCGCTGCAGTTCTCAAACAGTCTTGAATCAGTTTTGAGACCTTCAAATGGGTTAGAGTTCACGGTGAAACCATAAATTTCAAACGCGTTAATGAAGACTGAAGAAATGATTCTTCGTGTTGATAAGCATACTATGAGTTGCTACAAAGCGTCTGCAGCTCCTTAAAGTCACTTCTACTAACACAGCAAGCGCAGACTGGTCCCAACAACGGGTTGAAAATCTCACAAGTCGAGCTAGGATCGTCGGATTATCTGGAATGCTGTGAGGGTTTTGAAAGAGCCACTGCCACCTGGAGAGAAGTTTGAGCATCTATGAAAAGTTTCAAATACATCGGAGCTCATCTGAGCTCACAGCCTTGCTGCTTGTTTTGTTACGGCGGGAGCGGGGGCGGGGGCGGGAATATTACATTGTAAGTTCAAATTCTCACGAGTTTGCTTCTCTCTCTCTACCTTTTGCCTCCCGCCAGCTTACTGTTGTCGTGGAGTTTCGCTGTTGTCGTGCAATTTCTCAATCTTCAATCTTGACCTGCTCAAGATCGCTATGTGGGCTTTATGGCTACAGAAAGATCTTAGTATGGGTGACGCGTAGGTCTTTCTTTGAAGCCCGCCGAGCGTCGAGTTCTGACTCAATAGCTAACTACCCTCTGCCTTCTCCTCCTCAGGCCTACTCTCGCTCACATTCTAATCTCTCCTCATCTTTCTGACCTTCATTCTCTCTTCTGCTTTCACTCTTACGCAGCGCCACCAAAACAACACCGCTTAGTTCTTTATCAATTCAACCAAATTTCGAACCCTGATTCCGCAAACCTTCCTTCTCTCTTCCACCTTCTTCCGCCCTCCACTCTTTTTTTTTTTTTTTTGTGGAGCGTTAACACTTTCGGGCAGGTCGACATTGTCACCTCCTTCGAGCCGCTTGGGCTGCATCTTGCAGGGGAAATTCCGAGCGTGATGCAACCAGTCCACCCGAGGAAATGCTTTACGCACGGGCACCCAATGGGTGCCCAGTGTGAGACTCCGGATCGACATTTTTAGGGCATATTTTGTCAGCATATAATAGATAGAGAAAAGAAGTTTGCATATACTTAAACCCATACTTATCCGTCCTCAATGTCTGTGTCGATCCGTCTACTCACTAAAACCCCGGTCTCCCTGTATTTACTTGGGAGGATGTCATTTTCTCGAACGACCAGCTGCCATGTGTTCTTCATTATTTTTTTGGATAAACGTTTCGTCCTTGATTTCTTTGACATCGTCATCTTGTCAAGCTGGTATCGACTTCGGATTGTCCAGTCCCACTTGTTCAGTATTTGAGTCCTCGAGGGTGCGTCTTTGTTGCCTATCACCCTTTCATTTCTCAGTTTCCAAATCAGATATGCTGATTCTGATACTATTATACGGAAGAGTCTTGAGAGTCCAGTACTCTTTTTTCCGTCTTCCTTCTTGAGGTCAATCAACCCACACCCCATGATCACTCCGAAATTGATGTTCTTCCACTGGGAGCCTGTTGCTTCCCATATTTCTTTTGCTCTCTCCCACACTTCCCGCTGGCCTGGAATCTCGCATTCCACTAGGATGTGTTCCAGTGATTCTGGTACCCGGCAATGCGGGCATTCTGCTCTTGGTTCCATCGAAGGTATGTGTTTCCAGTAGTCTCCGACTTTGTATCCATTGTGTATTGCCATCCATAGGAAATATCGTGCTTTCCTGTTAAAATCTTTGTGTCGGATTGACTTCCATATGGCTGATGTACTTGGTATTGCTATACCAAGATCCTCTGCACATGCTTTGATGCGTTCTATATTTATTCCAGTGTCTCGCCTGGCAAGTGCTTTGGCGTGGGTCTTCCCCTTCCTTTTTTCTCGTTGTATATGTTTCGTTGCTAACGACTGTGTCAGCGCCTTGAGTTTCATCCCTGACAGGTGCAATTTTCCTTCAATCTTCAAGTTGATTTCATCCGGGACTTGTTTTTCTCTCCCTTCGTTGGCAAGTCTATCTGCCTCTTCATTTCCTCTAATCCCGGCATGTCCCTTAACCCATTCTAGGGTGGTTCTTGCTCGCCGCCTCCGTATGCTTGCAACGGTTGCTTTTATTTCATGTGCATTTTCTGTGTTAATGAATCCTTCATCCTCCCACTTCTGTAGGTGCTGTGTCAGTCCATTTACATATGATTTTGAGTCACTTTTAATAACCATTGCTTTGTGTTTGCTTACAGTGTCTGCCGCCGCTTTGATGGCGATTATTTCTCCAGTTTGGTTTGTTTGTCGCATTTCATTCGGGAGTCTTATTGCTTGATCTTCATATTCACCATTGGGAAAGTGTACCCCGGACCCTGCTAGGGCTTCGTCTGATCCATTACTCATGCATGATCCATCTGTGTACACCACAACCGGTCCTTGTTCATCGGTATTGTTCCACTCTTGTAGCAGAGTTTCATTGCATTCTTCACCTTCTGTGAAGATCCGAAATGCATCGGATAAGGATCCCTCCGTGGTCATTCGGTGGTCAAAATGATGTGCGTTTTCCTCTACGTTGTCATCTACTCTCTCGTTCTCATAGTCTTCTGGCTGCTTTTTGAGTGGGTTCCATTTGTGTGGCAGGGTATCGAGCAATTCCCTCGCTTTGCCATAGCATTTGTATGGGCATTCACAGTTTGTCTGTTCTCGTATGTCTGTGCATGCAGTGCATCTGCAGTTTCGTCTATTGGTGTGTCTGTTAGTTCTGTTCATTTTCGAAAGAGTTTCTGCATCCCCAACAGTCTTCACGTTGTGGTTTTGGCGTAGGCATTTTGAAAGTTTGTTCCTACAATCATGGACAACTAGTAAGAAGGACCTACCAAAGGACCTGCGGGATATGATCACGACAGCAAAGAAACATGGCCTGCGGCTGGAAGGTCTTGCTTTTTCAAGAGAAATACAACGCCAAATGCCGATATGGCTCCACTCCAAGGCGACTGGGATAAGTGGAAAACCGCCCTCCACTCTTACCATGGCCGAGAATTGGTTTCCAATACGCGAACCAGCAGACATTCACGTTACTGGCCAAGAAGAACGCGAGTTAATTCGCAACAGCGCCGATGAAGGACTGGATCCAGAATCTGTTGAGCTCTTCATCGACGGGCTTGTTGAGTGGAGAAACGAGATTCGTACGCGTCTCGCACAGGACTGTGCTCCTTATGAAGCAGCATATCTGTAAGTTCTTCAAACCTTCTTCTCATTCTGCTTTCCATTCATTCAGAATTGTTGTAGAAACCAGTTGTGTCTAAACCATGCTCGTTGCCACCCCCATGAACCGCTCACAGCTGACAAGCTTCAAGGCTTACACCTTCTGGCTCGAAGACAGGCTGAGCGCAGCGTATATCAGGTTTGCCGCCAGAGAGTAGCCGAGCAAAGTCAAACAGAGGCCTGTCTCCGACGCGCTGAGTTGCGGCGTATGGAGAGGAAGCAGTTGAGGGAGAAGAACAAGGCAGCAATGAGGGAAGAGGAAATGGAGGAAGAAGCCAGTCTGCTCTAGAAGTGCTCTGCCGACCTCTACTTACTACCGCTACTACGCTGCAAACCTCACTCATTTGTCTACCTGGCACGTCGTCTACACCGCCTGTCTCGCGTATATCGCCTCTCTTGTCTATCTCATACATTGCATATCCCGTATATCATCTCTCACAGTCTTGTAGTGTTCTCATTGCCTTCTTCTCGACGTAGTCTCAATGTTTGTTTAGCTTTGCTGCAGTCAGAACACTGTTCATTAACGAGCGTTTTGTAACCAATTCATGAATGAATACAAATTACATTGACTACTGTTATACGGTGAGGTTCGCGATGACATCTACAAAAGCACCAAGTCTTTCAGCTTCCTCATCATCAGCATCACTGCCGTCATCGTCTCCGTCAGAATCGGGGTCAGGCAGATTCTGCACCTCTGGCGTCGTAGAATCTTCTACAGAGCCTTTACGTTTACCCGGACTTTGGTGTCCTGTGAACTCTGGCAAGGCTTGTGTTTGATAGAGTCGGCTTAACAACAAGCGGTTGACTCCGCAGCGCCGACGGATGAAGTCGTGAACAGGGTGGTAAATGGGGGTTTCGCGTAGGCGTTCGAGAACTTCATCAAAGTGCTTCTCTTCATCGACGATGAAGGTGTGAAGGCGCCGAATCTCAACGTTACAACGAACAATCTCTTCTTTTGCACATAGAACTCGACGATGTTGCTTCATGAGCTGGCGGATCACTGGGTTTGCCCAAGGTTTGTCGAGTACGCTGTGCCGAGTATCTTGCAATATATTGAACTGGTCCAGGAACGAATAATGTGTTACCTGCGACCAGTCTAGCGTCGGGCGCCCCAACGATGCGGCGGCGTTATTGTATGATTTGACAGCATTTCGGATAGCAGTGGAGCGGCGTTGAAGGGCTGCAGAGATGTGGGTGCGCATTTTGTATCCTATTCATTGATTAGAGGTTGGTGAACATCAGAAAGCATCAGAAGCTGTCGCCATACCTGTGAATGATAGGTTCATCTTGTGGAGTTCCATCAAGCGCATGACGACCAGCTTGTAAAGCCGTTCCAGAGCCTTCTAGTACTTGTGTGCATTGATGTATTCCAGTGTTTCGAGGTATGGTTGGTCAGTCACTTCCCACCGAGCTGAAATGCCCATTGCAACTTCCATCTGCACAAGGTCAAACAACACCTTGTCTCGCTTCTCACACAAAACCCGTCGGTCTGTTTCAGTCCTGCGGGTTTGGGAGAGACCCTGACTGTAGGATTCTGATGCTTGTCGGAACTCATAGTCTGCAGGGGTTTCGGAGCAAAATCTAGCGAGGGCATTGTCACATTTGGAGCTATAGTTGAATTCAGATTTCAATCAATACAGGTCAACCGTAGAATGACATGACACACTCGCCTGAGATCACGATACTCCTGCAGAAGCTCTACATATGCGACAGCATGTAGATCAGCCTCAGTCTCTTTACCCAATTCTTGTGTATGATTGAATTCATCTTGGAAGTATGCCTCAAGGTCCTCAACGTTGAGTCCCTTGGCCTCGAGGTCTGCAGATAAAGCCTGACCGTCGGTCTCGATGATTTTGAGGGCTTGCATAATGTTGCTATGTAGCATTGTCGCGAGATTTTGATACTTATCACGGTCCCATTGCTGAAGGAACATATCAATGAATACGCGCCGTCGGAAGGGAGTCGCATATCGGGTGACAGCAGCAAGTTGATTAGAAGATGAGAAGAGTCGTTCGAGTGTTTCTAGGTCTTCGAGTCCCATCCCTGTGATGTTGACCGGATGGTTAGATTGCTGACAAAGGGCGTTGTGGGAGTAGCTGTGGAATGCATTGACACAGGTGCGACAGTCTTGGGCCTTGAATTCTTCTCCAAGAGAGCTGCTAATAATGGTTCCCCCGAAGGTACACCCAATGTCATATCCCATAACCCACTTGGGGCCAAAAGTCTTGAGGGCCTTTCCAACCATTGCAAGTGGATACTTCGCTCTAAGAGTTTCCGTCAACGTTGAATGCATGAGCGCTCACGCGCCAGGAACAACTTACAATTCTCCGCTGCGCACCATATCGCAGATCCATAACACAAATCCATGCCGGCATGCACTCACAAAGACTCCGGATTCATCGAAGACGTTCCACATCCTCTTCTGAGTGTCAGAGGCAGCCGCCTTCCAATTTTCTGTACACTGCTTGACTGTGCTGCTGTCTCTAGCTCCATCTGTAGGATCACCGCTACTGCCTTCATCCTCCCACTGCTCATCATCTGGACCCTCCTCCTCATTCATCTGGCCTGAAGGGCGGGAACGGATTTCGTTGGCGTATACATTCACGAAATCTGATGTGAGATAATAATCACTGTCATTGAAGGTTTTCACGTCGACGTTTGCCCGGCCTCCAATGCCAGCCATGCGTTTGAGTGAATTGTTTCCGTCGGCTACCCACATGCATGAAAATTCAAGGGGAGGCTCATCCTCCAGCTGTGCAAAAAGTTTGAGAGACGGTTGAAAGCGAAATCTATGCAACCTTTTACCTCGTAGCAACATGCTGGACAACTATTGAGCACACGATAATCTGGGGAAGTATGGCCAAGTTCTTCAGCAACGCGCTTCTGCAAGTTTCGCTGAATGGTAAGATATATGTCGAATGCATTTGATAGATCTGCGCGATGGCTCCGACGGTAAGGAACCTAAGCGATGATGAGCACGGCAGTTGAAGTACATTGGCTGTATATTGGCTCACTGAATACGTATGGCATATGGTCTTGGCAAAAGCTTCAATACTGAGGGAGGGTTTGAATAGACGGAGGGTTTGGAAGAGCTCGAGGGTTTGAAGGGAGATTGCAAGAGAGGGCTGCTCAGGTGCTGTACCAAGATAACCTGCCCGTACAAGAGCAACAGCAGCATTGGTATCCTCGCCTCGGTTGATGTGTTCTTCATTCTGAAGTGTGTACAAATTGACGACTTGGATTGTGAAGCCAAAGTTGCTATCGGTATCCTCGGGGACTTCTTGTTTGTACTTCCACGAGATGTAGGCGTCCGTTAAGTGATCGATGAGAGGCAGCCAGGCTTCGCTCATTCTCTGAATTCGTTGCTTCCAGCTGCGACGATCCTGGTAATGTCGAGTACTGTTCCAGCTACGCCAAGTCAATACAATGTCAGCGTGAAGTGAAAGAAGTATGCGCACCGAGAAAAACTGAGCACGTCTCGGATATCTATCACAATGTTTCTTGCAGGCGGAGTGCTCTCCCCGTCACTTTGGTCGTCTGGCTGAGTAAACCCAAAGTTGTTGTCTACGTCCATCGGTTGTTCATCATGGGTAGCTGAAGTAGCCGAAACGTCATGTAAAGCTCTGCGCAACTGATTGCTCAAACCTACCATCACATAAGAGTTGAGTGAGGAGAAGGCTGCCTACCCTATAGAGTACATACCTTCATCTGCTTGTCTGCTACAAAGGATGGCTTGTTCTCGTCTCTGAGCAATACCAGCCGGTCTCAAAACCTGGGTTTCCATGCCGCTTGAGCCAAGGCGGCCTTTCCCAATGGTGGACCTCATGGAGCGAGCAATCTTTCTGCGTTTTGAAGACATACAGAGCGTATGAAAGCAAAGAATTTTATTGAAAATGAAAGCACGTATGCAGTGGGTGGTTACAGTTCAACGTATATGGCGAAGCGTAGCTGAGAGGCGGGATAGAAGGCAGGAGGCGGGAGAAAAAGTTAAGCGCTGTTGAGTAAGCTGAGCGCTTCGACGAACGTTCGGAACCACTCGGAAAACTACGTTGTAATGCCGGAAGTTACTTAGAGTTCTTTCCGAAGGTTTTGCCAGCTCATGTGATGGGTCTACAGCGAAGCGCTGGACTCCTTCTATTTCAGAAAATATCTAAATATTACTAGAATTATTGCTAGTGAGGGAGAACACGGCCAATCTTGGGGGCTAGCCCTAACATATCAACCGATATGTCAGGCCTATTTATTACTTATGTTGTGATGACGAGGTGTTCAGAGGGCGATGCCTGGTGATACAAGGCAATACTAGGTTTGCCGGTAAAGGCCTGGCTCAGTGCACACTGCCACACAGCCGCATCAGCAAAAGTGTCGATAAATTATAAGAATTTTATAAACCAGTGATATGAGTTGTAAGGCTCATTATTATGACATCACATTGTGAGATGTCTCTGGCAGAATATAATCTCATGCAAATGCTTGTAATACACCATAATCCCTCATAATAGTACATCAGCATAATGAGCATTACAAGGCCTGACATGAGATTATAAGGGTTCATCAAGTTGATGATATCTCATAAGATGATTATAATTCTACTGCCAGAAAGCTTTGGATGAATGCAGGTTTCTGTATGTCACCACAATCATCACAATCATTTCATGAACTGTTCATAACATACATTGACTTATTACTTAAAACTACATACATTATTGAGAGATTACATTGAAAGCGCAGGGAATATCCAATCATCATAAGCATCAAAAGTATTGAATGTTTTGAAAGCGTCGAGTGTCGAATGTCAAAAGTTGAAAGTGTTGAGTGTCGAAGATCAAAAGGGTCAAGTGTCATGACTCGAGTCACTCGACACTTGAGTGTCGAAAGGCAAAAGAGTCAAGAGTTGAGTGTCGAGTGCCGAAGATCAACAGAGTTGAGTGTCGAGTGTCGAAAGGCAAAAGGGTCGAGTGTCGAAAGGCAAAAGGGTCGAGTGTCGAAAGGCGAAAGGGTCGAGTGTCGAAAGCAAGAAGCTTAGGCAGTGACAAAAGCGTTGAAAAAATTGAGGGACATTGGAAGCAATGGTGCGTTAGAGGATAAAGCAATCACAAAGCAATGAGTACGCACATCCTTGAGATTTGCACCCGCCTCGGACAACGCTTGTCATAAACGATGGAACAATTGACGTGTAGGAATCGCAGTCGAAGCTTTTATGGTGAGTAGATGGTGTTCATGAGAGATTCAATCAACGTACATAGGATCCTGCATTGTCGGAGATGTACCGCATGCAATAACCAGATCCATGGTCAAAAACTGAGGCATAGGGATGGGTTATGGTGATAAGTGTGCACACGATGAATCATGATGATGGTGAAGACAGCCCAGTGAGATTTATTAGAGCTAAGAGGAGGAGGTTATGAGGTGGTAGCAGAGAGCGAAGAGGAAGAATGGGAGAAATAATTCTTGAGGTCGTTCTTATATGAACGATGTAGGAACGACGTATGCATCTGTGTGTATACGTCATACAACGATTGGCATTGATTCGGCATTCAACATGTTATCCAAAATGCCGAAACTTTGCCGAACGACACTGCTGCAAAGTGAAATCCGACGGATTTCCAAATTGAGCGTCCAAGTGCTTTTTACCTGCTTCCACGTCGTCGGTGACAACGACGACGCGTTTTCATCTTCGCCTTGAGCCACAAATATGCAGACCCGACTTTGGGGCAGCAGAACGCTGGCAATGATAGGCACAGTCTGTCTTTAACGCTCCGGAGTTCATGTCATCTGCGACGACAACACGATTCTGTTCAATTAACAAAGAAAGATACATATTTGGTGCCTTAGAGGCGTATAACGATGTACCATTTTTTCCGTTACCTGTTGTCATATTGGCTAACGATTCTTTCACAGCATCTGGCCTTCCTTACTCTTCTCATCGTCTTTCACCGGTCCAATGCCTTTTGTCAATACGCTCCCACACAATCAAGGCCACTTTCTACCATTTCAACTTTCAACGCCTCTCGTCAATACGCTCTTTGGGTCTTCAAGGACACCTTGTACTCACACTTGTTTCATCATGCAACCCTCAGCCTAAACGCATCCCAGTCATTGGAGGAGGAGTCGGCCACTCTTTCACTAATCACCTTCTATGACTCATCAACCGCCCCCAATGCTCAATGAACACACGACTATCTCCAAACATACGTCAATATATTAGGCAGTATAGGAAGGAAAGGTTAGTGCTGCCAGTGGCGAATTCCTCGTATGTAATATTCATAACTCAAGTTCTCCTTTCAGCGCGCTATGTATACACCAAGTGTCTTCGGGCTGGGCTTGTATGGCCATGACTCGGTCTATGTTGCTCCACATCCGTTCCATGCACTGAAGATGGGAGAGAGGCGGGAACTTAGAAAGAGAACTCACTGCCACAGGTGAGCATAGTCCACTTGTCAGCGTATATTTTCCTTCTAACTAGCTCATATAACAGACGAATCACCGCTCTGTTTGACCCATTTGACCTATGACCCGCTCCAGACAACTTGGATATCGTTGTGACTCCTTTCTCACTCCCTGCCTCTTGCGTCTCACATGCTACCCGTCAACTCACACAACTCGCACATGCATGTCCTCCACCACAGTACACCCAGTTCATGGCACTGTGTTGTCTTTATTTGTTGCACTAATCAAGGGATGATGATCCTGAAGATGGGGAAGGAGAGTTCAAAGACTATAATTCCTTCTGAATGACTATGTATTACGGCGAATTACAATGGATGACGAGTAAATGATAATGGTCTTATAATCTGACCATCAAGCCTTATAATCACTTGTCAACGTTGCGGCATCTTATAAAGCATTGTAATCCTGACATTTCTTTATCAACCTCTTATATTGTCTAGTCAGAATAATGGTGATTATAATAGTGCGTCAACCTATATAATAAATTCGCACTTTTGCTGATGCGGTAGCATGTGCCACTTGTCCGCTTCTGGGCGCATCATGTCGATAAGTATCGCTGACTCGCCTAGGTAGTATGGGGCCACAGGATACTGTGAAGCTTTTGTAAAAAGGTCCGATGAGTTATCGAGGAACGTTTGAAAAAACCTGTGATAACTCGGAGGGGGCTCCGGAAATGGCTCCGGGGGGTGGTCATGCCTGTCACCACCTGTCACATGGGGCCTATATTTACTGTTTTGGGTAATTAATAATTATCCAGATATTAAATAAGCAGTACATTTTCAAAAAAACCCGAAAATTCATTAAAAATCTGAAAAATCCTAAAAAAGCCAGATTAGGTCAGATCAGGGTATGTAAGCAAATGACCTCATATGATCAAAAATGATGTAGGGTCAATATAGGTACTAAAAATAGCCCAAAAAATCACTAAAAATGCAAAAAACATTTAGGGATGGTATAGAGCCTATTGCAGGTCCAGGCCCATCAACATTACCAAAAAAGGAAAAAATTGATCATGATGTCATCTTGTAGCAAAAAATCTGAAAAAAATCACAAAAATAGTTAAAAAATTCAGGGGTGCCTTGTTGGCCCTGAAAATGCAAAATAAAAAAAAATACGCGACAAGTGTAAAAATTTTTATCACTCCAAATCATACCAAATCCACTATACAGTCCAAATATATGATGTATATGCTATTTTTAGCACCTCTAGCACCCTCAATCACTCAGAATAGCTTATATTACTTAAAAATTACACCAAACTGACAACATTGAGTAAATATGATGTACATGATATTTTTAGCACACCTAGTATCCTTGAACACTCAGAACAATTTTTATTACTCAATATGTTCAGTACACTTGGTACTTATCACACCTAACATACTAAAACTTGGAACAGTAGTGATATGTATTATGTCTAACACAGTTGACAATGAATACTCAAAATAGTGTTATCAGTCACTATACTTAACACACTTCACAGTCAAAAAGTCGGAACAATATTACTTGATATACATAACACACTCATTGTTATACTATAACACACTTATAACAACGAGTTTTGGGCGCTTATGGGCGCTTATTTGATGTTTTTGAGTCGAAATTCATTAATAGCACACTCAATAATTTTTGGGTGGGCTCTATATTGTGTCAGGATGTTGTCTATATCATATTCCTCTAGATATAATTCGGAGAACTTGAAAATACAACCTGTGTGGCTAGCTATACTGTGATCTTGTGTGATATAATAGTGTTTTATGTAAATGCCAATGCATATGTCCATGTAGTGCAAGTATACTGATGCTAGTACATGAGAAAAGCACTCCTACAGTCTACTGGCAGTGTCTGTACATGATTCAGATAGCTATCATAAAGGTTGGACACTGTGATACACATGTACATGTTTCATGTACACCATAGATGTCTACACTTACATGTAACAATAGATGTCATATTCAATGACCCCCATTACAGATCTCTTGGCTGTATCACATAGAGTTAGCATAGAATAGGTTGTAGGATGACTCTTTTCATGACCCAGCAGCAGTTTGACTTCATAACATGGGTGTATGCACTGTCATTTACATAAAACAGTGTTATATCACAAAAAATCATAGCATAGCTAGCCCCACAGGTTGTATTTTCAAGTTCTCCGAATTATATCTAGAGGAATATGATATAGACAACATCCTGACACAATATAGAGCCCACCCAAAAATTATTGAGTGTGCTATTAATGAATTTCGACTCAAAAACATCAAATAAGCGCCCATAAGCGCCCAAAACTCGTTGTTATAAGTGTGTTATAGTATAACAATGAGTGTGTTATGTATATCAAGTAATATTGTTCCGACTTTTTGACTGTGAAGTGTGTTAAGTATAGTGACTGATAACACTATTTTGAGTATTCATTGTCAACTGTGTTAGACATAATACATATCACTACTGTTCCAAGTTTTAGTATGTTAGGTGTGATAAGTACCAAGTGTACTGAACATATTGAGTAATAAAAATTGTTCTGAGTGTTCAAGGATACTAGGTGTGCTAAAAATATCATGTACATCATATTTACTCAATGTTGTCAGTTTGGTGTAATTTTTAAGTAATATAAGCTATTCTGAGTGATTGAGGGTGCTAGAGGTGCTAAAAATAGCATATACATCATATATTTGGACTGTATAGTGGATTTGGTATGATTTGGAGTGATAAAAATTTTTACACTTGTCGCGTATTTTTTTTTATTTTGCATTTTCAGGGCCAACAAGGCACCCCTGAATTTTTTAACTATTTTTGTGATTTTTTTCAGATTTTTTGCTACAAGATGACATCATGATCAATTTTTTCCTTTTTTGGTAATGTTGATGGGCCTGGACCTGCAATAGGCTCTATACCATCCCTAAATGTTTTTTGCATTTTTAGTGATTTTTTGGGCTATTTTTAGTACCTATATTGACCCTACATCATTTTTGATCATATGAGGTCATTTGCTTACATACCCTGATCTGACCTAATCTGGCTTTTTTAGGATTTTTCAGATTTTTAATGAATTTTCGGGTTTTTTTGAAAATGTACTGCTTATTTAATATCTGGATAATTATTAATTACCCAAAACAGTAAATATAGGCCCCATGTGACAGGTGGTGACAGGCATGACCACCCCCCGGAGCCATTTCCGGAGCCCCCTCCGAGTTATCACAGGTTCTTTCAAACGTTCCTCGATAACTCATCGGACCTTTTTACAAAAGCTTCACAGTATCAGCTGATGGGGCGAGGTTTTTTCCTATGCTGTTCAAAGTGCACAAAAAATAATTACGTACGCGAACTTGATTCTAGATGCCCGCGAACTCAAAAGGGACCGCGAACTCAGAATGGGCGAACTCGAAATGGACCGCGAACTCAAGATGCAGCTGATACTGTAAAACTTTTGTAAAAAGTACTGATAAGTTATCGGGTACCTATTGCAAATAGTTGTGATAACCCGGAGGGGGTCCCGGAAATGGCCCCGGGGGGTGGTCATGCCTGTCACCACCTGTCACATATGGCTTATATTTACTGTTTTGGGTAATTAATAATCATCCAGATATTAAATAAGCAGTACATTTTCAAAAAAACTCGAAAATTCATAAAAATTCATAAAAAACCTAAAATGGCCTGATTAGGTCAGATCAGAATATGTAAGCAAATGACCTCATATGATCAAAAATGATGTAGGGCCAATGTAGGTACTAAAAATAGCCCAAAAAATCAATAAAAATGCAAAAAATATTTAGGGATGGTATAGAGCCTATTGCAGGCCCAGGCACATCAAAATTACCAAAAAAGGAAAAAATTGATCATAATCTCATCTTGTAGCAAAAAATCTGAAAAAAATCCTAAAAATAGTCAAAAAATTCAGGGGTGCCTTGTTGGCCCGGAAAATGCAAAATAAAAAAAAATACGCGACAAGTGTAAAAATTTTCATCACTCCAAATCATCCCAAATCCACTATACAGTCAGTATATATGATGTATATGCTATATTTAGCATCCTAGTACCTTTATTGGGCTAAAAATAGAACTTGATCTCATCTGATAGCAAAAAATCTGAAAAAATCATGAAAATTACTCAAAAAATTCAGGGGTGCCTCATTGGCCCTGAAAATGCAAAATAAAAAAATTTACACGACACAATTGAAAAACAACATCACTCCAAATCATACCAAATCCGCTACACAGTCAGTATATGTCATGTATATGCCATTTATAGCACCCCTAGTACCCTCAATCACTTATATCACTCAAGAATCATATCAAACTGAATAATTTGGGGAGTAAATATATTGTACATGATATTTTTAGCACAACTAGTACCCTTGATAACTTAGAACAATTTATATTACTCAATATGTCCAGTACACTTAGCACTTATCACACCTAACACACTAAAACTCATAACAGTACTTATATGTATTATACTTAACACAGTTGACAATGAAAATACTTAAAACAGTGTTATCAGTCACTATACTTAATTGCATTACATGGGTGTATGCACTGACATTTACATAAAACACTGTTATATCACAAAAGATCACAATATAGCCAGTTCCACAGGCTGTAATGTTGAGTTCTCCGGACTGTATCAAGTGCATTATGATATAAACAACATCCTTACACAATATAGAGCCCAGACAAAAATTATTGAGTGTGCTATTAATGAATTTCGACTCAAAAACACCAAATAAGCGCCCATAAGCGCCCAAAACTCGTTGTTATAAGTGTGTTATAGTATAACAATTGTTCCGACTTTTTGACTGTTAAGTGTGTTAAGTATAGTGACTGATAACACTGTTTTAAGTATTTTCATTGTCAACTGTGTTAAGTATAATACATATAAGTACTGTTATGAGTTTTAGTGTGTTAGGTGTGATAAGTGCTAAGTGTACTGGACATATTGAGTAATATAAATTGTTCTAAGTTATCAAGGGTACTAGTTGTGCTAAAAATATCATGTACAATATATTTACTCCCCAAATTATTCAGTTTGGTATGATTCTTGAGTGATATAAGTGATTGAGGGTACTAGGGGTGCTATAAATGGCATATACATGACATATACTGACTGTGTAGCGGATTTGGTATGATTTGGAGTGATGTTGTTTTTCAATTGTGTCGTGTAAATTTTTTTATTTTGCATTTTCAGGGCCAATGAGGCACCCCTGAATTTTTTGAGTAATTTTCATGATTTTTTCAGATTTTTTGCTATCAGATGAGATCAAGTTCTATTTTTAGCCCAATAAAGGTACTAGGATGCTAAATATAGCATATACATCATATATACTGACTGTATAGTGGATTTGGGATGATTTGGAGTGATGAAAATTTTTACACTTGTCGCGTATTTTTTTTTATTTTGCATTTTCCGGGCCAACAAGGCACCCCTGAATTTTTTGACTATTTTTAGGATTTTTTTCAGATTTTTTGCTACAAGATGAGATCATGATCAATTTTTTCCTTTTTTGGTAATTTTGATGTGCCTGGGCCTGCAATAGGCTCTATACCATCCCTAAATATTTTTTGCATTTTTATTGATTTTTTGGGCTATTTTTAGTACCTACATTGGCCCTACATCATTTTTGATCATATGAGGTCATTTGCTTACATATTCTGATCTGACCTAATCAGGCCATTTTAGGTTTTTTATGAATTTTTATGAATTTTCGAGTTTTTTTGAAAATGTACTGCTTATTTGATATCTGGATGATTATTAATTACCCAAAACAGTAAATATAAGCCATATGTGACAGGTGGTGACAGGCATGACCACCCCCCGGGGCCATTTCCGGGACCCCCTCCGGGTTATCACAACTATTTGCAATAGGTACCCGATAACTTATCAGTCTTTTTTACAAAAGCTTTACTGTATCCTGTGCAAGATGGACCGCGAACTCAGAAGATACCGAGAAATCAGAAGGGACCGCGAACTTACTGTTGCAAGCTCGAGACCAAAGATAGATTTTTGTTCTGCTACACCAATTTACATGCTATGACATACGCTACACAGTGACTCAAAAATTCATACCCTTTGCATTTTCCAGTGGCAAAGCAGACCCAGGGCTCAAAGTCAAGACAGATCTCAATCAAGTGCTCACAGAAGCAATGTCCAAGGTAATATTGTAGCAAACAAGCCACAAAAAGATTGAACGGAATAGGTATGAGACCAAATTTCCCACAAAAAATGAAGAACAATGAGAAAATCAAGCCAAGACGGTGAAGACAAAACTGAATATGTATGCAAGCGAATGATAATGAGGCTGGCCATTGCGAAAAGGGATAGGATGCTAAGATGCATATAAAAAAGGGGCCGTCGCTAACATACGGATATGCGCAAAGGCGAATAAAAGGGATTCAAAAAAAGTGATGTACATTGAAAGCAATGTAAGAACACATGTACCAATCATGGTTCGTAACCTGGATGCACCGATACGGGGAGAGCGAGCAGACACTTGGCAGGCCAGTTGAGAGGCTGGCAGTACGCATGGGTTCCAAAGGCAATTACAGGAGACCCGCGCTATGGCATGGTTTGCCGCGGGTTGGGTTGGGCGGTTCTGAAGCCAACCCGACCTGGGTACAGGGGCCGCAGATCAACGGCTCATCTGTTGGGTGGAGTTCGAGTGCCTAGCGGATAATTTGAAGTTGCTCTGGCAGCCAGCGGAGCCTTGCCTAAATGAGGGGCTGGGCGTCCACAGGCTGCATAAGTTGGCCATTGGGGTCTTCGAGGAGAGGAGAGTGAGAAAGAAGGTCAGAGGGATGAGGGGAGCAAAAAAGAGCCTGAAGCAACAAAACAAACAGAAGGGACACGAAGAAAGCAGAGAGCGACTTGAGATGTCGCGCATGAGCACGTGAAGTGTGTGAGGCTTGAGGATGATGCCGTTGAGGAGGAAGAAGCAAATAGTGTAGAGAAAAGAAATTGGCTGTAAGGTCGTTTACACAAACTAATCAACGTTCTCATCTCATTGTTAATGTCCCTGTCCTTCTCCATCTCGTCCTTCTCAAAGAACACCAGGTCCAGAAGGGAGATGATGAGGTGAACAAAAAGTAGGAGTGGGGATGACGCTTGACACGTCGGGCCTTCAGGTGATTTCGACGTGCACAATGAACGCCATGAAAACAAGGCAAAGTAGGGATATTGACTGCGTATGAGAGTCGGGGATTGTCAAACAAGGCCAAATGATGTGTAAGCAAGTCGAAGACAAGTTCCACTGGAGGAGGGACGGTTGAACAAAAAAAGACTACACTTGACACGATGAGATTAGAGGTTCTTGATCAAGTGTAGCAGGGTCAAGGCAGTATTGATGACATTGAGATGGGTCAACAAAAGTCGAGAATGGTCCCAGCCTATGGCAGGACCTCGTTAGTGACAACAAATTTTGGACAGATTACACACACACATACAAAGTACTGGTTGGCAGGCTGCATCATTGCGCCTCCAACCCCTCAGTCATGCCCCATCCATCACATAGTATCCCGTACGGTCTTGAGGATGCTCCCAGGGGCCCTATCGTGTGGAGGAGCTGAAGACGAGGTCGAAGAGAAAGAGTGTTGAACGAAAAGAGGGAGTGTGGGAATAAGAGAAACCCGTGAGATGCCGTAATTTTCCCACATGATCAGCGGCAATTCAGCAATAATTAATAAATCGGCAGGGAGTTGGTAAATTAATTAGCGCCCATTAGCGCCCATCGGCATATACTCGGCTACCACTCACATGACTTAGCTCCGAGTACCCGGTCCAGGCTTTTGAGTTCGCCGGTCCAGGCTTTTGAGTTCGCCGGTTCCTTTTGAGTTCGCGGTCCCTGTTGAGTTCGCGGGCCATCTCAGGGCCATCTCTATGTTTGAGTTCGCAGTTCACTCATTATTTTTTGTGCACATTGAACATCATATTTTCCTAATGATTGCATGCGATAGGTCCAATTTTGACAATAACATTCAGGCTGTAGTAAGAGGCTGCCAGTGGGGGCATTGAAGCTCCATGAAGATAGTAGAAGCGATGTCATAGAATTCCGAAGCCCATCCCCCCGGTTTGTGCTTGAGTCGGTTAGTTATCGAGTCGGAGGAGGTCGCGATCGGAGGTTTCTATCAGCAGCGTCAATCTACAAGTCAACAATCATCCACCTTTGAAACAGCCTCAGCGCCCCACAGACTGAGATACTTAGGTACAGAAGGGTACAGATGCGACGGACTAGAGATTAGAGGGTCAACCACTGATAATGTGGTTCCGCGAGGCTCGAGCCCGGTCGCAGATGGCACTGCGCTACTTATACGCTTGAAAGGACTGGTCACTGGTCAGTCTTTCCCCAGAATTTCTAGAAGTTCTTCCTTTCGACCCCATCAGTGGTCTCTTTCCAATTCGCCCCTTTGCTGGTCAAAGGCAAGTTAGACTGCGCTAACGATCCTCTACTGCTGTAGACTGATCTGAATACTTACACCTGTCGTCCACTATCATTTTCTCACAGACTTTTTGTGACTATTTACTTGAATAACGCCACGCCACCTCAAATCAAGCTTGACGATTCTTTTCGGTGAGCTCAGTGAATCGTGCTTTCGTTACGCCTGCGCGGTTCCGAATCTGACGTGCTTCGCATGGCATCTTTGCCTCTCCATAGAATCCACCAGACTTTTGCCGCACCAAAACTTAACCACTCCACGATTTTTGTTCGGTAAAGCTCATCTTCCCGCTTGAAATCCGACCTTCATATCCGATTTCTAACATTCCTTCCCAAACTTGATTGTGTAGTCTCTCTATATCGTTTTTGCTCTCTCGTAGTTCATCCACTGCCAAAATTCGAGCCTAAACCAATCGCTGCTGTGCTCGACAACCTCAACATGCTTTTATTCTCTCTCGAACGTCATTTTCCCATCGCCTTTGCCTTCTTGTCCATCTTCGAGTCTATCTCTGTCACGTTTTCCGCCGCGATTCCTCCTTTGGCAGATGCTAGCTCGGTAAGCAATGTTATCAACACAAAATCTTCAAGCTGTTACTCACTCTGAAAACACAGAATGAACTGATCAGAGCTCCTTCGCCGCCTAAGATCGCCACTCTTTCCTTTGTTTGAAATTTACCCGAAGATTTCAGCGTTCAAGGCGCCTACCGAGTCTTTTTGGACAAAGATGATACGTACAAATTCCAGAAACTTGTCGAAGAACAGATTGCGAAGGACATGCAACCTCTACTCCAAAACCAGGAATCGTCTGTCCTTACTGCCGATGATCTGATCGTAGAGCCTGAATCCCCCCTATACCTCTTTCGTGATCCTGATCACAACGCAATACGCTACTTCGTCCCATACAACATCGCATCTACCAATGAGAACTTTCAAGAAGGCATGACTCTACGGATGTTGTATGTGGACAAGGACGTTGGGAAACCCCAGACCAAGCTGTATCGGAGAACGAACGAGCCCAATTCCGTCTCGACACCTAGTGAGGTGTGATTTCTGTCCTCTCTGTTGTGATGTCCCCAGGCTAAGTGAACACTGTAGGGTTTGCTTGACATTGCTTCCCGTTCAAAGTCCGTTATTGCAACCTTCACAACGGAAGCTGAGGTAAACCCGGATGGCGAACAACGTCTTGAACCCAAGCCGGTGGAACTAGCTGGTGGATACAAAGGGTTGCTTGACATCGTAGGTCTCTCCGCTGAAATCGTCCTCGATGCTGTGTTCGGAACCGGCGTTCACACTAGAGACGTGCAAGTCGAAGGGCGTCCGAGTGTTCTGGCCACTTCGAAAGACTTTATCATACCATACAAGATAACGTATGGATCCGATATCGAAGTTCATGGCCAACTCGAAGTGTCGAAGTACAGTCGCACTGTACAATTGCGTAGGATAGGAAGAACGCCTACGATTTGGCAGGTCGGCAAAGACAAACTCGATTATCAGGTAGTAATTTCTCAATCCTGTCTGCTAGCTACATACAGTGTATACTAAATCGACCTCAATAGAGCGTGCACGATATCATAGAGATGGGTATGGAAGCACAGAAGAAAGGCGGTGACAACTCTCCCAGACTTCCGCAGCTCATGGAACATCTCATGGGGCGGAATTGGAAAGAGTCTGCAGTGCGCACGTCCTTCGTAAACCATTACTACTTCACGCGACCTAATGACCCTTATAAACGGGAAGTCTCGGAGCTCTTGGCGAATGCTGCTCAAAATGCTCACTGTTGAAGTGGCCGCCTTGGCCGTTTCGTAGCAGACTCTGGGAGCCTCCTGAGGCTGTAGATCATTGCTCAACCCTTCGGTCTTTCATCGTAGAATACTCAGTTTGTTGAATCATAACATGTGCTCTCACTGCCTGAGTCGTCAACGGTGAAGCAATATCTGAAAGTACTACTATGTATGCCATGGAACAAATTAGAATGATTGATATGTATAAACTTGCATCTGAAACTGGCCACTGAAAACACGTTAAGTTTAAAATTATACATCATAAAAGTCGCTCAAGCGCTCAACTGGGAAAACAAACTGAAAATGAAACCTCTCCCCCGCATCATGTATGACAGGATTGGGACTTGGGACTCTAGCCATGTTGTCTCTGGAGTCCAAGCCCTTCAAGACTGCTCCCTAGGCACAAGGCATGTAAAACCAACAGCATTCCTACCATACTGAGCACCCTCGCAAGCATCTTAATGCCAATTTCCAGCACTTCTTGAGCTTCATCATCTCCTCGAATCGGTCTTCTACCAAAGTTCAAGGAATATGCGCGATATGACGGAAATGGAGATGAGGGGCGATCACTGTTACTCTGCGTGCCATCAGCTCCTACACCGGTGGGAGCTGGAGCTGGGATCGTATTTGACGCTGGATTGACAGGTAGACTGTGTGAAGAGTCGTGTTGGAAATCAAAGTTGAAGAGAGAGTCAAGAGAGAAGTAGTATGACATCAAAGGCAGAGTAAAGCCCGGAGTCTGAGGCCACAGTGGTGTTTCAGGCCAAAGAGGACTCCATTTGGTGAAAGAAATTTCTAGAGAATGGGGAAGATAGCTTGAGTTAGGTAACCTTTGAATACCATCTCGATCGGAAGTCGAAGCCGGAGAACCGTATGCTGCACCCTCGTTCGTTTCTCGTCTACTACTAAACCCGCGAGTCAGCGCATGACTGACGGCGTTCAGCATTGGGAGGAGGGACGCAGATCGGGGACCACTAGAACGGGTGGCACTGGAAGAATTTTGACTAGGAGTTGGTCGTTGATCCTGAGTCGTCGAATCAAGAAGAGATGTATGGAAGGAAGACGGGGTTTGACTCGCACTTTCGGGCTCATTCAGATGAGAGTTAGAGAATTCTGCAAGGGGAAGTGGGCGTAATGAATATGGATGGATAGGAGAAGGTATACGAAGAGGAGGTATACGAAGATGCGGCGCAGTAGAACTAGAGCCTGACGGAGTATTATGTACGGTTGGTGTCATAGGAGGCGCGAGCGAGATCGTGTCCGTCGCTAGATAACACTTTGAGGCACAGGCAGGACAGTGGTTTGACGATCCGTAAAGCCACTGGTAAATGCAGCAAGTTAGTACCCAGCCGACCTTTGACTATCTGAGAACTGCGAACGTACATCATGTAAATGCTCCTCGCAGAATATCTTTCCGCAACATTTAGTGCGGGACGGACGAACGGCAGAGTCGAAGCTGTGAGCGGTGTTAGTCCGATAGTCAGTCCGGTTACAGATAAGATACATATCAGAAAAAAAAACATACCATATTCCACAATCCCGGTCGTTAAACCTATTGCTGAAAGCGTTGGGTTTCGTCGATCTTGGACTCGTTCGAATTCTGAGCTGGACTTTATTCCTCACATTGCGTTCTCCATAAGCAATGCTACCATGGGAAGGAGCATCACTGGGAGGATGACTCGGATTGAAAGTGGACCAACGTAGCTGGATTTGGGCAGATGTGACAGTCGCCGCACTATTGGGAGCGGCGAAGGAGGAGAAGGAGGTAGCATGACCATGATCACTGTCCCCGTGTTCCTCAGATATACTAGACAACACCTGGGGAAGAGACCGCGTCCGGGAGGTACGGGAAAGGCGAGGACGAGCGATAGTCCCTGTAGTCATTGTTGCCGGTGAAGATGCAGGCCAAAGGGATGTCGGCGATGTATATATCTTCGTTGGCTGGGACGGCAGCCCAGGGGTTTCGTTCTGACTGGGACTGCAGAGGAGCATGATGTGTTGTAGATGCAGGAAGGGGGGATAAGATGAAGATCATAGCCGACGGTTCCCGTAGCTGTATTTAAGAGGAGTATACCGTTGCACGTCCGGTAGGACCTAGGTTCGGAGCTCCATAAACTGAGATCAAACAAAAGCGCAACTCCGGATCGCATTGTTTCGTGCTTATCGTTACATGTATGCGTTCAGCGGATGAGGAATCCTTCAAGCGAAGCTACTCCATTGGGACTTATAGTCAACAATAGGAACAACCTGGAACAACACGATGTAGCCTAAGAGTGTTCAAGTGATCATTGACTCGATGGTGTATGTATGAAATGAACCTGCTAGAGAAACACGATGCTTGACACGATGTGATTGCTGCAGGGAAGGTGAAGGTCGTCAGCGACGATGACGATGACGACGACTAGGGCTTGACCGCAGGCGTAGCTACGATATGATAGTCAGTGTACACTGTAGAACAAATTTAGAGAGAAACATACATCGGAGTCAAAATGGCGAAGGCCCCGACTTGAGTGATTACCTCAGCACATATAGCAGCATGGCGCAGTGGTAGCGCGCGGGGCCCATAACCCCGAGGTCACTTGATCGAAACAAGTTGCTGCTAATAGCACTGCGCAAGGTTTTTTTTTGTTCTTCCACTGCCAGTGCCACAGGACCTACCCAGCTCACCGCTATGATTGATGGTTTTCGGGACATAATAATCACGCTCAAGACAACAAGAACTATAGGATAATGTGTCTTTTCGATGTATGTTGAAAGCGTTTCGCGTGGTAAGCAGTTACTATTCAGAAATGCTTCACAAAGAGCTCGATTCTGTGAGGCTGCTCACTGACACCCGACAGACACGCGCTATGTTGCTACCAGATAGGTTTCACTTGGGATCTCTTCATCATGGAGTCAATGATCCCTGTGTGGACGTCGGCGCGTCGAAATACTTTCGCTAACACACCATCATACTCTTCGAGAACTTGTTACCAGTCACAAAGGAACAGGGAGACATCAGAAACAGAGGGATAAGCCTAGGCTTTGCGCCGCGACTGAAATGTCTATGCTGCACAACAAGTTCGAACTCTGCATAGATACATGGTACATGTCGTTACATTGCTCATCACAGGACTATACTGCCATGTTCAGTGTCATTTACTCCCTCCGGTCTCCGTCCTCTTTCGCGCTATCAAGAAGGATTCTTTGTCTTCATTCCTAGTACCTACCCAATAGGAATTGAAAGTCCAGGCCTCTTCCTTACCCTTCCTTGCCCCGTATAACCCTTTCTGCACACTCCCGACTAACACCCCACTACTCCTGCTCCTGCTCCTGCTCCTGCTTCAATTGAACAGTTGGGATCCAGACCTCTGTCGACTCGCAAACCAAGACTGACATGGAATAAGGTGAGACATACACTGTGCCCTTGGATGCTATCTCAAAATGTTAACTATGTGATGTGTTCTGCCAGTCGGTCCTCAAATTTATCGTTCTCCAGTTTCAAATCGTTTGGTGACTCAGTCATACCGCTCATCGTAGCAACACTCCTCTGTTCGTCTGCTATCGCCTCCGGGTCCCTCATTCCATGGTCCTTCTACATTTCTCACCACCTCCTTCTTCTCTCGGCCTTCCCTGACAATTCTTGTGCTCTCCTGGCTCCCCTGAATGGAATGTCTGAGCATCACTGCGACATTCATGCCTCTAGACTCTTTTTGCCCGTTGACGAGACCCAAGGTCTAAGACATTTCCACTGAGTCAGGAGCGCGTATGGCTTATAAAAGCTGGTCTCTTCGTCCCATGCTTGACCAATTCAACTCAACCTACAACATCTACAATGTCTACTCGTCCTATGCTCACCCGTGTCCCTAGCGATTCGCCTTGGACCGTTTCTAACCAACATCGCTTTTCACAAAGAAGATGGCGACCGCTACTCATGTTTACCCTCCTTGCTTGCTCTACAGTCGCCATCTTTACAGTTGGCCTACCCGTTGGGGTACCGATATCTACGTTTACTTTCACATCCTCTTCGAAAGTCACTTCCGATCATCCGTCTGCCCTTAGCTATTCAACACATCCCATCACCCGCATGATGAAAGAGGCCGAGGAGCGCTTCCAAGCGAAGATCGACAGACAGTCAAAGACGCTGTCCGAAGCTATAGAGGAGTATAAACACCGCTATGGCATGCCTCCTCCCAAAGGTTTTGACAAATGGTGGGAATTCGCAACGAAGAACAACGTCGTTCTAGTTGACGAATATGATACCCTCATGCGGGATCTCGCTCCCTTCTATGCCTTGAGAGGTCAGAAGGATTTGGGGGATTATGCAGACGAAGATGAAGACCCATCCCGTCCCGGATCTGGTCTTGATCATCAAGGATGGGCTCTAGGTGGTGGACACGAAATGCGACGCCGCATATCTGAAGTCGCCGGTGTTGCCTCAATCGACATGGTCCAGATCCGTAAAGGCAACCTCTCCACCGTCTCAATCAGTAAGGATGGATTCGTCGATGACGAAGTATCAGCCAGAGCCAAAGGACTGAAAGCCATGCTTGGTTCATCCGCTGCCAATCTTCCCGATATTGATTTTCCCGTTAACGCCAAAGCCGAGGGCAGAGTCATCATCCCTTGGGACCGATGGACAGTTGCCGGTCAGGGCGGGATGACTGGCGAGAAGATTGGACTTGGAATGGGAAATCGCTCTTACATTGAAGATTCTGCCCCTCACGATACCAAAGACACCTTGCATCCTCTTGCAGATTTCCACCCGGACTGGAGAGGTGCTGGAAACGTATGGGACAAGTGGCGTCGTACTTGTCCACCCATTTCCACTGCGAGGAAATCGTACGCTAGCATACGCAGTGCGATAGTCGAAGGAACTTCTCCTTCACACCATCATCTCCTCATGGGAGGTACTTCTGGTTAGTCTGTTAGATCTCTATAAAGTTTTTTGTCTCTTACGTCTGTTATTAGATGCAACTGTACCTCCCCCATTCGCATTCGCCCCTTCGACCTCCTTCGATACAGTCTCATTCTGTGAACAGCCCCATCTTCACTACACCCAGGGCCACTTCTTCAGTGACTGGCGTACTTTGGACGATCTGTACCCTGTTCTTAGTCCCGCCAGAGCAAAAGGTTTTGGTGATATCAAGGTGAGCTTTCTTTTCAGAGTTTCATTTGGCAAGACGACTCACTTGTTTGTCAAGATCCCTTCGCATTACTATTATGGTTCCACTCAGGCCTACACATATGGCTGGGACAAGATCAAACAAAAAGTGCATTCGGTTGACCTTGGCGAAGTTGCTTGGGGTGATTTGACTGATGTCGGACCTGATGGTCAGGGTGGTGTTGACGATCGTGACCTCGGTACGTTCATCTTCGAAAATTTTGCCTGCTGGATATTGAGTTCTCCCGCAGTCATCGATCCCAACTTTGATGGCCATAACAACACGTCTAATCCTCCGAGAAATAGGAAGACTGGAAAAGAAAGCAAGCGAAACAAGATCTTCTGGCGGGGAGCTACAACCGGTGGCGGCAACTCTCCCCCGGGCTTCGCAGCCCTCTATCAACGCCATCGAGCTGTTCGTATGGCAGACTGGGACGCTGAAGGTGACGTCGAAGTCTGGGTCCCCAGCACGAACCCTATCGCCAACGTTTCGTCGACCTCTGTATCGTCATCTGGCACCCCTCACAACCCTACCAATGTCGATGCTCCGCTTAAGGCACACAAGATCCCTATTGCGGCCTTGAACAAAGCTTTGATGGACGTCGCTTTTGTGAAAGCTTCGAACGCGAACCAATATCCAGGAGGCTTGAAGAAGCTCAAAGAGGAACACAGATTTGCCGATGGTGTCTCTCTAGGTATGTAGAATTCTTCACAGTTTTGAAAAAATTGGAATGCTAATCGCTATCTGCAGGCAACCACTGGCAGTACAAATACCTGCTTGACCTTGATGGAATGTCCTACTCGGGACGATTCATGTCCTTCCTTGCATCTGACTCGGTACCGGTCAAGAGTACGGTCTACGAGGAGTTCTTCTCTGACTGGATCGAACCTTGGTTGCACTACATTCCTCTCTCGTCCTCATACGAGGAGATCTACAACATCTTCGGCTACTTCTCTGGCATTCCTGCGGAGGTTGTTGAAGAAGTGTATGGCGATGCTGTTGACCCCGAAACCGGTGCACCCCTTTTCCCTCCTGGCACCAAGATTCCTGCTATCCCAGGTGCCCCTGACGGCGACGAGCGTTTACAGCACATCGCTCAGGCAGGAAAGAAATGGAAGAACACCATTGCTCGGAAGGTCGACATGGAATCTTACGTCTACCGACTCGCTCTCGAATGGGCGCGGTTGAATGCGGTCGATCGGGAATCCATGACGATGAAGGTGTAAAGCCTTTGCCTTTGCCTTGGATTTCTTTATTAGTGCAATTGCGATGCTTCATCTCTACGATTTTCACAAACTATACCATGATATACCTTCACTGCTTCGTCTTCAAGATACCTATCTAAACTTGTAGCATAGCTTGACTTTGAATCAATGATTTTCATCTCAAAGTTCTGTTCAGTTCGAACGTGTTTGCATCAAGCTTATGGATTTTCTTGACATCCTCATTGTCAAGCTTGTGTTTCGACTCAGGTGCGTTCAAGAGTGTTGAGGACAATAATAATTGCTGACGGCTACAATAGATGCCGCTGATTAAGCAGCTATTTTCAATTCGCCTGATTGAATCCGTCGTTGCGGCCATCAAAATTTGATTGGAAATGGTTGACGGGCCGCGGTTGAATTTTATAATTGTTAAGTTGTTTTCTTGTTCCTGTTAGTCCTGCAGGTCCTTTTTCGATAACCCTCATTCTTTTTTCATTCTTTTACCACCATGAGTACTCGGCCTATGCTCAGTCGTACTCCTAGTGACACACCATGGGTTTCTTCCAACCAGCATCGTTTCTCACAACGAAGATGGCGGCCACTGCTCATGTGGACGCTGCTTGCTTGCACTACTATCGCTATCTTTCAGGTCGGCTTGCGTGCTGGGTCACCTCCAACCATCTCTACAATTTCCGAGCCTTCTTCACCACATCCTTCCGCGCTCACATACTCAACACATCCTATAACTCGCATGATGGACGAAGCCGAAGAACGATTTCGAGCCAAAGTCGAAAGACAGTCAAAGACTTTGCCTGAGGCCATAGAAGAATACAAGCGTCGCTACGGGATGCCCCCACCAAAAGGTTTTGACGGCTGGTGGGAATACACGAGGAAATACGATGTTGTGCTCGTGGACGAATACGATACTCTTATGCGCGACTTGGCACCGTTCTATGCTCTACGAGGCAAAAAAGAACATGGAGACTATTCAGATGATGACGAAGATCCTTTGCGCCCTGGCTCAGGCTTGGACAGGAATGGATGGGCATTGGGCGGAGGTCCTGAAATGCGGCGGCGTATAGCCGAGGTTGCTGGCGTTTCTTCCATTGATCTCGTTCGCGTCCGGAACGGTGTACCTTCCACCGTCTCTATAAACAAGGACGGGTTTGTTGACGACGAAGTGTCTGCACGTGCCAGAGGTCTAAAGAGTATGTTAGGAAAATGTGTTGCAGTTCTACCCGATATGGACTTCCCTGTCAACGCCAAGGCGGAGGGCAGAGTCATCGTTCCTTGGAACAGGTGGGAGGTGGTAGGCCAGGACGGTACGACAAGCGATAAAATCGGGCTTGGGATGGGGAACAGAACATATCTTGAACTCGAGACCGATGATCAATCGAACTCTGCTCATCCTCTTTCTACTTTTCGTCCGGACTGGAGAGGAGAAGGAAATGTCTGGGATACATGGCGAAGAACGTGTCCTCCTAACTCTACTGCACGAAAATTCTACGCAAGTATCCGGAGTGCAATGCTTGATAGTACCACATCGTCGAATAATCCTGCGTCTGGAGGAGATGAAGGCATGTTGTTTCGCATATTTCACATGAGTTTTCCTCATCCGCTGTTCCAGGCTCTATACCGTCATCGTTTGCATTCGCGCCCTCGACTTCCTTCAGCGACATCAATTTTTGCGACGAACCCCATCTACACTACACGCAGGGTCACTTTTTCAGTGACTGGCGTACCCTTGGAGAACTCTATCCCGTTTTGAGCCCTGCCAGGGCAAAAGGTTTTGGGGATATCAAAGTAAGGCTTCAATCACGTTGGGCCTTAATGTTCCTAGTTAACATATACCACGCAGATACCTTCTCATTACTACTACGGTTCTACCGATGCTTACACATATGGCTGGGACGAGGTGAATCTGGAATTGCAACCGACAGATCGTGGTGAAGTGGCATGGGGGGATGAGACCGATTTGGGAGCCAATGGTGGAGGTGGTGTAGATGACCGCGACATGAGTACGTATGAATCTACTATCTGCTGTGGACCGATGCTGATCTTTAAGCTTTCCTCTAGTCATTGACCCATCTTACGACGGACACACCAACACCGCCAATCCACCCAAAAACAGAAAAACCGGCAAAGAAAGCAAACGGAACAAAATCTTTTGGCGCGGAGCTACGACTGGTGGCGGAAATTCTCCTCCAGGCTTCGCCGCTCTCTACCAGCGTCATCGGGCAGTTCGAATGGCTGGATGGGATGTCGACAGCGACGTGGAGATCTGGATACCCAACACAATTTCTCTTCTGGCTAACTCCTCCTCATCAACTTCCAAGTCAGCCAATGCCAACGACGTTCCCCTCACCGCCCACAAGATTCCTGCTGCAACCTTGAACAAAGCGTTGATGGACGTCGCGTTCGTTAAAGCATCCAATGCGGATCAATATCCTGGCGGTTTGGAGAAACTTATGGCGGAGCACAGATTCTCCGGTAGTGTTTACCTAGGTGTGTATCGGGTTCCACCGTGACTGTTGTATAACTCATCCTTCTTCTCAAGGTGGTCACTGGCAATACAAGTACCTCCTCGATCTCGACGGCATGTCGTACTCTGGTCGATTCATGTCCTTCCTCGCTTCTGACTCGGTACCTCTAAAAAGCACGGTCTACGAGGAATTCTTCTCCGAATGGATCGAACCCTGGCTGCATTTCATCCCTCTCTCTGCTTCATACGAAGAGATCTACAACATCTTTGGCTACTTCTCCGGTATACCCGCAGAAGTTGTCGAGGAGGTTTACGGTAACGCGACAGATCCTGCAACCGGTGCGCCCCTCTTCCCACCCGGCACCAAGATTCCTGCCATACCTGGTGCGCCGGACGGTGATGCACGCCTGAGACGCATTGCGCGTGCAGGGAAGCAATGGAAGAGAACGATTGGGCGGACGTTGGACTTGGAGTCTTATGTGTATCGCCTTGCGTTGGAATGGGCGAGATTGTGTGCGGACGATCGGGATGCGATGTCGATGAAAGTGTAGGCGTGATGAGAAGAGAACTTCACTCTGGATGGACGGACCTTGGACGTCATTGGTCGGAGGAAGGAATGGGGAATTATTCGCCCCATACCATTCCTCACTGCAAGAATTACATCTCTTGGTTATATACTTCAACCGCTCGATCTCTAACTCTTCTGCGGATCCCATATGTTCTGGAGCGGTAATTACAGTTGCGGACGTGCTTCATATATATAGAATCTACCTCTCTTCGCATTGGCAACGTTAACTTTCAAGTCAGAGGCATGTCTGAGAATCATGTCTCTTTTTTGGTTGAACTCACTCGTTTTTCGTGCAATGCACATAGATTAGGCACTCAAATAATCACTATTTATGTCGCTGGCTTCTGAACCTTCTATCATGCTCACTGTGTATCCCGAGTCTGAAATAATATCGTGTTCCTTAGGCGCATGCTCTCCTCGACGTATACATAGGTGGCTAAGCTTACAAAGTGAAGTGATTTTGCTCCTGTCTGAATTGAGTTGAGGCTCATTTACTCCTAGTTAGTATCAATGTCGTCCACCCATCTAGACCAATTGGCCTCGAGGTTCTTAGCTTGCTCCCCTATCAAGTCAAGATACAAGGCTTTGAGTATGGCCTTGAGGTTCGAGAGGACGACAAATTGACTAACCTGCATCAGAATTCTGGGAATGACAAGACACTCTCAGCCTGAGCCCATTTTCGCCCGATGATACTCCCTCCATATGATGACCAGGAGATTCAACGAGGTAATCAGTCGGAATCAACAATTCCTCAACGCTCGGTGTGTTCCCCTGATGATGCACCGGAGCCGTTTCGGAATGGAATAGCAGAGTATTTGAAGGACGACGTAATTTCCGTTCAAGGAAGTCCTTGAGCTGATCTTCGTCAGGCCATGGCCGAACGGCACTGTTGGGAACATAGAGCTGTTCACGAATCAGCTACCATCAAGGCAGTCGTAGGATCTTTGACACACTTTAGGAGCTCGATCAATAGCAACCAAATCAGCACCTTCATCTGGGTATTGAACTAGGCACTGGTTATGTTTGACTCGTAAGTAAGGGAGACCGATGCCTGAAGTCTTTTAACTGACCTCCCAATAGGTAGTACTGCCATATACGGAATATTGAGAACAGGTTCTTCGGAAAAGGAGATCCTTCCACGACTTACCTCGTTCCAGGGGGCCTCGACTTATCAGAGAGAGCAGCATAAGGATGCTGTTCGCTTACGGCTGCTGTTGTGAGTGCCCCCACTCTGATGTATTCCTCGGCTACTTCCTGCAACACGAAATATGGTTCACAACTCAATGCTATTCATGCAATGGGTAGCAGCGAAACTGACCTGTGGGACATAATGAAACCCTAGAAAACCATAACTCGTGACAGCTTGAGGATGATGGACACTGACAGAGTTCGTGACAGAAGCAACAGGTGCGGCTGTGATGAGCAGGAGATGTGATAGCCCTACTATGAGCACCGCTGCAAACATAAGAAGATGAAAGGAAGAGAGCATTGTTTCTGGACTGGAGGTGACGAATTTGAGGAATTGACGATTGGCAGAGACCAGCTCTAGAGTTCAAAAGGGGGAAAGTACCAGCCTGCAGATTGAGGAGTGTGATTACTCTTTTATAGCATTCACCCACCAAGTTCACCCACTCAACACCGAGTCCACGATCGTTACGGTTAATAGCATCGGCCCCATCTGTCCGATCGGAAACCAGGCCGGCCCCATCATCCTCTAGCCTCCAGGGCCCCCCGCCGGCTTCAAAGAGTATCATCTCTCGCTCATAGCGTCTCAGGTTTGAGTATATCTTGGCCTTCGGAGTAGCATCCATAGTTCGAACCTGTTTCACCTTTGCACCCATACGTGGTGTCCTTTGATGTGTTGGGGCCGGTGGTCCAGCTCATAGTACAATTTGTTTGTTTATGCTCCCGACCCCTCAGGCTTGCCCCCCGGCCAGGCTCTCCCAGTGCACGCACACGCACACGCCACCTCACCTTCCCTCTCCTAGCGCTCAATGTTGTAACCCTCACTTCACTTCACATCAAAGCCCTTTTTGTCGTTGAGTCTATGATTGATATCTCCAACAAATATCATTTCGACTCTCTGCGAGAAGGGGACGGAAGTTAGCACCTTGACATCCTTCATGATGGCATAGAGCTCACGATCTTCTTCCTAAGGGCTCCTAAGGGACACACGTTGGCTTCGATTTTAATCTCGGGGCTGAGGGTCACCTTGACAATCGGGTGAGATTGGGGGTGTCGGGAATTTCTCCGCATATTCTGATATCATGTCCCAGCCTAGTTGACGCTAGACTCGAACCAGTCACTCTGGCAGAGACGTGATGAGCGGAATCACTTTTTCGCTGACACGTCTGAGCGCTCGAATCAGACTGTCGTGCACGAAGTTACTGGCTCGAGTCTAAGTTGACGCGGGCAAATGTTTTCCTACGAAATTCGAAGTAACGAGTTGACGGAGTAGGCCCAGGAATGTTTAATGATATCCGAATTGAACATGACCTTCACAACCTCAGATTTTTCTGGGAAACCCCAATCCTTCTCTCTACGCTTCAGGAGATTGTAGTGCTACTTAGTGGGCACCGGGTATTCATACTGATCTGCACCATTCATGCTCATTTAGATGTACACAGTATGAGTATCGAACGTGAACAGTAATAGAACGGGTTGGTAGCTGCCAGCAGTTGCCCTCCCCCTCCTCCTTCGCTTCGCCCCGCTCTCCGCCGATTGCCCCAAGTCCAACTCTCAATTTGTAGCAGACCCCGTGGGTCTCCTCCACCAGGACTTTTGCTTTTGCTTTCGCTCGACAACCTCGGGGAGTTCCGACTTTGATTTCTCCAAAAACTCCCACTTAGCATTCTAAGAGAACGGGTGTTAACATTGAAACCCAGCGCTAATCCTTAACGAGATCAAAAACTCCTCACCTCTCCTCCAATGGACACCACACCTGCGCCGTCTTGAAAGCCACTGGTGGGCTCCATCCTGAATTCTACTTGAAGTTGCTTCCCCAGGAGTGACTTTGTTGGCACGTGGATGTGGATTTTAGCTGCTGCCCTATCATCATCTTCCTTCAAGGATACGAAGGAGCCGATCATTCCCTTCGGGTCCCGGTCACTACTAGTACCTTTGAAATACCCAACCTCCTCAGACTGGATGACTTCCGTAATTATGTCTGGCAAGCGTTTCTTAAGCTGCTCGGACTTAGACCATAGCGAATGCGTATGTCTTATCCCTGCCTCGGCAAAACGGTATTCATCGGAATTGAGTCTACGAGAGACATAGAGTGGTGCCGATACGTCACCAGAGAGACGCGTAGAGACAGCAGCCGTATCACCAGAGAGCTCATCCTAGTAGAATACATGGGGTAACATTAATATTAGGAGCTACGCGTGAGTGTAAGGCACTAGTACACACCATGGAAACTGGCACGGCCGAGCTTGTGGAAAGCATCATGATCAAGAAACTCAGGCCAAGGCATTGAAGTAGTTTCGAGTACCGCATGTCGAGATAGTACGATTCGGAACTACAAGAAGACGTTAGACCGTTCGATGAAATAGGCTTGAACTGAATCGAGACTGTTTACTCACTGTCGGCGAGTCGAAAATAGGCAACGGAACAAAGGATGGAAAGTTTGTGCGTGAAGAAAAATTCGAAAGTCGAAAAGTTTGTTCGTGAGAGGGTTCGAGAGAGTCTAGAGAGATAGAGACAAGTCAAAATCGAGGCGTTCCTTGACCAGCAAGGAATTTTCTTGTCTGCGAGCGAGAGTGAAGTCGATAGTTCTGCAGATGGGGGGAGTTGCGACAAGAGAGCGAGCTTATAATGTAAGTCATTCAGATCAAGACTCAATGCATACCCTGTAGGACACCGAAAAGTGGATTATCCGGAAGTACCCGCACTGTACAGCGCAATGCGCATCAAAGGCTCAAACCAGCTCGAACCTCCCATATGTTCGTTGATAGAACATCTGTGTTCATCAGACCTCTACTGATATGCAGAAAGACCGCCGGGCTTGGATAATACAGCTCTCGAAGGCTTCGTACTCGAAATATGTAGTTAGGTTGGGTTACTGGTCAGCGGATATTAAAAGTCCAAGATTGTGCACTGCTGCCCATGCAAGCTGGAAGTCGTGCAGAGTGACTTGAAAGCAAGAGATGATAGCGCGGTACGATAGGGATTTGTGAAGCGAGGTCATCCGAAGTCGGCAAGTCCGCACAGAGATCTATGGTGATAGACAGCCAACGGAAGCCAAATGAATGCCTCACCGCATTGATACGAGTATTCATGAATCTATACGCGAGTTATTGCGAGTCGCTGTAGGTCGCTATCGGTGGCGATGTGTGATGTTACCGGCATTTCCCTTCGAGTTTTTCCTCGACGAATACATTGATCCACCTCCTGCGATTTTGCAAGAAACATTGTTGAGACCCCGGAGAGCCATTCATGTGGTTCCCGAAAGTGCAGACATTGCTTCAAATCCCTCAAATTTCCCAGATAATCAGCAAGGTCCAGCGAGGTCCTTCAGTGGCGGGCTTGGCGCATTCATTCTATTCTTGAGGGAGGGGGGTGGGAAGTGAGGCCTGAGAATTTGTCCATCGGATATGAACTCTGCTCGACTTCTGCAGATGTAGACAATGAATTCAGGTAGAGGCTACATACATAGACTCTAGAGGAGATGGCAGAGAGAGTGACGCTGAAATTAGCCTCGCTAGCCAGTCTGATAGTTCAACGAAGAGTAAACGCGTTCGTTGAATAACAGCCTGGTTGCAAGGGACTGAGGGACCCCCATGCTCGGATTTTTGAAACTCCGATGTGATGCCGGAAGAATTCCGAGCATATGAGTCATGAATATCCTCACATGAAATGCTGCACGCATGTTTTCGCGTTCTTATTCTTTATTTCTTCGACGTCTACCTTCGTTCAACGTCGTTCCTTATTACTATATGTGAACGGGGGGCAGCCACAATACTGAGTAGTAGTTAGCAATAGTATCCTGGCATTGATTCTGATTGCTTAGGTGTTGCAAGATATAGCATGGCCATTGGCCAGATGATTGGAATTTACTGTAGCAGGAGTACTTTTGGGAACATCAATATGGAGATTGAATATTGAGGCCTTTGGAATCAGCTTCGCTCATGCTGCTGTTCTGGCCGCTCGGACCTCGTCGTTTGCGATATTCCTAGAAAACTCCTAATCTTATCTGTGAAAGATAACCGGCTGTAACCGGCACGCCATGCGGACTTCGAAAATTCCGAGCATGGGGGTCCCTCAGTCCCTTGCTAGCAGGCTACGCTGAAATCCAAATGGAGATCCGAACACGTGCCAGAAAAAATTCAAACAACCGCTGACTCACGCAAAGCTCTCCTTCACAAAACACTTTCATCTCGTCCAAAGGATGGCAAGTTCTTACCTTGCATAGCTCTTTCTCTATTCACTTCTAAAGCCCGCATCTATCTGATGTGTACAGATCATCCCGGTGCGCTGTTTCTCGTGTGGTAAAGTCATCGGAGACAAATGGAATGCGTATTTGGAGTATCTAGCGAAGGATATGACAGAAGGGTGAGCTTCAACTCATCCTGCTTGCATTCGTAGATGCATATATCTTGGCTCATCTTCTTGTCTGTGCTGCTCCCCATCTGACTTTATTGTTCTACATGTAGAGACGCGCTAGACGCTTTGCAGCTCAAGCGATACTGTTGTCGACGGATGGTCCTCACGCATGTTGATCTGATCGAAAAACTCCTTCATTATAATCGTGCGTTATCATTCATCATCCACGTTCTGGCGAAAGAGTATACTTACGCCATCTTTCCGTTCTATAGCTATGGAGCGTACAAAGGACAAAGCTCAGTTCTAGTGCTCTCATTCTCGCTCATATTTGTTGGTTTCGTCGTATCTGCTCCGAGTCAGGAAGTGTAAAACTCGATTCAAAACGTTCAGTTCAATCATCAACATATCTTAACCTCTCAGATGCTAGCTGAATCGACGTCTATTTCACGTCACAACATGCAACCCAATGATCTCGCCGTGCTTGCTTGGCTATTTGGGCAATGTAGTATGTCAAGGCTGTGTATATTGGATGCATAATACAACTCATATTCATCTTGAAGTTGGGGGTTCATCGTAAACTTTGTATGCTTACCAGTCAAGCGAAGGTGAGACCGCATGCTGTTGCTTGCCAGTGTGATCGGAACAGCCAAGGTCAGCCAAAAGACAATTACTTATCCATCATGGTGGCATGGCCGGACGTTTGGCCAAGTCGTCATGATCAAATGGTCCAAATTCGTCTTGGACACTCTTCACCAGCTTGGACCTCAAAGATTAGACATAGAGCAGTCTCATGTCTTCTCTTCTCGTGTTGTTTCTCTCTACCACATCTTGCATCCAGCTTGATAGGTGTTGTCATCAGTGTCGTTCTCTCTACTACTTCTCAGGCATATGTGCGGACATTGTCGCGGAGGTCTGCGGTGACGCAATGGGTCCTGGTGCATCTCTCTTTCTCCATCTGGCACTCAAACTTCTGCCAGTCCCTGGCGCGCTGGATGGTGATGCGTGCATGAGATGTATCGCGCGTGCAAGGACGCGATGGAAGGGTATGGCTCTCGACGTTGAGTACGGGATGGCATGGTCGAAAGAAGACAAGGGACATCATTTCTTGTATTACCTTCCCTTCTCTTCCTCTTACGCCCTTATCGATGTCTGTAGCATTCAAGGTACAAATCGTTATTCGTGAGGTATGTAGATCATGCTACAAACGATTGTCGGTCACGGCTCGCAGTTGAAGTGCTGGGCGCCCTAAGCACAGGAAACGGTGCTGAGGGATTCGGGTTTGATAGGAACAAATACCAACCCGACGCCATCCGATTAGCCCTAGGGCCAACTTGAAAGCCATTTCCCGATTCGAGACATAATACCAGGAATTTCGACGACCACGATTCCCTCACGATCCTTTTTGAACGTTCCAACAATCTGAGGCTTGTACTTCGATAACCCTTCAAGTTCTAGATATTCTTCCCATGGATCACCACCGATGAACACAGTCTTTGGTGATTGACCAGCGGAGGTCATTCGGAGTTTGGTTTTGGAAGGGTCGCCGTCCCGAGACTGTAAGATCTCGTTTTGCCCCAGGACGGGCCGAGATTGGGTGGTAACCCGGGATAGATGTTGGCCTTTTTTGGTAATCGTTTAGCTTCATCCCCGTCGAACAATAGAAATATCTTCGTGGTCCGGCGAATTTCAAACTTTTCTGGGAGACCCCAATCCTTCACGTGCAGATGAGCCCATCGTTCCCCTGCCCTGATGTATTCGACTTCCTCGGGGATAACTTGCTGGGGACGTGCCCAACCTCCGAGTCAGGTTCCGGGTCTGGAGTGTGGACATCCTTCGCTGAGGACTGAACGTCCTTCGTGGGGGCGTGGTCACCCTGCACCGGGAAATCAGGATCATCCTGTTACAAACAGTGATAAGGTCAGGTTAGCGGACGGACTAGAAAGTCGAGGTTATGTTGATGAGGTAGTACATACAGAGATTGGCATGGCCCAAGTTGAGATCATCAAAAGGCTCAGGCCGAGGAAAAGTAGGTTCGTCGTGTTGATATATTGCATGTCGATGTAGTACTGTTGGGGCTGCAGGAGGCGATGAGATCCTTTATATGATACGAAAGAACTATTTACTACTCACGGATAGATTGAAACAAAACTGAAGTCAGAATCAGAATTTTCCTTGACCAGCAAGGATAAGTTCTTCGTGGGGGTTTCGAGGGGACCTTGATAGTTGCACTGCAAGTGGGGGAATCGTCGATAGGAAATCGAGCCCTTTAAAATCAGTCGTGCAACTTGGGGAGGACCCCAGAAAACAGGATTTCTCCGGATGGCGCCTTTAGCCCTATACTGCCCTATGGCGACATGAATCATACAAATGCCTCAAATTTCCGGTTCATGGGCTATGTCCGTGGAGGCTTATGTCCCAATTCGGACATAAGCCAATGCACATGACTTTTCCCATGACTAACCCATCCTAAGGTCGCACGGCCTGCATAGAGCAGTTTTCATTCACTTGAGGCTAGAAAATTAGAGCTTGAACAAATTTTACTAGTTTCATCATCTTACTGTCTAATTTTGAGCTTCTACTATCAAATTTTGTCATGTCATGAAGAATAAGACTCGAAAAAATGGATTGAACACCAAGGGAAGAAAGCCCGAGGCCGAGTCAGCCGATTACTTGCAAAATCAATCTTATCTATCTTATCACTGACATCTTATCAGAAATCAGTAGATTGCCGGTCTTCGGCATGACAGCTCAGCGCGCTCAGGAAGAAACTCTCACGACATCTTGAAAATCATTGGCTGGGGCTTATGTCAAATGGGGCAGTTGCCCAAAAAGAGTGTTGTAATAACATTTCGTAATATGCTGATCGACGCTCAAAAGGGAAGTTAGTCCCATGATCTGGCGGTACTTACCTTTTTAGGCGTCCAGTTGCCGTTCGTACTTTTCTCCTTCTCAAATGACCTGTAGTTTTACTCCCGTTTATTCTACGACCTTCTACATGACTTCACCTTGATTCCTCTTGACTCCAGATGATTCTTTGAACAATATCTTAGCGTATTATTCCGAGACTTTCAGGTCTCTTGACTCGTATTTCGATTCCTAGGCGCTTTCTTACGGTACCGATCGTATCTCTCACTTAGGTATAAAAGGACCGTAGATAGTCGAGAATAGATCAGAATTCTCTCCGCCCACTTGATAGCTCGACCGGCCTCAGCCCGAAATCTTTGGACGGATACTTCACTTTGCAAAGTGAAGGGTCTACTTAGCCTACCTTCGATACTGGTATATCTTCGAGACTTTGAGAATCTCGACTGTACGTACTTTGACTTAGTCATCATCAGTTAACGAGCTCAACAACGATTACCTCTTTTCAGAGAATCGTTCACCATCTAGTCGACACCCAAAAATCAACCAGCGTTCAGTCAAAAATTTTGCTAGGATTCCTTGCGCTTTTCTTCGAATATGTCAAATATCACCTTGGACCAGCTTCGCGACGCCCTCAGTCCCGAAGCGTTCAATGTGATTGGCCCAGTGTTCTCCAACATAGCAGAACGTCTTCAAGAAACCGAAAATCGTCTTGCTCAACTCCAAAGTGAGCAAACCACTACTAATCAGCTTGCTGCTTCATTTCGAGATGCCGTTTCTCAAATGACCCTTCCCACAGCTGCGCCTCCACCTCCGGTTGCTCAACCACAAGCCCAGGTTGCTCGCGCGCCTCTTCGTACAGAACTTCCCATTTTCCGAGGTCGTCCTGATGATAATGTTAGTGCTTTCATCTCAATCGCTAAAGACTTACTGAGAGCCACTCACATCGATCAGGAGGACTGGGGAGTTATCGTAAGTGGATGCCTTCGCGACGCTGCTCAAACCTGGTACTTAGCCAAAAAGCAGGCCAACAACGATCAGCCTCTACCCTGGAACGAGTTGGAACAGGAACTTCGTCGCCAATTTGACCACCCTGCTCGGACTGACGAGGTGCGAAACAGCTTGAATCGGTGTAACTACAAAGGTAATGTCTCCGAGTTCATCGCTCGCTTTCAAAAGCTTGAAATGCAACTCGCTCCCACAGACATGACCTTTGGAGATCGTAAGTTCAACTTCTTCCGGAGTCTCCCACCAGATATGTGTTTCCACATCTCTAACTCCAATCCTGCCTCTATGTCGGATGTCTATGAAGCAGCCCGTGTTTACGAACGTTATCGCCGTACCTCTGGTAACAACCATAACCACTCCCATGGTCGAACCTCTGATCCTCGTCTTCGTCGCCCCAACCAGCCTTCCAGTGGAGGAGTATCTAGTTCTTCGATGTATCCTTCTGTGAACGACGCCACCTCTGGTGCCGTTCCAATGGATCTTGATACCTTCTCCCACACCGCTCAAAATATCGACAAGACGAAGATGCGCTGCTATAACTGCAACAAGCTCGGACACTTTTCCAAGGATTGTCGTCAGCCCCGGAAGCGAAGACCCATGAGTGCAGGACTCTCTAAACGTCCGGCTCAACCTATGTTCCACATCGCGGACCCAGACCCTCTTCGCCCTGGACGAATGTACAACTCCACGCCGTATCCCCAGACTCACTTCAACTATAGCTTTCCACGTACCGACATCCAGAAGAGCACTCCCCAGTCTGAGGTCGACAGGTTCCTTGGCTCTGTCAAAGTCGAGCCAACCGAACCGTCCCTCAGTATGAATGCTTTCACCCTCGATATGCGCTCTACTCCTGAAACGAGTCTACCTATCTATGTCGCGACTGTCTCTGGTCGTCCTTCTTGTCCTGGGAAATACATCGTGGTGAAGGAAGTTGACGTTATCGCAGATACTGGAGCTAGAGACAACTTCATCCGAAGCGACGTTGTTCAGGCAATCAATGCAGAATACTTCTCTATCAATCCACCTCGGGACATTGCTGGTGCGGGCCGAACAGTCACTTACGGTTTCGCCAAATTCACTCTCAAGATTGGAGGTGTTGAAGAAGTGATCTCTGCTTACGTTCTTCCAAAGAACAGTGGATTCCGGTACGATCTTCTTCTCGGACGAGACTTCCTTGCCCGGCACAACGTAGTCTTCAACTGGGACCGTAATACGCTTGAGATAGTCTCTCCTAAGACGAGAGCTCTCATCACCATCCAGGCTCGTCCCAACCCGCAGTCGCTACCTGTTCAGGAGGTGTACTGTGCTAATGTTGATGATGAGTATGTGTCCCTTTCTGAGAATGACGAAGTATACTCACCCGACTTCAATCCTACCTCCTTCAGCAAAGGAACGAGCAACGATGAAGACTCCTCTGACGATGCTCCTTCGGAACTGGTCCTGGATAACGACAACCCTAAGGCTGAAGAACCTGAGAAGAAGCAAAAGATTAGTCAGAAGCTGAAGAACATGGCCGTCAAGTACTTTCCTAAGTTGTTTCGCAAGAAAGTAGGTTATCCTCCTCCTCGACGATGGGTACATAGGATTGATACTGGAAACGCACAGCCTGTCAAAATCCGTGGAAGGCCTCACTCCCCTCGCGAGAATCTGGAAGTAAAGAAGTTCGTAGACGAGGCTCTGGCCGATGGAGTCATCGAGCCCTCGAACTCGCCCTGGTCAGCTCCTATTATTCTGGTTCCTAAGAAGAACGGTGAGCTTCGTCCTTGTGTTGATCTCCGAGCTCTCAATAATCTAACTCGAAAAAATGCCTATCCTCTTCCTCGCATTGACGAATGCTATGTGAATCTACAAGGTGCCAACTGGTTCACTACGCTTGACCTCAAATCCGGTTACTGGCAAGTTCGTATCGCCGATGAGGACAAGGAGAAGACAGCTTTCACCTGCCGGTATGGACATTTTCAGTTTCGCGTTATGCCTTTTGGACTCACGAATGCCCCTGCGACCTTCCAAAATATGATGAATGATATCCTTTCTGAATATATCGACAAATTCGTTATGGTATACCTGGACGATATTGTCATATACTCAAGCAATCTGGAGGAACACGGAACTCATGTTCGAAAGGTACTTGCAGCTCTCGATAAAGAAAATCTCGTCTTGAATCTTGACAAATGTTCGTGGGCACAGGAAGAACTCCTCTATCTTGGTCACTATGTTTCTGGAAAAGGTATTCAGGTCAACCCCGACAAAGTTCGCTCGATCGTCGAATGGCCCATGCCTACCAACATTACCGAACTTCGTGGATTCTTGAACATCGCTGGGTACTACCGACGCTTCATCCAGGATTTTGCAAAGATCGCTCTACCTCTGACGAATCTTCTGGCTGGTGCTCCACGAAAGGGTTCTCCCATCGACTGGTCTCCCGAATGTTCCCATGCCTTTCAGACTTTGAAGAACGCCCTGGTTAATGCCAAAATGCTTATTCATCCTACCCCCTGGCACGTCTTTGTTGTCGACACGGATGCTTCGGGTTCCTGTCTTGGCGCGGTCCTTCAACAATCGACCATGCCGTTCAAGAATCTGAACAAAGGGAGGGATGATAGTGAGTCTCCGGATCGATTTACGTTCAAAGAAAAAGACTTAAGGCCAATAGCTTATGAATCGCGCAAGATGACTCCAACGGAACAAAGATACTCTGCACAAGAACGCGAAATGTTGGCAATAGTTCATGCTTTGAAGAAGTGGCGTGGCTACATTGAAGGTTCTCCAATCGTGGTACGCACTGATCATGAATCTTTGAAGTATTTCCTAACGCAAAAACATCTTGGTCGCCGCCTTTCTCGCTTCAATGATGATATCGCTCACTTTGACGTGAAGATCATCTACCGCCCTGGTTCTGCTCAAGTCGCTGCTGATGCTCTCTCTCGCCGACCTGGACACCCTGATATCCCTGACACCGAGTACGAACCTCTTCACGCTACGGAACTTCTGCCTGAGGATCGAGTCTCAGTCTATTACACCCTAGAGGGATACCGAAGAGACCTACTGGCTGGAAAACATAACGGCGCCTTTGGCAAGTACATGGTAAGCAACAACCGGCTGTTCAAAGACATAAGCCCTGACGATTCGCCGGGATCCCAGATCGTGGTTGTTCCTACCTCTGCTGCTGAAGCTGCCGAACTCGTTCGTCGACTTCATATCGACCTTGGTCACCTAGGTATCAACGCTGTCGCAGATTGCTTGCGTACTCGAGCTTGGTTCCCCAATTCCACAGAAGTCATTGAGCGCACTGTACGTACTTGCGACGAGTGTCAGTTTTCCAAACGCGAAGCGAATCCCTTGCAGCCTATGTTCCCTCTTCCTCGAGTCAAAGCTGGTGACGTCTGGTCCTATGATTTTGTTGGTCCTCTGCCCAAGACAAAGAAGGGTAATCAGTACCTACTTACGTCGATGGATATGGGTACTGACTACACCTTTGCAGAAACATTGGTCCAGCGTTCCAGCGATGCGGTTATCAAGCTTCTTCGTCGACAAATATCGTTGTTTGGAAAACCAAGGGCCGTGCTCACGGATAATGGTGAGGAGTTCATGTCGTATGCCTTTCAAAATATGCTCAAAAGACTTTCTATTGAACACCTCCATACTACGCCTTATCATCCCCAAACAAATGGTCGACTCGAAAAATTCAACGATACTCTGGTTCAAATTTTAGCTCGCTACTGTGCTCCGGATCGTCAAGACGAATGGGATGAATACGTACCTGATGCGCTGCTCGCTCACCATGCTCACAAGAACCCCAGCACTGGTGCCTCTCCAGCACGCATGATGTATGGATTTGAACCTCGTCTTCCCGCGGACACCATCTTCGACACTATGCGCATTCCACCTTCTGACGCCGAGATCACTGTCCTCCAAGAAAGACGTCTTGCACATATTCAAGATCTTGAGAGGTTCCGGGATGAGGCAAATGCAAAAGCCTTGGAACGCCTTGAGAACGAAGCTGCCAAACGCGAAGCTGGATACGAGGAACGCGGGATAGGGATTGGAGACATGGTGTTGAGGAAGAATGAACGTAAGTCCAAGATCCATCCTCGCTGGGATGGACCGTTCATTGTTCGCGACACTTCCGACAAGAACACTTACCAGTTGATGACCAGAAATGGATACGTCCTTCGGCACCTCTACAACGGTTCCCGCCTTCGTCCCTATCACTCGCGCAACTCAAATGAAGTCCCTAACGCTTCGCTATGGTATGCTTCCTCTGATCTTCAACGTCGGGATGCTCATGAACGTTTGAAAGCAGGAACGGGAAAATACCAGGTCACCAAATGAGCGTTGACCCTGGTCCCTCACGAAAATTTCTGTGACTCTATTCTTCATACTGTAACATTAGTTTTCTATCCCTTCTGGCTGTACTAACACTCACCTTTTCTGATTGTTCTTTCTCTTCGTTACCGATTCTCTTCGACTCGGTTGTAACTGCTTTTGCAGGAGCAAAAGAGTAACAAGGGGGTTGTGTTGTAATAACATTTCGTAATATGCTGATCGACGCTCAAAAGGGAAGTTAGTCCCATGATCTGGCGGTACTTACCTTTTTAGGCGTCCAGTTGCCGTTCGTACTTTTCTCCTTCTCAAATGACCTGTAGTTTTACTCCCGTTTATTCTACGACCTTCTACATGACTTCACCTTGATTCCTCTTGACTCCAGATGATTCTTTGAACAATATCTTAGCGTATTATTCCGAGACTTTCAGGTCTCTTGACTCGTATTTCGATTCCTAGGCGCTTTCTTACGGTACCGATCGTATCTCTCACTTAGGTATAAAAGGACCGTAGATAGTCGAGAATAGATCAGAATTCTCTCCGCCCACTTGATAGCTCGACCGGCCTCAGCCCGAAATCTTTGGACGGATACTTCAAGAGATAAGCCTCACGCGACGTTGATATACCTAAAACGGTCTTGATTTCGGATAAGCCAAACCTCAAAATTTTGAGAATTTGAGTGGATTCTACTTCAAGAAAAGAGATCCAGAAGGTGAGACTTGATTACAATAATCCCCTCCCTTCTTTCTTTTTTTTTCTCTTTTTCTCACTCGAAAAAACTTGAAAAAAATGAATTCTCCACAGACATAAACCATAAGCCAAATTTTGAGGTTTGGCTTATCCGAAATCAAGACCGTTTTAGGTATATCAACGTCGCGCGAGGCTTATCTCTTTTTGGGCAACTGCCCCATTTGACATAAGCCCCAGCCAATGATTTTCAAGATGTCGTGAGAGTTTCTTCCTGAGCGCGCTGAGCTGTCATGCCGAAGACCGGCAATCTACTGATTTCTGATAAGATGTCAGTGATAAGATAGATAAGATTGATTTTGCAAGTAATCGGCTGACTCGGCCTCGGGCTTTCTTCCCTTGGTGTTCAATCCATTTTTTCGAGTCTTATTCTTCATGACATGACAAAATTTGATAGTAGAAGCTCAAAATTAGACAGTAAGATGATGAAACTAGTAAAATTTGTTCAAGCTCTAATTTTCTAGCCTCAAGTGAATGAAAACTGCTCTATGCAGGCCGTGCGACCTTAGGATGGGTTAGTCATGGGAAAAGTCATGTGCATTGGCTTATGTCCGAATTGGGACATAAGCCTCCACGGACATAGCCCATGAACCCAAAATTTTGAGAATTTGAGTGGATTCTACTTCAAGAAAAGAGATCCAGAAGGTGAGACTTGATTACAATAATCCCCTCCCTTCTTTCTTTTTTTTTCTCTTTTTCTCACTCGAAAAAACTTGAAAAAAATGAATTCTCCACAGACATAAACCATAAGCCAAATTTCCTATAAGTAAATATCTGGCGCATCCAATTTTCGATTATCAATCTGTGTCCTTCGGACCTGGCAGAAAGACCACTTGCCTCTCGTCCAAGGGATAGAAGATAGATCCATAAATTTGCACTAGGGTAGAGTCTCCTTTTCCTTGACCAGTAAGAGATGAAAAGTCGGGATGTACGCTGGGCGCCCTTCTCGTGATTCCAAATCATCGCCTTTCTTGGCAATCACGAAGGACAGCCCTTCGGCGGCGGCCGGCCCCTTGCAGTTCAACTTTCAAGCGAGGGTAATCGATTCAACATCTGAAGATCGCACAGACGATTATTGGGACACTGCCTGACTCCAGCTACTTAACACCGCCCGGGACAGTCAAAGATTTAAGACCCTCTAGAATCAGCCTGAGTCGCAGACGAGTCAGAGACTCCTACAGCCAGCTGGCAGCCCAGCCTCCTACAGTTGAGTTCCCACTTCAGTGGTCCAGGAATGGTTATCGTGTGACTCACGAAAGATACAAAGGGCGAGTTTTCGTATGAATTGGTATTACGACTCACATCATCAGGTTTTTCAACAGAATCAGTGATGTTAGGTCCATACTTGCAGCAAGCCGTTGTATCATGTATGTAGTCTTTGCTACCTATCTAGTTTCACTGATCAAAATTTTCAATTGTTCGTCTGAGAACTGCTCTAAGACTCACTAAAAACGCCATCGGACAACTGTTCATCCCATGAACTGGTATTAACCTCGACCTCGTTACCACCTTGAGTAGCATTCTTCCGCAAAGACCCCGGCCTCCATACATCCCCTATGCTCACACTACCTTTGCCTTCCCCATCTCTCGAATCTCCCTTTCGTGGCGTATTACCGCTCTTAACCTGCACAGCAACGCTTCCAACAACACTATACGCTTTCAGCCTACCACTCGAGACCAACCACGCGTATGCTTGATCAATCGCTCGGGAATAGGCGAATGGTGGATACTCGAGATGCGCAAGAATTTTTCGGGCACCGGGAGGAGAAAGTGCATAAGCATGTGTACACCGAGGAGAGTGCGATGGATGAAGAGTGTTCCATACACCTTCAGATGAGTCCTCGATTTGAGCTTCAGACATAGTCGAATCATCAGCAGAAGTACCTGTTAGGACAGGGTGTGTAAGTGCGGGCCAGAATGACTCGTCTGACCAACAATGTCCTAAGAAGACGACATCCCAGTCGTTCGGTAGCACGTTCCAAATTCGGCGCAGCCGAGAACGGATGTCCTTCTCTACGTCAATATCGTCTTCGAGGATGATACTGATGTGTTCATGGTTCTTGTCGCGATTGCCTGTTTGGCGCATTTCGATGTCGGAGTGATCGTTCGTAGTAGTTTCCTGTGCAATGACCTGTTCTTTAATAGCCTCATGTCTGCGGGAAGGAAGAGTCAGGAGTTGAACTAACAGACAGTCGAATAGGACTCTAACCGTGAGACGGCAGGTATTTCTATCCGACGTGCCCCATTGCTTGTCCGAGCTCTGATTTGACTTTTGCCTTCCGTGTGCCATGAATTCGTGACAGTCGTTGATGCAGACCCGAATTCATCCTGGTCATTGTCGAGCCGCGGCCGCAATTTCTCTGCTTCGACAATCTGCCTGAGGACCCTCAGATGTGAATGCCATACGGCTACTCGCGCAGCTGTGAGATATCTATGATATGGCAGAGTCGGTGAGTACGGGATGAGGCTGAAATCCTTCGTGCTGCAGACCAATTGTAGTTGCATGGGGAGATTGCTTGATTCTTGAACGCTGCTTTCAAGGTTGGATCCAAGGTTAGTCAGGAATTGAGAGAAGTAATCGTGCTCGTGGACATCATCGTCAGGACTTGGGAGTTCGTCTCCCGTACGCCAAGTCCTTTGAGTGTTACTCAGATAGACATCGAATGTATCGAGGAATTCCAGGATACGGTTTTTCAGTGGCAATGGCGAAACGGATGATACTCGAGATGGTTCGAACGAGGTAGATTGATTTGCGTTTGAAGACACGGGCCATTGGAAGGGTAGTTTTACACCTGAGAAACTTTGACTTGACTCGAAGACTTGACTCGGAAAAGAGATTGACGTTGTTGAAGTCTGGGTTGCTGTTTTCAAATCTTCCAAGTCGTCAGGATATTCCGTGACCGAAAAATGGTCATGGTCATCGTCTTGTCCTTTTGATTTGAGTTTTTCGTCTCTCATCCTGTGCAACTCCAATCTCGCCCTCATCGCTTCCTCTCGTAGCGTGTAGACATTTTTCATGATCGTTGTGACAATCTCTTCATCCGCGTACGTCGCGTCAACATATGTCCAGTTCAAGCCGAGGTATTCTCGTAGAAACTCCATTCGCATGCGACGGTCAGTTCGATGAGGAAGCGAGACAACATAGATAGATTCGTTAGAGTCCGGTACATTTGTAGAGGCTCTTGAATCACGAAAACGAGGTACGAGCGGTCCTTCGCCGATTCGTGTAACACCATTGCTAGGTTTTGTCGACCATGGTTTTCGTAGCTTCTTGGGAAGCGGAAGCAGAGACACGAGTTTGCTGTCGGGTGCCAAAGTGGTGGAAATTAAGCAGGTCGATAAAACTATCAGGAAAAGGGAGACGAAAGCGCAGATACGAAAGTTTGAGGTGGACGATAGCCTTGATAACCTTGCCAAGATGCGATTGCGAATACTGCTTGAGAAAGGCGAGATCGTGAATACGCGTTGATTTTTCTGGGACTTCATTCGTGTGTACCAGAAGAAAGAGAAAATTGATCACATGGTTTGTGGAATTCTTTGCATTTTGCTTTTCGACGTTCATCTTCCTTAGTCCTACGCCAACAATGTCAGAAGAGTACGTTCATTCAGTCTGCAATATCGCCCATAAATGCTGACTTGGTCATCGTAGAGTTGCAACCGCTCCCGTACCTACACCAGCTCCCGATGCGGCCGAAGCAACACCTCCATCTCCAGTTCCTCCTCCTACTTCCACACGTCCTCGTATAGCTCTCGGCAACGGCACGCGGGGCGGAAGAGGCGGAAAGTCTATGTTCGGTCTTGTCTTAGGGACCCTCAACAAAGCCAAAATAGAGTCCAAAGAGCGCGAAGCGTCCGATGCAGCAAAACGTCGTCAGTTACTCGAAGCACGGTTACAAGCCAAACTCAGAAACGAGACGGCTGAAGTAAGAAGGCAGGAAGAGGCAAAAAGGGATAAAACGCTTGCGGTTAGGAAGGAGGAAGAGCTGGGTGTGAAGGTTAGTGTGTATAGATTGAGGAGGACGAGAACACCATACTTGGCAAACTTTTTGTGCACGAGTGATGTTATACCGGATGAGCAGACAATGGAAGAGGAAACAGAACAAGGTGAGCGTTTCCTATACAGCTAGTAGAAATATGCTCAACGAGTCGCTCTAGACGATCCACAATTTCATGCCAAAATATTAGCCAAAGCAAAACCTCCCCGGTCACATCCACCACCGTTGTACTATCTACCAAAAATACTACTTCCGAACCAAGAGGCATTCTTGAAAAAACGGAAAGAACAAGTTAGTGTCCCATCTACTGGCTGCTCAGAATACATTCTCCAGTCTGCCAAGCAAATGACCGTATACTAATTCTTCTTCGTTCCAATACTCACAGATAAACGCCGCTTCCTCTGCAGAGTGGTCTGCCTTTGTCGCCGAACGCGAAGCAGGTGTCAAGGAGATTAGGGAACTCAGAGAAAAGGTAGTCAGCGCTCATGCTGCCCGGAACGATGAAAAGGAGGAAAAGAACGGAGAAGATGCTCACATGGATGTGGATAACACCAAGAACGGCTCCATCGATGCAAAAGAATCGATAGAAACGGCAACAACAGAGGCCTCATCGGGAGAGAAGGATAATGCGGGTTCAGGAGCTGCGGCGATGGAAGTCGATGCCAAACCGACCTCCACACAAACGGAAAATGACAATGATGATGCGGTGGAATACTAATTCGGACTACCTAATGTAGCTGAGGCGTAAGTCCCTTCTACTCTTTCATTCTGACGATGGCATGACTCAAGAGTGGAGATAAGGCTTTGGTCATCACAGGCCGACGAACCTTTGACGGTCTGCTCGCACGGTATTGTTCTGTGTTTTTTCTCTTCTCCTATTTTTATTCTTCGATACACAGATTGACGAACCCTTGCTGCGGTATTGTTGTTCTCCATTTGCACATGCTTGGTGTCTTATCCGTTGGCGTAGAGCGGGCTTGGCGCTTGCTATTCTGCTCGCTATCAGTTGGCTTTCTATTATGCTTCTTCGTGAACTATTGTAACGACGTTTCGCGCAACAGAATAGACCTGCTTGCTCATAGTATGTTTTTGTCATCGTATCTTTGAACACGACGTAGCATGCGAGTTTCTTGTGCGATCTAGAAATAGTACTTGCATCCCGTCCGGGTTGGTAAACATAGAATTTGCTGACTGTGTCATCCCGGGTTCCTTCAAGTATTTCAAAGTTCAACGTTGTTCATGTACCACTGCGCTCATCTCAATGTTGCAACATTCCTACAATCATGCCCCGGAAACACCGGCCAATGCTCTCTATGTAGATGGGCGGTCGCCGGTTGAACACTGACTATCAGTATTTCAACCAAGCCTACAGCTTTGTGTGGCGAATGTTGAAAACGAATGTCTAGTTCTGTCCCTCCGGTATGTCAGATAACAGAAAATCCTGATATAGCTGGTGTGTTTGCCTTGGATGACTTGTCCAATAACCCGATTGATTTTCGTTGTAGGCATCGGTGTTCGACTTTCGATTTATATTCCAGCCGTTCTGGTGACCATCAACTCTGGCTATGTTGCAGCCAAGATTTCTGTAGACGTGCTCACAGGGAAATTGTCTGAATACTTCGACTCCGCATCCCTCAGGTCTTTGTCGGACGGTAGCAGTGCCCCATCTGGTTCAGATATCCAACTCAACGATCTCGAAGCAGCAGAGCAGCAGGAAACTCCTTCTCCTCATGGTCCAGGTTCCATCAATGCCAGTTCTACCGCTGGTTCTTCCGAGTCTTGGTTCAGCGACAATGGAGAACACTTGATGGAAAAACAAGCCCGTGGATATCTCTCTTACCTCTCCGACCATCCGCATTACTTCGAGTCTAGCAGAGCCCTCGAACGCTCCCTTTTCCTCATTGGTTCTGCGATCATCGTCAGCGCATTCCTCAATGCGTCAAACTTCAGCCTTCCTCCCTATCACGCCTTGCTGGTTTTGAATCTGTCTCTCCTGAACAACCTTGCTGGCTCAATTCTGCTTCCGATCCGAATCATAGCAGTCTGCGCTGAGATATGGTTCGGTGATCGAAAGGAAAATGTGCTTATGCCAAGCTCCCTTTGGTATTTGGCTACCCTTGTCGATGTCTTTGGTCTTGCGGTTGTGCAAACACTGGTCATCATCGCTTTCGGGACGTGGTTCTGGGTATCTGCGACTTTCAATCACACATTTAGTGGATATAGCATGACTGTTGACAAACTGATTTCTTCAGCAACGTACAACTCTACTCTGTCTGCGTCACCAGGTGGACCTATGGATCCGTCACAGTGTGTTTCCAGAACTTTATACTGGGCTTTCATCAACGTTCCTGTTGAATCAAGTCTCCCTCTACAAATCATTTCCCTCATGTTTTACATTGGGACTGCCGTTTTTCCAATCCTCGGACCATTCATTTATGTCACGCCTACCATCGTCATTCTCCGTTCCATACCGCTACTCCTAGCGATGGGTTTCTCATGCGCCATCTATCTTTTCGGTATCCTTCTACCACGCCTAACGGCGCGCCTCATATATACCCTGCTTCCCAAAATATACCATCTCGCCATCACCTTACCTCACATCCGTAAACCTCTCTTCACACTCATGCTCTCGCCTAAAGCGCTCTCCACGAGACTGATATTCTTCACGATTGTGATCACGAACCTGACCACCGTCCTATACCTGATAATCTCAACTGAAAAAGTCATCTCTATCAACTCTGCCTCGCGGGGAGGTTCGGTGGTCATCAGTGGTCCACAATGGACATATGGACAGACTCTAGCGCTGCTGACTGCGGTCATTGGTGTGCTAACGTATGTCGCGGAGCTTATAGGGGAATGGCGGGAAGTGACATTGGAGCGTCGGAAGCGCTTGCGGGAGGAGGTGATTGGAGGTGAAGACGCAAAAGGGGTAGAAAGTGGTAAAGACTCACAACAGTCGCGACACGATGTCACTGCTGACGTAGAAGTTCCATGGGTTGCCAGGAAAGATAATTATGTCCGGAGGAGAGTGAATAGTATCTGATTGCAGGGGCAGCGAGGGCCCGAAGGGTCCTGACTCCTGAGGACTTACAAAACAAGCTTCTCTTGCGAGAGTCGGCAGGGATTGCTCTAAAGAGAGAGAGACTACGTACCTGGAGACGGGCTACTCTGTAGTTCATATACTTCTTGTGTTGCCGTATCATGGTCTCAACCACTAGCTAAGAGAACGTAGTTGGTCGTAGCTCCGAAAAAAAGAAAGAGTTGGTGTGAGGGTCGATAATATGTAGGATGTGTATGTCTAAGATATAGAGCTATCAGATGAGTCGCGATCAGTTGTAGTAGATTCATAGGGTTCCGCTTCGAATAACGTTGTTAACCTGTTGAAGAGGAATACGCAAATGAGCGAGGGAATCAGCGTTTTGAAGGGATCTAAAGCAGTGTTGGCATGAAGAATAGAGTGAGCATGTAGCACGAGAAACACAGGCGACTCGCGAGCCGGATAACAGACATGCTTATCCGCACTAACCAAACTTCAACCATCTTCGCTTATGAGAATCTCTGTAATATCGAGCTTTGTTGTGCGAGATCAAGCTACAGGCTTTTAATAAAGGATTCTGTCCTGCAGAAGAACCTTTCTGGATCGTTTCTACCTACACGACTTTCTTGATTCCTTTTGACCATCACTCGAGTTGAGGTCGATGTCGATAGGACATTCTAGCAGCATTCCTTTGTACATGTCGGTACCCTTCATGTACCTTATCATAAGAACAATCAGAGTCAATTATCATATTGACGACAAGTATTGTTGAACTCACCGTCGGGCGTTCGCACTGTGCAGCCATTTCCAAAGATGGGCTGTCCTCTGACACGTCAAGATTGCGACGCTTACATTTGCCTCCATGACATTGCACAGCTGTGTAGATCACGATGAACACGACGCAACCAACAATGCAGCCAATCCCTAATTTGTATGGGAGATTGTCCATATACCTCTCTAACTGTGGGAAGCGCGAGACTAGCACAACAGCAACTCGAGATGCGCCTGTTGCTTGTGCTTGTTCTTGTGACATTCGGAGACCCAGATGGTAACCTCTTTCTAGCTGTGGGGTAGATGGCACAAAAGCGCCGCCATCAGGAGGTAAGCTTAATGCCACAGCTTGAGCATAAGTAGGAGGTGGTTCAAGGTAGGTTCCATCTGGAGGGTAAGGAAGATGTATGACACTACTGGGATTTCCATGTGCTGGATCAACATCGTGAACCCTGTGTGCGGGAAGATAAGCAGAGGGAGGCGTAGTGGGGTGACCGTAAGGTTGGATCTCAGCACGATGATTCTCGGATCCTGAACCATGTGCAGCCAACGGGGGAACGGGGAGATTGTCAAGCGGAATGTCCGTGGCGGCGACACGTACAACGAGAGTGATGAAAGGAAGTAATGTGGTGATGAAACGCATAGCAGTATTCAGAGTATACTTTGAGCACACTGTCACCGGTCCAGCCGGGTACAAGGTTGGGTCAAAGTCGTAAATTCCCTCGCGAGTGGGCAGAGCGAGGAGATTTGAGAGAGCATGTCAAGCGCCAGACTCCTTCCCATCCGCTCTTGCGGGTTAAAAAATGAGAATATTACTATATATGGCATATCTGTATCTTATCGTAATCTATATCTTATCAATATCACGTGCATTTACATTTTTTAACCACGCAAGAGCGACTGGCATAACTTGTATGGGCGCTTGTTGGTCTTGTTTGGTTTGGGCGCTTAAACACATGTAGCGCCTCCCGATTTTCCTCATTTACCTTTGTCCTACAAATTAATTTAGAGTTTTTTTGATCACAAAGCAGGCAGTGGAGGCCATATTACATGAAGTACAGGGTATTGGTGCAAGTTGAGTACAAAAATTTTGGCGCTAATCAAATTCCAATACCAAATTTAGCGCCCAAACCAAACAAGACCAACAAGCGCCCATACAAGTTATGCCAGTCGCTCTTGCGTGGTTAAGAAATGTAAATGCACGTGATATTGATAAGATATAGATTACAATAAGATACAGATATGCCATATATAGTAATATTCTCATTTTTTAACCCGCAAGAGCGGATGGGAAGGAGTCTGGTCAAGCGCTCAATGACAACATTTCGAAACATAGCTGCTTACCTAAGCGCTCAGCGCTTCCAAAGTATTGAGACTCAGCACTGTGCCGACTGAAGCCGACCATTGTAAATTGCTCGGGACTAGTGTTGCCGCGAGTTGAGTTGAGTCGCAACTCGAGTTGCTTACTAAGCCAACTCGAGTTCAACTCGAGTCGACTTGAGTTGACAGCCATATATCACACCCGAATTGGAAAAAATTCCATCGAGCAGAAAGTTGTACCAATAGCAAGTATTTCTAACAAATTTTCACTAGTTTTGGAATTTCAAGTGAAACATAATATCTATATATAAGTGAAAATACAGCAAAATTTTGAATATTCAACTAACATTTTCTACTATTGGTAATTTCTGTTGAAAGTCTATGAATATAAACAAATAAAACAATACAGAAATCGAAGCTTTTGGAACACATTTTGGCTTAGTCAAATCTAGATATTTTGTATGACTCAAAATTGCATCAGAAACCTGTACAATTGTTAGCCTCAAAAAGTCCTTCGAATGGACAATTTTCGGGCTCCTTATTGTTATAAATGAAATGATAATAGAAATTCGGAGTTTCAAAGCTGCTGAAAATGGCCAATTGTATTCAAATTGGGGTTTTCAGCAGGCCCGAAACTGGGGCTTTCTGCCAAGTTTTTACCTTTCCTGGTTATACCATAGAAATTAGTCAATTTAGATCATAATTCAGCACTGATGAAGTGGATACTTTCAGGTGAATTTTCTAATTCTTTTTCATTCATGAATTCAGATGGGCAAAAATCTGGATGAAAATCTTTAGTTTCTCTATTGTTTTTTTCCAACAATATTTATCAGCTTTCAATAAGCTTTCCATTGGGTACAATATCTCTACAGATTTTTGTACTTTCAGAGATGGTTTTAGCTGTAAAGAGATTTCAGATTTCATAGAGAATTTCTGAATTGGTAAAAGATAGAGTGAAAATTTTGCTATCAAAATTACTTTCTGCTCGAGGGAATTTTTTCTACTTCTGGTGTGTATATAATAAGTACTAAGCCGTACGATAGTACCAAAAGATCTTCAACATAGCTCATTGCAGACCATCGCTAGCCACAATATGCAATGCTCTGAGTGATTCAACAGTGAGTTTATGTCATTTTTTGTTACATTACTTGAGTAGTAGTTGCCCAAGGTGGCAGGCTGTAGCGGTGCAGCAGCAGCCTCAGGATGATGTTGGCAGGAGTAGCAGAAATTGTGAGTCCATTTCTTCAACCTCATTGCTATGTTCAGTTTTTGACAGTACATACATTGTTTTCACTTGTGCTTTAATGCATGTTACTCTGCTCGGTGGAGTCTTCACTTGAGCCATTTCACTTGTCTTCGGAGGTTGTCTTACATATAAATATTGAGAAGAGCCCATGTAAATCTTTTATATCTGTCAAATCAGCTCTCCATGTATGGCTCATTTGTATATTACTCCTCCTCGAGCCTCTCTAAGCTATAATTTAACCTGGCAATACTTGAAGCTTGAAGATTCTTGAAGAACTTGTCCAAGTCAGAAATATATCACATTTAATGTTTTTTACCATCACTGCTCCTTATATCTATAAACATTTGGACCTGAAGCTACCTGCACACCTGCTGAACATAGTTTGTGAGATACTATCAATAAATTCAGAGCTGGAGAGGGAAAACTCGCAACCTCTCGCAACTTCAAGCTTTTTCTGATAACAGAGATAACAGATAAGCCTAAACAGGAACCGGCATTTCACAGGCACTCATTGGTGACTCGAGTTTCACACGACTCGAGTTCAACTCACAACTCGAGTGGACTCAATCCGCGGCAACACTACTCGGGACGTACACGGCTGCCGGCAGCATGTCGGACTTTCAAACTTCCGATCATGTTTCTATGATCCTCCATGGAGGCTACAACTTCAAGGTCTCATGCGTTTACCGTCCTTTGCTCTCTTCCTACTTCTCTACCTCCCTCTATTATCTCCTTCTAATGCCTCTTCGCAACACACGAACAACTGGGCCGTGCTCGTCTGCTCTTCTAGGTACTGGTTCAACTACCGACACATGGCAAACGCCCTGGGCATGTACCGCACCGTCAAACGCTTAGGGATACCAGATTCCAATATCATCTTAATGCTGGCCGATGACGCGGCGTGTAATTCAAGGAACAAGTTCCCTGGAAGTGTTTATGCCAACCCAGGCAGACATCTTGATCTGTATGGCGAAAATATCGAGGTGGACTATAGAGGTTATGAGGTCACTGTAGAGAACTTCCTAAGGCTTGTATGCTCTTCCCCATTCGACGCAAGATACAGCCGATATTTATCACGTCTCGACAGCTCACAGGCCGTCTTCCAGACTCCTTTCCGCGTTCCAAACGCTTGTTGACGGATTCATCCTCCAACATCTTCATCTACCTCACCGGTCACGGCGGGAACGAATTCCTCAAATTCCAAGACAACGAGGAAGTCTCGGCCCATGACATTGCTGATGCCTTCCATCAGATGTACGAGGGCGGGCGGTATAACGAGATTTTCTTCATGGTCGATACGTGTCAGGCAAACTCGATGTATTCTAAATTCTATTCTCCTGGGATATTGGCCACCGGAAGTTCGGTTGTTGGAGAAAATTCATATTCGGTGAGCCTCGATCCTGTCGTTCATGTATCAATCGTACAAACCCTACTTCGTTTCTTCACCTTAGCACGAAAACGACTACGACATTGGCGTAGCCGTTATCGACTCCTACACTCATTACGTCCTCGAATACATGGAAAAAGTCAATAAAACATCTCGCCTGACAATGGCTGACCTCTTTACTTCTTATGACGTTCCCAAAATTGGATCTCATCCTGGTGTCAGATCAGACCTGTTTGAGCGTCCGTTGGGTCCTGGAAATCCAGATCACCCCATGAGCGAATACGGATGGGGCAAGGGATGGACCGTCGAAGGTGGAGGTGAATGGATGGGAAGAGAATCAGAAGGTGGGAAGAGTGCAAGGGGCTTCAGAGAAGCTCTCATAACGGATTTCTTCGGAGGCGTCGTAGATGTAGACGTCAACAACGAGGACAATGACGAATTCCTGCATCTTTTCGAGTACGAGGATTCGGAGTGCTCTCCTATACCAAAGACGCCCCCGCCTCCCTCTAGCAACAAAACACAATCTTCTCCTGCGACATCGTTGCCTTCGCGATTTTCATTACTAGATGTACTCGACTCATACCCTTCACTTCGTCCACATCTGGCATTAACGCTTCTCGTCGCATTGTTCGTTATCGTTTTCGGTGGAGTTCTCTCAGGCCATTCATAGCTGTCATTCATTATTCAACAAATGACTATCTCTGAAGTTGTTGCAGGAGTCATCAGTGGTCATGATGGAGCAGCACATCATCTGTCTTTCTGAATCCTGGCTCTGTCACCCTTCGAAGGTTGCATAACGAGGCCTCCTGTACACGTGTTAACAAGGGCGTTCAAATAATATGATGTACATTGGATGTTTTATCACGGTTACAAGCATTTGGGATGGTTGATCATTGAGGAGTCAAAACAGCACGGAACCTGATCTGGCCACTCTGCATCTTGCTGTATGCTTCGTTTACTTGCTCCAAGGAGAAACTGGGAGGGCGCGTCAACCCAGTGAGTGTGAAAATCAGGCATGTAAGAACATCTAACGCACGTTTCGACCATTGTTTTAATATTATGCTTCTGAGCAAAGGCAACCGCATCCTCACTATCCTTGGCATGACCGGAAGGCCACCCCTTAATCGACGAGCGCTTGCCAATAAGAGCGATCGTACTGAATTTGAGGTCAGTGACTGAAGAAGAGAACGTTCAGATTTTGGATGGTCTGCAATTATTCCTTCAGTATTCACTCACTAGCGACGGTAAGCATGGTTCCTCCAATCTTCAATCCACCGAGCAGATTCGCGATAGCCTCACCCTGAGGAGCAGTAGCGAGTATGACTTTGGCTCCACCGAGTTTCATGAGCTCTTCCACCTGGTTTGTTGGTATTCAACGCTCGGGCTCGTTAGCCGGACGACACGGACCGTAACTGTACAGTTATTATGTAATTACGTTCATTACTTGTTTCGTGTATTTTTCCTTTTTCCTCAGTCTTCGTCTTCTACTTCGACGACTGAGGTATGTTCTATTTTATCCACATTCGTTTATATTCTTACTTACTCTGTTGTAGCTTCGCATCTCCGCTACGCTACAGGTATGTAATAATAATATGAGTCTTCGTCTTCTACTTCGACGACTGAGCTTCGCATCTCCGCTACGCTACAGTTTCGTGCCGCGGTTCTTCCATTCGGATTCTGCGCCAACAGGTTATGGGCCCCGGTGCACCTTAATTTTCCTCGTCGTCGTTACTCTGCTTTTATTCAAGACTCACTCCGGTTCAATCAACCCCGCTTCTCTTCACTTGACAAAATCTATCCTCATCCTCCATATCTCCTGCTGTCATGCCTTCTGGTCCTTCTTCCTCCACTACTCCTCCTACCACTGATTCCCCTGCTCCTGCTTCCAGTGATCCAGGTACTGGTGAAACTGAGCTGTATGCTGACTGGGGTCTTATCTCTGGTGCTTTCCAAGTCTACCCCACTCATCCTGATCGTGTTCTCACTGGATCTGAGAACTACTCTGCATGGAGTACGTCCTTTCTCAAGGCCGCTCGATTCTCTGAGTGCGAGGGTATCCTTACGGGTAGGATCGTCATGCCTACTTCGGATAACGCCAAGATTCGTACCTTCAACCGGGCGGATAGCTTCCTCTGCACCATTCTTGGGCAGTGTATCCACCAGTCGTTGATGGTGAAGGTCGATGGTAAGACTGCTCGTCAGGCTTGGCTTACGTTGGAGGAGGAGTACTCCCAGAAGGACTTAGGTTCCGTGAGGATCTGGTTCGAGCAGATGACCGAGAAACTCCAGAAGGGTGGAGATCTCGACTCGCATATCCGGCGCTATCAGGAGGCTCTTCAGCACCTCAACACTTATGGTCTGAACCTACCTGAGAAGTTCGCCGCTGCTTTCTTTGTCGTCAGCCTTTATGGCAATCCTCACGATCCCCTTTCCTATCACAACTTCATCTCGAACTTCAAGTTCAGTGAAGCCACCACCCTTATCGCCACCATCGCCGATCTCCGTTCCTTCTATCGTAGCAGTGGTTTGGGTCAAGATGCTATCTCCTCGATGCCTTCTATCGAGTCTGCTCTTGCCACCCTCGAGACTGCTCATCGTGCTAAGGGGGAGCGTTACTGTCGTAACCCTCTCTGCCCAACGCCGAAGGGACACCTTATCGAGTCGTGCTGGGCGCCGGGTGGAGGTGATTATAGGCCAGAGGGTATGGGGAAATCGAAGAAGAAGAAGCCGAAGGGTAAAAAGGGCAAGGAGAAGGCCCATGTTGCGGAAGAAGGGGGGAGTACTTCTCAGCCGAATATCTCTTCTACTCACTTTGTAGCCGATTCTATGTCTCACCAATACGATTCCGAATTCTCTGCTTACTCGTCGGTGTCTGAATCATGCTCAAAGCCATCCCCCTCTGTGTCTGATGCTGATCGAGCGTATCCAGCTGGTACTGCTCAAGCTAGACCGCCGCCTGTCGTTATTGATACCGGTTCCACCACTCATATTCACTCAGTCAAATCCGACTTCTCACATCTCCGCTCCGTTTCTCAGCATGTCACTGGCTTTGGGAATGGATCTCGGAAGATCGCTGGTCGAGGTATCGCAACCTTTATTGCTCGTTTGCCAAAACATCGTCGTTGCCGTCTTCTCATGAAGAACACTGCCTATGTCCCCAACTCTTCACCCTCTCTCATCTCTGTTCCTGCCCTCGACGAAGCTAAGTGCTATTCCGTCTTTGGTGCTGGGAAGTGTGTCGTCTTTTCTCAAGACGATGAGGGAAAGTTTATCGAGGAGCTCATGGACAAGACAGGTATTGTCTTCACGGCTACGAAGGATGATTCGCGCCTCTACTCCCTTGACCAGGATACTCCGGATACTGTACACCATGCCACGACGGATTCCGTTCCTCCTTCCAATCTTAAACTCCACCTCCTTCACTGTTCGCTAGGTCACCTAGGCTATGAGGGATGTCGAGAGCTTTATCGGAAGGGTCAACTGGGCGACGAGTGGAAGTTCACGGATGCTGAGCTTAAGGCTGAGCCTCCCATATGTGATGCCTGTGCGCGAGGCAAGCATACTCGGTCCTCATTTCCCCCCTCTACTTCTCGAGCCAAAAATCCCTTGGATCTCGTTCACTCTGACTTGTGGGGACCGTCTCCTGTGCAAACTAGGCACGGTAAGCGCTATCTCATGACTTTCCTCGATGATCACTCTCGGAAATCATGGGTCTACTTCCTTCGGACCAAGAGCGAGGCTTTCGCTGCGTTCAAAGAGTGGTTGGCACTTGTAGAACGTGAAACTGGTCGTAAGCTGGTTGAGCTTCATACTGATAATGGGGGAGAATACTTCTCTGGCGAGTGGTCCACCTTCCTCAAGGCTCGTGGCATTCGTCACAGTAGCTCCGCTCCTCATACTCCTCAGCAGAATGCTCGTGCGGAACGTCTTAACCGTACCATCTTTGACCGGGTTCGTACGATTCTCATTGACTCTGGCCTTCCTCTTTCCTTTTGGGGTGAGGCTGTCACCTACATCAATGATCTTCGCAACGCTTCCTTCACTCGCTCTCTTCCTCGGGGATTGACTCCGAATGTGGCCTATGGCCATGGTCCAAAGTTACGTGATCTTCACCCCTTCGGGTGTAAAGCCTGGGCATATAACACTTCTCCTGATCACAAGTTTGATGATCGTGGTCTGCCTGGATTCTATCTGGGGAAGGATGATGTTCGTGATGCTTTTCGGGTGTATGTTCCGGAGAAGCGAGGTATCTTTCACTCTGCTTCTGTCAAGTTTGACAATTCCGCTTATGGGGGAGCACTCTTTCGTGAGGCTTCATTGTCAAAGGGGGAGTCGTATGACTATTCGCAGATTTTTCCTGGTGATGTCTCAATTTCTCCTCCTGCTCGACCTCCACCTGCTCCTGCTCCTCCTCCACAATCACCCATCATTGCGCCCTCTCCTCCTCCTTCACCACCACCTGCTCCTCCACCTCGTGCTCCACGTCCTAACCCTAGACTTCCGTCTAATGCGACTCCACGTCGTACTCGTACTGGGGTCGCTGCTCAGCGTCATGCTATCATGCAGGATGCTATAGGCTTCGATGGTGATGGGGGAGCACTTACAGATCCTGAAGATGATGAAGTCGAGCCTGGTGAGCCCGAACATGCTTTTCATCTTCGTCATGGAGATACTCCCCTCTCCTACAAGCAAGCTATGGACTGCCCTGACACTCCAGAGTGGCAGGAAGCCATGCTATACGAGCACACCAAACTCCTCGAAACAGGCACGTATGAACTTGTTCCTCTGCCTCCTGGCTGTAAGGCCGTCGGTACCCGCTGGGTTTGGGCCGTTAAGACTCATGCCAAGTACGGAACCATTAACGGGTTTCGAGCTCGTGTTGTTGCTCAGGGTTTCTCTCAACGACCTGGGATTGACTTCTCAGATACTTGTGCTCCTACAGCTCGTATCGAGTCCACTCGAGGTATTGCCGCTCTTGCTGCTAGTCTCGATTGGGAGATAGATGTAGTCGATGTGGTCTCAGCATTCCTCAACTCCGAGATGCCTGAGGACCAACCGGTCTACGTCAAACAACCTGAAGGACTCGAAATCGAAGGAAAAGAAGATCATGTCTGGCTACTGCGGAAAGCCTTGTATGGCCTGAAGCAAGCTGGTTTCCTTTGGTACGAGAAACTTAAAAATATTCTTCTTTCTCTTGGTTTCACTGTCTGTGACCGTGATCCCTGTGTCTTCGTACGCCGCTCCTCATCTGGCACTGTCATCGTCACCACCCATGTTGATGATCTTGCTATCTTTGCCAGTACTCGCAAAGTCATGGACTCGTTCAAGGCCGATCTCAAGGAACATGTCGATATCACAGATAAGGGTCCTGTCTCTCAGCTCCTTGGTATGACCATTACTTGTGATCGTGCTAAACGAACCATCTCTTTCTCTCAGCAAGGCTACACCGAGACTCTACTCCGAGAGTTTCACATGGAAGACTGTCGATCTGTCTCCACTCCCATGGAGAACGCTCCTCTTCGTCAGTCGGACTGCCCTCCTCCTGCTTCAGCGGAACAGGAAGCTATGCAGCACATTCCTTATCCTCACGCTGTTGGTCGTCTCATGCACCTAGCTGTCATGACCCGTCCTGATATCAGTCGTGCTGTGCAACGTGTTTCCCAGTTCATGAAGAATCCTGGTCATTCTCACTGGATAGCTGTTCAGCGGATCATTCGCTATCTCAAAGGCACGTCTGACTATGAGCTAGTACTCGGTGGTCTCCCCAAAGGCAATCCTTCCTTTGATCCTTTCTTTGCTCATTCCGATGCCAACTTTGCTGATAATCCTGATGAGCATGGCCACTCGATATCTGGTGGTGCTCTGTTCTTCAACACCGGTTGCTTTCACTGGTATGCTCGGAAGCAAACTCAAGTTGCTATTGGTACTCCAGGTGCTGAGTACTATGCTGGTAGTATCTGTGGTGCAGATATTGTCTGGTTCCGCGAACTCCTTGATGAGCTAGGTTTTGGTCGTTGTTCTCCTACCCTCATGCATGTCGACTCAAACTCAGCCATGGCAAACCTGAACTCCAACAAGGTGACTCATGGTACGAAACATATCAAGATTCGTTACCATTGGATCCGCCAGGCTATCGTATGCAAGGACCTAGCCACTGTCCGAGTTGATTCGAAACAGAACTGCGCCGACATCTTCACCAAGCCACTCACACCAGAGCAACACCGGATCGGCGTTCAAGGTTTGGGTTTACAACGAGCCGCATCTCGTTGAGGGGGAGTGTTGGTATTCAACGCTCGGGCTCGTTAGCCGGACGACACGGACCGTAACTGTACAGTTATTATGTAATTACGTTCATTACTTGTTTCGTGTATTTTTCCTTTTTCCTCAGTCTTCGTCTTCTACTTCGACGACTGAGGTATGTTCTATTTTATCCACATTCGTTTATATTCTTACTTACTCTGTTGTAGCTTCGCATCTCCGCTACGCTACAGGTATGTAATAATAATATGAGTCTTCGTCTTCTACTTCGACGACTGAGCTTCGCATCTCCGCTACGCTACAGTTTCGTGCCGCGGTTCTTCCATTCGGATTCTGCGCCAACATGGTTCACTTGCGATCCATCGAGGTAATAATCCGCGCCGAGTTTAGTTGCCAGGTCTTTCTTCGAAGAAGACTGGGAAAGTGCGACGACTTTGTATCCCATCTGTTTAGCATATTGGATCCCTAGGTGTCCCAAACCTGCAGTCAATTCAAGATCAGTTTAATCAAATCATTCGACTAGGATGGGAGTGAACCGCTTACCGCCAAGACCGTGAATGGCGACGAGATCTCCCTTTTTGAGGTCGTGAACGTTGCGCAAAGAGTTGAAAGTGGTGACACCGGCGCATAGAAGGGGAGCAGCCTCGGCAGGATTGAGTTCTTTCGGAACACGAACAACAGCTTCTGTGCGAAGGGTGACATATTCAGCGTACCCGCCATCTCGAGAGATGCTACCATCGTCGTATAAATATACCAATTGAAACGGAATTGGTAGACTGATAGATATACGAACCCATTTATAGCCTCAGACGAACAGGTAATGAAGTCATTCTCCTTGCACGAGCCACACTGGTGGCAATGGCCTCCATGCCATCCAGACCCGACGCGGTCTCCAATCTTCCATTTGGTTTCGCCAGTGGGTACCTCGACAACGTCACCGATGATTTCGTGCCCGGCGACTCGAGGGAGGGCAGTCATTCCGTATTTCACCATGCCGTCGCTGGAGTTCGTTCATGGTAGCTGATCGTTGATATGAGATGAGTACTAATTACCTAGCACAGATGCCACATGCAAGGACTTTGACGAGGATTGTACCTTCCTTGGGCGCCTGGTAAAACCACAGGGAATTGTGCTTATCAGTAACAGTGCTTCACTGACCACTACATCGGTCCTCACCTCAAGAGGCTTTTCGATGAGTTCAAAGTCACTGCCTGCAGAATTGATAACGGCGGCTTTGTATGTTTTGGGAAGAGACATGATAGATAGAAGAGTAGAGATGAGATCGTTTTGTCTTATCCTGATTCCTGTGAGAATATTTATACCTGCGAGATTTGCTTTTTGTGGAGAAAGGAGAAATCTTCGGTCTTTCGGTGAGCCGGGGGAATCTGCGTAAGCTGAGTCCTCATTTTCTTGATTCTGGATGATTGAGAAAGGATTCGCGAGCGGAGTTTCAGAGGCCTCGCTATCGGTCTACCCACGCACGATTCAAACCGTACAGTCTATCATACTTACTCTCTATGGCATGGGGATAGATGACCGATAGCCCGAACAGAACGTTGTCGTGTTCTACAAGCCTCGCATCGTCGTTTGATTATTCAGCTGACTCTGGTCAAACGAGCGTCAATGGTAAGCTTATAGGTATAATTAGATCCTGAATAAGAGAGCCTACTATGTAGTACTGGTGGTACGCTATACAACATCATCATCATTCATTGATTGACCATTCAGAGACTGGTACGACTTCGACGTTCATTCCATTGTTTTTGAATTCCTGTAGGCTTTGTCGTAATAAATCCAATCGCTGATTTACTTCATGCTCGGCATGAGAGTTTGGATATTGTAAATGGAAACTCTGCAGACACACGCAATGACCGTTTTCATCTGGATCATCCTCCTGTCCAGGAAGACTTCCAGCTTTTAGCAAAGCTGGCCTCCATCTTGAGCGTACGAGCTCGAGTAAAAGTTGATTCCGAGGCCGAATGATAAGACGAAGTTTTGTCATATTGGGGAGCAAGCAAACTCCTTCGGGCACTCGAGTGGTATCCTTTTTGTCATGCTTGTCAAGATTGTATTCCGATTCTTCTGAAGAGTTGGCAGTTTCCTCATTCTCCATCTCCATTTCGATAGCCTCGTCGTTCCGCCTTTGAGGATTCCCGACAGAATGAGGGGCAACCAAAGATTTCAAAACCGAGTAAGTACCTCGCTTCGCAGTAACGTACTCCTGAACTTCCAATTCTGCGAGCAGGGGCGTGCAAGAGAAAAGACGTAGCAAATGACTGGTCGATAGTTGTTCCACATAACCAAGGCCAAGAGTTAACGAGGTCAGATCGCACTGACTACGTTCAAGCATGGTACATATATCCTCGGTAACGTCCAGATTTACATGAGGTTCGCGGTCACTATAATACAAGCTTTTGAGCTTGGGAAGGTCAATGCGACGTAGGAAACTGGGTATGGCTTTTTGATGAGAGAACGCAGTTGATAATACAAGCTTGGTAGCATTGCACAATTGACGGTCTATCTGGTCTTGTGGATCATCGACGGACGGCCACAGCAACTGCTGTATTAGCACCAATTCCTGAACGTTTGGACAGTACGATATGACTCCCAAGGCATGAATGTAAGAAATACGCTCCAGACACAGACGAGTGATGGAGGGCCGTGGAAAACGAAGATCGAGGCATCTTCTGGCGAGAGAAAGCGAACTGAGGTTTGGACAAGTCACCGGAAATACCAACACAGAATCATTGGTTTCTGTTTGCAGATCCAACGATTTGAGTGCTGGAAGTTCCGTTCTACTGTCAATGAGCGGCCTAAGCAGATAGGAAGATGAATTCAACGTGTCGATTGTCACATGGCGCCAGCGATCCGAGTGTTGTTTAGGAAGTAGCAAAGGCAACAGGTATTGTGACATTGGAAGAACATCAAATCGTCGAAGGCAGCTCTCGTTCAACCTGATATCAAGAGGATAAGGGATAGAGCGCCTGAGGTAGATGTCCATAAGACACTGGCCCTTGGCTTCATGAAAGTCTTCGCGAAACCGAAGCGAGGACCACAGTATAGGCATGGAGGAAACCAGATTGTGCCACCGATAACAAACTTGACTGAGAATCGAGTTGGGCACGGTGTCGTTCAGGAAAACATGGAAATCAAAGCACACATATTTGAATATTTCGCCCAAAATATCATCTGGAAGTGTCTGGATCGGAGACAATATGGATATAATCAGCGCCTTGTTCCTCTCGAGGAGCCCTTGTACGGCAGCAAGACTGCTGGACAGCTCATTCAAGCGATTGATTTCTTTCTGACAACGGTTGAGGTTGATCTGTGTCTCCTGGAAAAGCCTGTCATATTTGGCAGAGCTCTCTGCATCAAGGTGATTATATCCAGAGCGCAAGTGAGTGAGGATTTTGGAAAATTCCGGTAAATGAGGATCGACTTGCAGAGTATAACTGCATTCAGCACATAGGTTGATCGAAACACGATTTTGCTGGGACAAATCATCTGTAAGGTGACATGAAATCAGAAAAATCACAGCGACCACCATAAGTTTGTTATCGCTAACCATCCGAATTGTGAGAAGTGAGTATCGCTGTCATGATCACTGATCAAGAAAGCAGCGTGTTTTGGCGCTCGTCTAGCGCGATTATCACTCAAGGTGCCGTTATCTTAGTAAGCCGGCAGATCCTACTTTCCATATTTGATCTGATATTTACAGCTTTGACATCTCCTAATTTGTCTTTTCGAGTTTGTCTCTATCAATAATTCATCCCCATATCACGAGTCAAGGCCAAGACACAGATCCTAAGCCGGTAAGTAGTTACCCGCATTTTGTGCCAACCTGTGTCAACTGAAAATTGATACAATTTGAACAAAATTCAATTGAGATATCACCGGGCACCCACCTGCAAGCATAATCTCCCAAGCTTCTAACACTCGGGCACCTCATACATCAACACACGAGCATCCCCTGTACGTTCCCGTACATACGTTGTTCACTCCATCACACCCAAACGCTTCACAGGGCCCGACATAGTTCTTGTTACAACCATATCCACAGGGGCAACCTGCATATTCGCCAGAAATGCAATGAAGTCCATCAGAGGATTTGTCCCCGTCGCAGCCATTGTCATAGCAGTTTCCATTGATGGGGCCGCAATCAGCGCGGGGAACGAGCAAAGAGCTGAGGGACTCGGAGCGAAGGCTTATATGCTGGGACGCAGGGGCAGGGTTGCCTCGTGCGATATCGATGAAGCCGGAGAAGCTCAAAGAGAGGGATACAAGCAAAGATGAGAAACGCATAGCTGTAAAGATACAAGCTGCTTGATTCTTGCACAATGGGTTGGAGGGACTTTATATACTACCTCAGTTGCTGCTATAACCGTTAGTATGTTGCTTTTTTCTGGAGTCATATTCCTAGTTCCTGCCAAATGGGCATGTGGCTCTGACTGCTCGGAACATATCGCCTTTCATGAGAACCCGACAAACGAGGGGTTCAAACGTTAGTTTTCAATAATTGAACTTGCTTGCTGAAGCTCCGATGATCGAGTAGAGTAACGTTGTTTGAGGCTGGCTTTAGTTTTTCCTCAAGTTATCTCATAGTATTTGCAGAATGAGAGCAGAATCTCTACTGATTTGACTAGAACTTAGCTCTGTCTCCGGAACCGAATTGGACTGTAATCAGTACACACTCGGTAGTTGGGAGTACTTGGTACTTACTGAGGCACTCAAATGAAGCGGAATTACACTCGGTGATCCAAGGCAAGCCCAGGTGACACTTTCCGCTGGCAGTGGCTTCTAGTAGTATGTACATAGTTCTTCAATTCATTGCTCGAACCTCGACTCGGTGACACAGAGGAAAAGAATATGATGGAGTGTTTACTTAGGAGGCTCGACTCAATCATGGCACGGCCGTTTTCAGGTGAAATCCGAAAGATCTTCCGAGTGGTACGGATTGGGGGTCAATACTACTGTATCACTGAACGAAGCACCATCACGTACTTACTCTTGGGCGTTGTCGATAAGTACTTGGTGGTTTGCTACACAAAACTATCTTCATCGGTGGTTCTTATTCTTGCTGGCGGAACTCCGTTCATGATCATACAGCATTTACCACAACGCGAGTATGTATTATTCATGTACTGAATGATCGATTGCCTTGAGACCAACAAAGGCTCTATGGATAAGATAGCGACGATATACAATGTTGAGAGCAAAGAGTCTGACAACTACTACTAAAGATTGAGAGTGAGGCGAGAGTAACTAATAGGGGATGAGCGAGTCCAAGTGATGGTAATGTACGAATTGAGAAAAGGGGAACGGATACGTTATCATAAAAAAGAGTGCAAAGTCCATCCGTTGTATAACCTAGAAAGAGAGGAAACATGTTGCATGGCAATAGTAGAAGTTCAGTTTCAAAAGAAGGCAGCTGTCGAAACGCATACAGAATCCAAAGCTTGCGAGAATTCCATACAAAGCAAGAAAAGTTCAATCATCTTCGAATGACCGCATTACTTACGACGCCTGCTCCGCAAGACATTTGTCTATTGCAGCATTGATTGTCGCTTTCCTGGCCGCCAGATCAACTCCGAATTGTTCTTCTAACTGTCGCCTGATCCCTCTCTTGGTGATCGAATTGAGATCTGCTACTCGAATTATATTTTGAACCGCACGCTCGATATCCATATCGAAAGGTCCTCCGGATAAGGAACCGTTATCCGGACTCGAGGTCGTAGGAATGGGCATATCAAGATAATTCGTGGTTGGTCGAGATGGAGTAGGCTGGTAAAGCGATGGAGTTGCAAACTGAGGCTGACCATACATGCTCCCCATTCCTGTATCCATAGGATTGCGCAGATGTGATTGAGGAGTGTTCCTGCCAGATTGATATCCAGGAGGAGGAGCATACATATGTTGCATCTGTGAAGGTGCAGGAGAATAGGCTCGTTGAGGTTCGTAGTATGTTTCGCGACCGTAGAGGGAGGCTGTTTGTGATTCAGCGTAACCTTCGTTTTGGAACTTGTTGGGTGGTACCCAGGATCCAATGCTGTGGTTGGACTCTTTGTCCCATAATTCGTTCTCCTGCGAGGGAAAAATCAGCAGACAGTCTCGATCTCGGGAATGAGCTACGCACGTAGTCTGTCCATGACTTCAGCGGAATAGCCTTGGGGTCAAATTTACCTTCATCCTGAAATTAATGTGTAAGACCAACACGTAAGACTGGAAGAGAAACTGAGGATACTTACATGCACGATGAGTTTCTTGCCGGATTCACCCATGACTAGACGTGTAGCTCCCCAGGAAAAGTCGTCCATTCGCCAGAAGGAGTAGAGGGGCAGGTACAACGAGAAGATTGGAATGGCAAGGATATAAAATACCATCCAACCAATCATATCCCACTTGCGCCGCATAATGAAGACCAATGCTTGAAGACCATAGATCGCAGCTATCATGATCAGTGACAAAGTGGGTATTGCTTCACCAGCGCCGACCACAGAATAGATCAGATAAACAATCTGTGCAAAAGTCAGCAAAAAGCAAGTACTTTTAAGGATAATTTGACTAACGTAGCCCACGGTGACGGGTTGTATAATTGTGGAGATGAGGTCGATCATGACAACAAATCGCATAGAGAAACAGCAGAAACCACAAAGTTGTTCCAAGAACATCAATTCACCGAGATTGTGCACTGTAGAGTTGATCCAACGCCGACGTTGGGACAGTAGTACCTTCCAGTCGTCTGGGGCAACAGTGAAAGCATGTGCATCTCGCACAAATTGGGTCTTGAGAGTGGGGAAATGCTTCAAAAGAAGGGTGGTTAGATAACGATCTTCTCCTAGATGCAACAAGTTCTTCATGTGTAACGTGTCGACACGATTTTCTGAGTAATCATGGATGATCTGGTTGGATATGAACAGCGGCTTGTGGGTGTCGGGGGCACGAAGTCGGTATAGAGAGAAACAACCAGGTAAACAGGTGACAGAGCCGAAAAGACTTTCAAACGCCTTGGCCATATGATGCGAGATGAAGTATTCGTATACCTAAGAATGGGCAGTTCAGCTTCCAGCCGTGACCGGAATCCGGACGTACGAACCTGCATCATCGTAAGAATAGATTGCTTCGCGTTGGACAATTCAGTTTCTCCACAACACGCTAGTAGTTTCTTGTCGTGAATCATGCTGTCATCAAAAATTCTATCTTGAGCTTATTGGGAACGAACAGATGACCGAAAGACATACGCAGAAATGAGGCGATTAATGGAGTATTGATCCACAGTAGTATCAGCATCGACAGTGAACAGATATTCATAGAAAGTGGGGTTTACTCCGATGACATTCTTGATCTGGTGGTACATCTCCAGTTCCATTGGGTTCATGGGGGAGTTGAAATGAACCTAGTTTCCGGCTGTAAGATTCGAATCATAACATCTAAAGAGTGCTTTTACCTTGTTCAGGAAATGCATGAGAATCATCTGAGAGTCACGCTTGCCACGATTACCAGGGCGAGAACGTTCGTTTGGTTTACCAACTTTGACAATGACCATATAAGGCACGACATGACCAGCGCATTCATATAGCCCGGAGTATATCTTGCCCATGTTGTGTTGCTTGGCACCCTCACCCAGAGAAAGGAAACTCAAAGGTTCGGGATCCAAGTTCGGGTCAGCACCGAGGATGTCCAACACGATCCGAGGCGTAGGTCGGTCGTTACCTGAACCCACGATCATACCATCACAGATGACAACAAGCAATTTGCGTTTGTCATCATACTTCATCTGAGCAAGGGAGTCAATGGTACGACGGAGGGAGGAGTCGCCCTCTGTATAACATGGAACTTGGCAAATGACGAATTTGTCGTGATCTTCCGGTAAACGAGCTGCACTGAAATTGATCGAGGCCAAGAACTTGAAACCGATGACAGAGACCATGAATATAGAAAGAGCCAGAAGGATGTATTTCGAGAATAAGCACTGAGGTGAGTTTCGATTATCGACTTTGCCAATGAGGAACAAGTTCCTGAGGCAAATCTTTTGCCTCTCGAGGACTTCAGAGCTAATCGTATTCGGAACAAGGGCGTTCAAGCTCTTGGTGATATCGCCCCCGTTGTTGAATTTAAACACATCTATGACCGAAGGGTCCATAAAGTTCTTATCGGTGTCAGAGGGTGCTTGAAAACCCGGAGGTGCGATGAGCGATGCTTGAGAGCTGACATAGGATGTCACATCGTAAATCATGCCCTCGTATACTCCAACCGATTTTCCTGAACTTGACATGTCCTTGATTTCATCTTTGGTGTACCCAAGGAAGCCTACTCGAGCAGTATAGCGCATGGTCACCATACTTTCAAAATACCAGTCTGGTCGCGAGTCATTGGTGTTGATACGGAAGTCGTGATACTGTGCATTGATGTCGGAGTTGTTGGTTGTGTCCAATGCGACGAAAGGACTGACGGTGCCGGTGACACCATTGCAAAGAGCGCTGATCTAAACACGTAGGTTCAAAGTCAATGCAAGGAAAGGTGTAACAAGAATATAGAAATCATACCTGAACAGGGAAGATGTTATCCGAGCTCGTCCCGCCATACTTGAGAATAGATTTGGTAGGTACAACACTGACCACATGCTGGTGCGATTCAGATATGATACCCAGGTCGAAAACTTCACCTCGTATCGATGTATAAACCTCCTTCGCGGTGCTGTCATGAGATGACAGTTCTCCCGAGCTGAAGACATGCTGGGTAGGACAGATGACAAGACCAAGTACGGCGATGATGAAGATCGAGACACCGCAGCAGAACCAGATGATCATGTTCAGCGCGAGTTTTTCTCTCCAAGCTTGTCGTACATCCTCACGTTTCATACGCCCAATCCATTTCAGGAACGGACTTGGAACCCACCACGTCAAAACCCAACAGAGAGCTACCCATCTTCGGCGAGCAGAACTCTCTTTGACTACCTCTGTAGTCTCGCCCTCTTGGATTTCACCCGGTAAAGCCTCCTTGTTCACCAACGCAGCCTTGTCGGCATTTTGGAACATATTCCTAGACGGTGCATACGATTCCGATCCGAAGTTTGATACGGAGTCGTCTCTCTGACTGGTGAACTTGCTCCGGCCGTCAAAGTCTTCGCTATGGAATGAACGATCATCGCCGAACTCGTCGTCGTAGAGGTCTGCACGCTGGAAAGGAGAAGCATTGGCAACCAGAGGCAGCTGCTGATTCGAAGTACTATAATTCTCGTTATGCCCCGCGGACCAAGCAGCTTCACCATCTGCATTCGGGTACGAGTAAGGTGCATATGGATCGCCACGGGAGTCGAGCCCTGCTTCGGCTTCAGCGTCACGGAGCCGATTGCGTTTCTGTTCCTCCACATCTCGAGAGCGAAGCTGATCTTCGAGGAGGTGGAACGCAGCTTGAGATAGGAACACCTGCGAAACAATCAGGAAGGAGGCATTATAAAAGAAGATTGCTCGCTGACCTTATGTTGACCAAGGACAATGTCGTTTTCATTCAGACCCAGGGCGGATCTTGCATACTCAACTTTGTCTCGGTCACCTCCACCGACAACACCAGCCTCCTGAAGTCCTTCCTTGTACCTATCGCAAAACTCCTCGGGCATCATATTGACTTCGAATACGTTCACACATCGCTTGGCGATTTCTGTCAAACCCAAACTTCTGACTTGACCCTTGACGCTCCTTCCTTCGAGTTGATTCGGCAGCTGTGAGTCATTGGGATTGATACAGAACACATGCCACGATTGAGTATCATCGAGGGTTTCGAACAGCGTATCCAATGCTGCGCGAAACTCGCCTGCGACGCAAGCGGTACCGTTGTGAGATGCAAGACCAGAGGCATTCCCTGTGCCGTCTTCATCGTCGGCCTCTACTCCTTCTTTGACGGTCGACATTCGTTTTATGGTCCCCTTCCGTCTGGTCGACGGAGCCCGCATTGGTTTAACATTCTGCTGAGCAGCGACGATTGTGTCCTCGTTTCGTGGATGTACCGTAGTGGCTATCTGCTTCCCACTGAATAGGCCTTTCACGAAAGGATTGATGGACCCTGTGCCTTCCATGCCCTCGATGCCCCGGAGGAGATTCACAAAATCTGAGTTTAGTTCATCCTGGTTTCTCTCGATGAAGTTCTCCGACGAATATGTCACCGGGCCGTTGAAGTGACTGACAGTGAAAGTAGGGAATCCTGACCTATCAATATTGCCGGTTTTGAACGATGAGTGATTTCCCCAGCGTTTTTGGAACGCTTCAACCATCGTATGATTGGTCTTCTTGGGCTGACGACGAGCTTGATCATCCATGATATGTATCAAACCGCCCGGTTTGTTCTGCAGGAGTCGGACGCACTCGGTGTTGTCGAAGTACGCTACGGAAGGTACAAGATGAGCGATGCCTTCGGCAGCATATTCATTGACGTGAGTTTCGAAGAGACGCTTTTGCGTCCAGTGCTGGAGCCTTTCATTGGCAAAGTTGATGCAGAATTGATCGAGGGAGTTAGGTCGAGAAGTCATATTTTGTGGACCTGGAAGGTCAAAGAGACCGATGAAAGTGGAGAAATCGTCCTTGCACAGGCGTTGATTGATGTGTTCATTGAGCCAGGAAAAGAGAAGGGAGTACAGTGCCTTCGCCAAGTCATCTCGGTTGTCAGAAGCACCATCTGGGTCAAGGAAGATAGTACACATCTCCTTTTTGACCATCTTAGATCGGTAGGAAAGTGCTTGTTCCAATTCGCTTGGTTGAACACCAAGGAAATCGGCAACGATGGCACAAACGTCGGTATTTCGCACAACAGCGGCGTCTTCGTTACGGCTGCGGTCGGTGACAAACTCGAGGTTACCAAGATGGAGGATAGCAGCCAGGAGTTGACAGGTCTGAGCAACGTGTCTCTTCGAAAGACCGATTGTCTTCAAAGCAACTTTGAGCTGCTCAAACCTCAACGCATCATCGTCTTTGGCTCCATTAGGTCTAGCTGTGACATTCCTCTGGCCAAGGTAGCGATATGCTGTCTTGTCGACGAGATGGAGATGTTGTCGTTCTTCAGGCGTGGCACCAGCGACCAGATAGTAGAAGATGTGAAAATTTCGTTCGCCGCTAGGTGCACCAGCAACTCGATTACGTTCCAGGTAGTACTCGAGGGTTTTGACACCAGTGAGCCGTCCTCGCTCGCTGAACTGTAATTCAGTGTATTTCCCGAAGCGCGAAGCATTCGGGTTGAAGAGCGTGCGAGCGTTACCAAACGATTCGAGAACGAATTCGGCGGCAGGAACCTGATTGGCAAGTTTTGCACCCTTCTTCCCAGGACTAGAAACCGAGAGCTCGAGGATAGCCTTTATCGCCAATCGACGAGATTCTGATTTACCAGAAGCAGTCTCTCCGCTGGATAGATGATGAATATAGGCGTCTCGAAGGATGGCTGGCAAGTCTTACCTAAAAACTATACTTTGATCCTGAGTAGTCCTCTTCATGTGATAGTATACATTGTTCGCAAGCTGAAAGATATGCGGAGGTAGAGGCTCCTTGGGTATGCTAGTATTTCGATACTCAGAGGCGTATTTCTGGAGGACGTTGTCGGCATTCGAGGACACGTATTTGTGTGGGTTTAAGGCAACCAATGCGGAGCTCCCCACGTTGGTGTAGATATTGTCGGCCATAAACCTTTCTCTGATGCATGCAACAATAACATCGTCGGATAGTCCAGTAAGTTGCGAAAGGTCGGTAACAGCCTCGAGGCGCTGGTGAATGGTCGACTGCCGATTCATGGTCGTCGAAAAGGGCACAAGTCCGAAAAGAGTATTAGAGAATTAGAGCTGCAGCCTGAGTACAGGCGCAGCGTATCGAACGAGAGTGATGGCAAAGGGTGGTGAAGGGAAGAAGTAAGGTTATTATTTGAGCGTCGTGATGGTCAGAACACTTTCGGAGGGTCGTGAGAAATTTTAAGTATGACCGATCGCGACTCTTGCTTTTACTCTTTCAATGTCATCTCAACCTTTTTCCAACTTTCGATGGCCACTCAAATCTGTTGGCTTCAGCTCTTCGTCCTAACGCACTGTATGCTTATAGCCATGTCTTTGGGATCAAAAGATATACCAAAGGTCCCACCAGGTTTCAACGTTCCATGAGCGAAAATAGCACCGGGGATCTCACGGGGGAGACAACCCGCTGGCACAGGCTGGCATAGATAAATTCTTCTCAGCTGTTCTCAGCATCGCCTTCAAGTCTGTAACGGCCGTTCAAGATATCCTTCTCGACCTTTTCATATAGCATTGACGAGCTTCACAAATTGGCACTGGCCCGGATTTGACCGACTGGCGATGTCGATTTTGCCAAACTCATGCTAGCGGCTAAATTGCCTCGGTACATTTACTTCGAAGCATCAAATATCTGCTACCAAGGTATGTGTTCGACATACCTCGATCCGTACTCGGAAACTCCAGCCTTGAACTTGACCTTTGGCGGTCCAAAATGAAAGCAACTGCCGCTCGCAGACACAGTCGGTAAGTACCTGGCGTTGCCGTATGGTTTCTATGTGCGAGAATGGTCAATATCATATGTTCAACTCTCTCATATCTCTTTGTGTGCGGACTTCGGAGTCTTTGGACCAGCGATACGAGGTCGACTACTAGTAGTCTGTACCAACAGTGGTAGATTAAAAGGGAAGAGTTGGGCAACTTTAAGAGATGCGGAATGTACAAGTCTCGCTGTTCAAATGGCCGTTGACGATCCCAACCGAATGCATACAGCTAAATACTGCTGGTGTTTTTTTTTGATTGTAAATTGTCTTCGAGTTTCTGCAGGCTGCATAGCGGAGTGTAGACTTGGTGTAGACTATACATAGTCTTGAGTCGTCGAATTTCAAATTGGTTGCTTACGAAGTGAGCGTTGGCTCATCATCATGCCGCAGAGTCACATGTGCATTATCTAAGCAAAGCTGTGCTCCGAATTCAACCGGCGCTTGAAATAAATGGTGTCAGCGGTTGAGGCCTCATCCGAGTCGACAAATAACACCTCGAGGCCGTCGTTGTCCTCACACTACAACCTCCACTGTACTGACCAGTTGTTTTTTTTTCAAACTCTCGTCACAACTCTCTTACTAGCAGTCGGCTTTTTCGCTCCTCTTCTATATACCTATCTGCTGGTGAAGATGTCTGAAATTAGGAGGAAACTCGTTATCGTTGGGGATGGTGCTTGTGGAAAGGTTCGTTATTCCTTCTTCTGTCGAACCAATGTCTATGTATTCTAAATCTTCTTCTTTGTTCTTCTTACTCTCCCTGTTCGACATACTCACTGTCTACAACGGGTTGTGCTGTAACAAATCACAACTCTTCAACACCTTTTCCACGGGCGTTGTTCACCACCGACTTTTTGTTGTTGTGCTCCTACATCAACCGATGACCTGGTACATTGTGCTCTGTTCTGCTTTGGCACCTCCATCAATTTGGCAAACATTGGACCCACCACTAACCGCCACGGGGACGAACATCAGACATGTTTGTTGATCGTTTTCTCGAAAGGAACATTCCCAGAGGTGAGTTTCTCTGCGCTCTCATAGTCTGCTGCTTTATAAGCGGTGTTCTTTGTCACACAACTCGCGAGCGCTTGCAGTGACTGATATGTTGTGAACTAGGTCTACGTCCCCACGGTGTTCGAGAACTATGTCGCCGATGTTGAAGTTGACGGAAAACACGTTGAACTCGCGTTATGGGATACCGCCGGTCAGGAAGATTATGACCGTCTCAGGCCCCTTTCATATCCAGACTCGCATGTCATCTTAATCTGTTTCGCCGTCGACAGTCCCGACTCCCTTGATAACGTCCAAGAAAAGGTCAGTTCTACCATCTGTATCACGTCTGGTTTCAATCTAATATTAATATTCCATTCGCAGTGGATATCTGAAGTCATGCATTTCTGTGCTGGTCTACCTATCATCCTTGTAGGTTGCAAAAAGGACCTTCGTCGGGACCCCAGGGTCATCGAAGAGCTTAGGAAGACAAGTCAAAGGCCTGTCACTCCTGAAGAGGTGAGTTCGCTGTTTTTGTTGAGATTGCTTTTTCCAATTCTTTTTGTAGGGCATGGCCGTTGCTCAGAAGATAGGCGCCAAGCACTACCTCGAGTGCTCAGCCAAGTCTGGGGAAGGTGTTCGTGAAGTCTTCCAATACGCTACCCGTGCGGCACTGCTTTCTCGTCCCGGCAAGAAGAAGGGTAACAAGTGTATCGTCATCTGAGCGCGCCTAACACTGGTGCTCCAGCGATTAGATCCGAGCGCTGGAGCAAGGGCAAGGAGGGGCGACGGCGTTTGTCGTGTGGTGATGAAGAGACCATGGAGCAAACGAGAGTCTCTTGTTCTGCCAAAGACCGAAAGGATGCTATCTGTTCTTTAATATCGCTATGATGGAGTAATGGATGCCCTATGGGCCTAGTTTATATGTATATTGGCATGATGGATTCTGTCGTCGTCAGTATTGGTTCTCACTCACGTTTTGTCTACCGCTCCTCCACTTTCTGTCTCCAGATCATTCTTTTTTTTCTTCTCCGATCTTACCGAAGTCAGCCCATTCTATGTTCTACTTGATAACATCTCTCTGTTTTTCTTTTTTCTCTATCATATTTACTTCCACGCCTTCAGAGCTCACTTGGCTCTCACGTCTTGATTCTAACGTTCCCTGCTACTTGTTGATGTTGATTGAAATCTCCTATCAGAATATAGGACAAGAATTCATACCCCCAAAACCCAAAGGCCCAATTCTGAATCTATACATGCATACTTCCTCGTTGCCATCGTTCGTTTTCGCCTTCCAGAATTCGCTAACAATGTGGACGGTGGAGCTTTGAACGGATTTTTGGAGAATCGGATTTCGTTCCGACGCGGAGCAGATATGTCATCAATTGCTTCCAAGGCAAAATTTTACGTCCCAAAACTCTTCAAAAGCGCGTTTCCTTCTTCATTCCTTTCCTCCTTCTCCAACGCCTGATCCCCATTGCTTTATTGCTCCTAGTATTAAACAAGTGATCCAAGTTGTGAGCCTTTGCATCGACACAATGCTTCCGAGATCTAAACTTGTTTTCAAGCCATCTCAATGACCCAGGGATTCACTCTCTCATACTCTCCCTTTACATTGCCTAAGTCTATGCCTCCTCCAATGACATTACCTGTTTCTTCTGCCACTATACTCTCAGATTCCACCAATGCTCAAATAGCACAGATAGCTCCGATATTCAATTTACCCTCTGATATCCTCTATCATATCCTTTGGAATCTCTCTGGCGGATGGGTAACACTCGATCCGACAACAGACATTTGGGTCTTCTCGCGTGTATCGCGGATTCATCGTCTCGTCACCTTGAGCTTCACTAATCTGTGGGCACGAATCAGCTTGGAGGCTGACGATATAAGGAAGTATAAAAGAAATGCGGTCGATATTCTCCGGACCATTCTGGATAGGAGCTCGACCGACAACTCAGAAGGTGGCCAAGAAGGATCTCATTTGCGGCTTCGTGTTTACGCGGATATGCTTTTGATTCATGCCAACTTGCTTGACATCCTCACAGCACATTATACTCGCTGGTATTCTCTTGATCTACACATATCTTTGTTCCTCCTGAACACACTCTCGGCGCAGATGGCTCCATTAGGATTTCCTCTGCTCTCTCATTTGAGGCTGAGTCTTGGATCAGATCAAACCAAAATACCCGAACTCGATGTTTTTTCCCTTTGTCCGTCGCTCAAGAGCGTGGAATTCGATTCCATCCCTAGATGTAAGGCTCTGCGACTTCCTTGGGCAGGCCTCACTCGAATCGTACTCAAAGAACGAGTCCGTTCGGACTTTCTCAGAATGCTTCTCAGCGCGCCGGCTCTTCGACATGCCGAACTCATTTCGGTGCTTCCTTCTCTTCATCCTGAAGATCCCAACGACGATCCCCTACCAAAGTCTCGTATAATTGAACACAAATCCCTGAAGTCTCTGGTCCTGAAATGCATACCTTTTGCTGTTGTGCTTGATATGCTCTATCTTCCCAACTTGACTCAGCTTACTCTTGAGAGCACTGCGCAGGCCTCCTTCGGTAGCCTCCTCGGTTTCATCCAACGTTCGAATACAAATTCGAAGTTGGAAAAGCTCACTTTGAGTGGAAGTTTGTTCTTGACGGAACCTGAAGGGGCACTGGCAAGGTCGATGTCAAGCTCATCCCTGCCTTCATCTCTTCCCCCTTCTCCCTTATCTGAAACTGGGCCTGCGCAATCTCCGTTCGCTCCCAATCCCAACAATTCTCATACTTCTACATTTCCCAATTCCCCCTGGCCAGTTCCATTAACGGCTACCTTGGAAGATGTTCTAAAAGCCGCTCCTAGTCTTACTACCTTGGTCCTGGAGGATTGGACCCCTGTCCAATTCCCTTCTCCTTATGATCACTTCTTTGTCGCTCTGAGCCGCAGTGGAGATGGAGACGGTGGAATGCACCTGCTCAAAACCGGTGTGAGCTTCCCCGGGACACCTGTGATTGGTGGAATGACTTCGACGATGGCAGCTATGACACCTGGGTTCGGCATGACGCCAGCTCCCAGTCTCAACTCAACCTCCACCAGTTCGCTGCATGGGAATGATTACCCAAGCACGTCTACTCCTGGACCTATTAATGCTCTATCATTCAGTTCTCTTCCACCTGCTTCGGCTGTACCACTTCACTTACAACGAACCGGCTCTCAATCTCATATCAACTCACCGCTTGCAGGACTCCCTCCCCATTTAGCAAGCAATCCACACATTGCTGCGGCTTCTGCACATCTCGCCGCTGCTGGAATTCATTTACCGCCCGGTGTTCTGACACCGAGTGTGAGCTCGTCAGCTTCTTCGGAAAACGTTGACGAAACATCTTTGAATGCTCAGACTCAAAACCCGCATATTGCTACTCCCACCCAGACCCAAAGCCCGGGACCGTTTAGTCCTGGATTTGGAGCTGGAAACACCGTGTCGAACTCAGGGTTCGCTTCAGCTTTGGCACATGAGGAGAACAGCAACGGTGGACTTACTCCTGCAGCAAAGGTTGCTGCGCATGGCGCGCTAGGTATGTGTTTTCTATAAAGCGATGCGCTACTTCACTCAACTCATGACCTAGGTATACCTATTGACTCGGATGATGTTCTTCTCCCAAATCTCGAAACATTGATAATTTCCAATCTCTCGAAAAATGTCATCGACCTTCATTTATTGGCGGGGATGGTTGAATCAAGGTGGCGAGGTCGAGTCTCTGATCTAGCACGAGAATCAAGGAGCTCGAGCACTACATCGACACCTTCCAACGCAGTCACTCCAAGTGCTTCCCCATCAGCTTCCCCACCTCCTGCTTCCTCATTTTCTCCATCCATTGTTTCTTCCTTGGCCCTCCATACAGATTTGCGACTTATCAAAAACAAGGGTTCTGTTGGGAGGATCAAGGCACTTCAAAAAGAAACAGAAGAAGCAGCATTAGAAGGGCGGGGAAAGAAGGTTAAAGTATATGTTGGCGCCAAACGTTGGGGAGGCATCTAGCTGAACGAAACCCAATATCGCAGTATGTAGAATATGGGGCCTGTGTATCCTAGTTCTTCAGAAATCATTGTAAATCAGGTAGAGTTGCGGTTCCAAAACTCAATGATATGTGCAGCGAAGCAATGGCAGACAGACAGAATTTTCAAAGCATAGCCGGAACTACCAGCATGCATTCGGTGGAAAAGCATCTGTTCAGCATCTTGAAAGCCCAGGATAAAAAGAAAGAGATACTATAGTATGTAAGTGTTTTTTTCACCCCCGATCTACTAATAAATCGTAGAGCCTTCTAGTATTCACCAATGATACCCATAGCGTCGCATTGCGAACTCATATTCTTTACTCATTGCAATACTTATCATATTCTGAACCCAGAAACTGGACTTATATAATAGGCGGTGTTCAGTTTCTCATTTCAGAGCCACCAAAATTTCATACGTGTAACGTCAGCTGGCATCGCAGTTCAAGCAAACGATATGTGACAAGGCTCAGGCTGGAGCTTTGAAGTTCCAGAATCCTCATAAGTATCTGAACTATGTAGTTGCGAACAGCTTCGAACGGGAGAAAGAAACTGGTAATATCATAACGTATATACTAATAGGCTTCCTGTGAGATAGTATCTCCTTTCAATCATTCACTGGAAGAATCCCACCGTATGTTCTTTGGTCATTGATAACATTTTTCATGCATTATTCGTGCCAAAATCCGGCGATACGAAGAGGTTCCCACTGATTCCCTGTTCGCCTTTCGCTTGAGCGACCAGAAGGAACTCTTCCTGAGTGCTGTAGTCCAATCTGAAGTCACTCTACTTAGTCGCCCATGAAGCACATCATCGCAAACAGTAGCAGGCAAGATCGTTGTGTGTCGTCTGCAATCTGGATGCAGATTGGAACCTTCTCAAATGATTGAAGAGTGATGGCCGTGCTCACAGCCGATGATGATTGCGGATTCCGGAATCGGAGACCACACCGTTGAACCTTGAGCTTGGAATTTGTTTGTGCGAATACAGACGAAAAGGTCACGTAGGTTCAGCGCTGGCTGTATTGGTTATATGTACAGATCCCGTTGAGATAGATAGCCCACTGATTCTGATGCTCGCAGGGTGTACAGTTATGCTTCTGTCCGTCAGTGGGCTGCTCCATCATCAAGAACCGCAGTACTTACAGATATGGATGACATGCTTCCAGGTGGAAGTGAGCAAACGATACATTCGAAGAATAATCACACAATCGTGAAAGATCAGAAAACAATCACAGAGTCGTGAATGCCTTAAAGCCGCCTTGTAGTCTCTGCGAGGTACCTGGAATTGCGGAACTTGCGAAGAAGGTTGAAGGAGGAGCTGGGAGATTGTGGCTGGCGGCGTGTCCTGACTCCTACATCTGGATTGTGGCGTATGTTCGCGTTTGAACAGTCTTACAGGAACTCTCCATTTACCGATGAACATACCAGAATCATGTTCAAGACTGGGTTGAACGGCATCGGTAAGAACCCAGCACCTGAAAGTTGAGAATATCATCAGAATTCTCATGCTCACACTGCGAAGATCAACAATGGGCGATAAGTGCAGGTTTCCAGCTCAGTTTGAGCAGACAACTTACATGACTTTTGACAGAATTCATTGCTGTCCAGTGTCTGGGCCAACGCGCGAGGACAATCTGCTCTGCGCATCACACGGAGCATACTGATGTATGTCAGTCGAAGGAATGGAATGGTGACATAGATTCGGTCAGTGGAATCACGGAAAGAACCGTGATGAGGCTCTCGCATTGGAATTTGACAGTCATTATAAACATTCAAATCTCGACCATGCCAGAACGCCACCGCGTCGCCACACAATTGAACCATAATTGCAAAGAATACGAGAGAAAGTTTCAGTTCAACCATTGTCGCAGCTCGAGTCCGTGTCTGTTATCACATCCCCGCCGGAGGGTAATGTTGCGAAAGGGCTTTGTCATTGTTCCAAGTAAGCAATACAATCGCAGGATGCTCCTAATATACACCGATACTTAGTCCGAGACTCAGGTGTAAGTACCTACCACTGAGACGAGGAAATGTTTTTGAAGGATGAAACGAAGACGTGCGACAAACAATTACTGGGGTATCATAGCTTTGTCTGGTTCGGCTGCATCTTGTTCAAGAATGCAGAGGCCACAGGCCTTCCCGTATGTTTATCTATAACCTGAACAATTCAAAGTTTATCACAGCGGGGTGCGTTATTCAACTTGGACGCATACCTCGCATCGGGATGTCATAACCCGTCCACCGAGAGAGACAGACGTGCTCTTGATTTGTAAACATGCACCTCTGGAAAGTAATCAGAACATGCATGGAAGTGTGATATCCCGGAATGATACTACTGACAATGGTGCGGGAGAGTGAAATTGAACATTCATGGCCTGGGTAACACCAACACCATTGACATTTTGTATCAGTCCGAGGACAACTAACGGTGTGCTACAACAGCTAATGATGAAGAAATCAGCATCAGTACACAGAAATGATTGTTAGAATGGTCCCTACTTGTCGATTAGGTATGCTAAGCATCCCCCGTGCAGCATACCAGCTCCATTCAACATGTCTGTCCAGTAACAACGTTGACTCCAAACGCTCGGATTGTATTATCAATCGAACGTACTTTTATTGACAACAACCTCTGCGACAGTTGTGGCTTCCAGTCGTTCTTGACGATCGAGCTTTCTGTTGATGCTCACGTCAACAAACTTGACCTCCTTTCCAACTCTGTAGCCAAAGCACTCCTCTCCACCGACGCCATAGGAGTGGTATGTGTTGTAATTGAGTTGCTTAACATAGTCTGGCGCGTTCCCGGAGACGGTAGTGATGTCTCCTTCGTTAGGTAGTGAAGCAGGATCTATCCACACCTTGCGACTGCTGCCTGGACTCGATGATGGTGTGTTGTGTGTATGCGAGTGCATGGCTAAAGCAGAGGCAGAGGCAGAGGCAGAAGAAGAAGAATACCGAGAGGCCATAACAAAGGATGGGAATGGGGAATTTTGTGTTTGACTGCAAGATACATTTCCATGCGCCTCTATATAGAAAGTGGATTCAAGGAGGGGACCTGATGTGTATTCGAAGATGATAGAGAGATGAGAAGAGAAGTTGACGTCCACACGTGCACTCCAATTCGGTCATTTCCTGGAAGATTAAAATTCTCAGGAGAATTTGGTTATGATTCTTTTCCCTTCCGCTGACCCGGTCAAATCCTCGTTCAAAAATCAATGCTGAGCAAATTATATTGAAGACGAGAGCGGATACATTCGGATAGATCTAATGTTCTGCATTTTACAGGGTCTCTGCGTGTATCTTCCCCACAGCTATCGTATACAGACACAGCTCTGCGGATCCCGTTTCGCATTGCACTGTTTAATCAAGGCAGAAGTGGACAGTAGATGGAAGCAAGCGGTATCCAGGTTAACACGGCTTCTGGATTGAAAAAGTCTTGCACCCTGAAGCGAGTTTCGATATTCGGATGAAATATACCCATTCAAGTGTTCTTTGAGCCTTGCAATGCAAAGCATTGCCAATATAAGACCACCATTTGTCTGGAAAACATAGCATCACTGCCCAGATCGATGGATTTGGAGACGTCGAAAGAGGGGTGAAAAGAGGAATTCGCAAGCTATAGGATGAAAGGATAAAAGTCAAGCGGGTTGACTCTTCATCCTACTACAGGCAGGTTCGAAGATTGGTTAAAAGTCAAAATCATAGTGACTGTCGTGCACGATTGGAGACATCAAAGTTCAGGAGACGTATGTACCTGTCTAGGAAAACGAGATTAACTCAGAGATCGGCGGTACTTGACCCAGTTCCATGAGTTGAAAGAGCCAAATACAGATGGATTTATTCAATGTCGTACATTGAAAAACGAACGCATGACCATTGATGAGCGTGCGGGTGGGTATTACATGGCGATTGACTGTGAATAGAGCCAGTTGATATGTGGATCACCGTCATGGACTGGTTTTGCTGAAGCACTAGGTCCTGGTACGATTCCAGACAAACTAGGCATTCCCGAAGAAAGAAAGCTTCGAGGAAGAACCGCGTGCGCTCCCGTGAATCTTTTGCCTGGGGCGGGAACCTTCTGGCAAATCCTGTGAATATATGCATATCAAGGACCACGGTATACAAGTGCTTATCCGAAATCAGAAAGGCTTACGCTCCTCTATCCAGCATCCTGCATACAGCCGCATTGATAACATACTCAGAAGGCATCCAATATCATTGGGAGGCCAAGATGTCACTTCGATGTAAGAAACATATCAGAGTATAGCTTTTTCACTGATCGTATACAGAAATTGGAGACCACCCCAAGGTTGAGGAGCAATCCTTGCTGCTTTGGGTTGACGGAGGTTGAAAATCAGTGATATCACTAACAGATGGTGCGTACAATGTATGTTCCTGGAACAGAACAACAGTCAGCTTCGGGCGCATTCATGAGACACATTCCGATTCGTGGAGTGATAGTAAGGGAAAAAGGGAAGAGATGATGATATAGTCTGAATTGACTGGAGGAATCCTGGTGCTCACTGTCAGTAAACCGCCAGAAACATGGCGACTTTCCTTTCAGTGAGATTTCCTACCAACGCTGGTACTTACTAATTCCGAAGAGACCACAAGCATTCTACCGACTATAGATCCTCGCCTGACTCGGAAAGAGATTCGCGTGGATGATTGCTGTGAATAGTTGGTGGAGACGAGTAGAGTGCCACGATGCAAAGTGGCTAGAGCAAAAGGTAAGCTAGAGGCTGTAAATCGAGCTGGTACTTACAGCGAGTGAGGCTAGACTACTCAGTATTAGTATCTTGGTCTGAAAACCGTTAGACTGGTATTCCCAGTTTATGATACCTATGTAGACCTACATGAGATCCTTGCCCGTTGCCAAGGCTTCCTTCAAGTTATTGAGAGCTCAGAATGAGCACCTATGGCCTAGAGTCCTCATGTTTACCTTACGGATAACGTGTAACACGAGTGGAAGAAAGACTGGCGTCCGACCATGGCACGGTCCTGTGAGAATGAGCTTACGCAATCACTGATCAGTCAACATCAGATTCACCTTTTTTTTTCTCCTGCTAAGTTGAAATCGCAGCGTCGCTGTGAACCTTTGAAAAATGGCAACGATTCAGACCAATGTCCTCCCCAAATCTTACACCCTTCCATCGATATCCAATGCCTCGATTGCTGGTCCTTCTACCCGCCGCCTGCTTCCAGTAGGGCGGGCTTTAGTTTCTCATCTTCGCTTGACGATCCACCACGGTCATTCCTTCGAGGCTCACGACGCTCACCTCGAGAAGGAGCGCCAGAAGCTTGAAGAGCTTCAGAACTCCTCTGGCAACGGCGATGATGATTTGGGTGTTGGAGATGAGCCAGAGTCTGCAGAACTTTTAGCTTTAGACCCCAAGGAGTGGAAAGTATGAACCTGCTTGCCCTCTTCATTGGAAACTTCCGACTCATCATTTCTCACAGAAACACGACTACTATGCTGTCCTTGGATTATCTCATCTGCGATATAAAGCTACCGCTGAACAGATTAAAATTGCTCGTGCGTTCGCTCTTTTCCTTTCGTTCCATCGTTACTTCTACTTTATCTATCCAGACCGCAAAAAGGTGCTTAAGCACCATCCAGACAAAAAGGTCACCTCCACTGCCCCGCAGTCTACCTCCTCGCTTCTTAGTGGCGTCAATCTCAATACCAATGACGATGCTTTCTTCAAATGCATATCCAAAGCCCATGAAGTCCTTACCCACCCAGAAAAACGTCGCCAATACGATTCTGTCGACCACGAACTCATGGATTCTCAAGAGGACGACCCAACTCCCACCACCTTCTCTAAAAGCAAGAAGGGTCTCACTGATCAAGAGTTTTTCAAAACGTTCAACCCCATCTTCGAGCGCGAATCTAGATTCTCCAGAAAACAGCCCGTTCCGATGCTTGGGGACATTGACTCCAGCAAGGAGCACGTTGAGGGCTTCTACGATTTCTGGTATAACTTTGATAGCTGGAGAAGTTTTGAGTGGCTCGACAAGGAAATCAACGAAGGGAGTGATAACCGTGATGATAAGAGGTACACCGAGAAGAAGAATAAAACCGAGAGGGCCCGAAGAAAGAAGGAAGACATTGCACGTTTGAGGCAATTGGTGGATCTTACGCTGAGGTTAGCTGCCTACCCTCGTATTCGATCCATTCTATCCCAGCTCAACATCTTCGTGATTTTCGTGATCGTTTGCTAGTCTCGATCCGCGAATCAAGCGAATCAAGCAACAAGAAAAGGAAGCTCGCGATGCTAAAAAAGCTGCCAAATCGGCTCCTGCGTCCGGGGCAGTTACGCCTCAGAAGAGCAAGGCTCAGGAGGAGGCAGAAAAGGCAAAAAAGGAGGAAGAGGAAAAGGTCTGCGTCATTTGGTTGTACACGATATTCCTAATTGACGATGGTTTCTTGATACATAGGCTGCGAAGGCAGATGCTAAAAAGGCCAAGGCGGCCGCTGCTAATGCTGCGAAAAAGGCTCGAAGGGCGGCCAGAGCTGCAGAAGAAGGGGGGGCAGCATCTTAGCTTTCATTTCATCTGCAATGCAGTGCCTCGAATACCGTATCTCGCTGTGTTCGACTGAAGTTATCTCTTGAAAGATTAAAGATAGATAGATCATCATGATTATACACACAGAGGCTATGGACACCGATATGAAATCGTAACGCTGAGATGAGAAATGGATGGGATTGAGGGGTATCTTTGTGTGAGATGAACACGACTGATAACATTGATCATCAGTGCATGAAGACGATAAAGAAGAAAGAGATGCAAAAAGCTACAATGTGGGAAGAGAAAAACGAGGCTTGTGGTTATTGCTGTAATCGTAGCGAGCGAGATAAGGCATGCCAGAGCATCATGGCCACTCAAGATCAGAGACGAATGAGAGATGGAAATCGAGCATTAATACACCCCGAATCCCAACCTTGATAGGTCGAGAAGGCCGGAACAGGTAAAATAAGTAGCGGAGCCTGTAATGGGTGAAGAATACTGTTAAAATGTAAAGTAGATGAGCAGATGAAGAGAAATGGGCAGGGGCTTTGCAGAATAATGAAATAATAAATGAAAACTTTGGGAAACGAACCCAGAATGAGAAGGCAACGTCCATGGTAATGGCTCACATTACCCCAGTCCGTCCTATCCATAATACGATCCACCCATGGAACGTGAAGCGGAACTATTTTGCCCCACGCAAGACTTCTTCATAAATCAATACTTTGAGTTCTTCCTTGCTGAGACCTTTTCCGTTGTTGAAGGTATCAAAGGACCAGAACTCGCTGTCAATACGTTCAGCACCGGGTTCGTCTGAAGGATCATGGTAAGGTGCACTGCCAAAATTTTGTCAATCGAATAATCATGAAGGGATGAATCTCGAAAGGTTACTGACAGATAGGGATGCGCTAAAGCACCTTCCACATCAATTCTCCTCTTTGGATTAAAACTCAAACATTTTTCCATGAGATCAATAGCAAGAGGATTCTTCCCCTCAAACCCTCGAACACCGCCTTCGTGGACAGGTTTACCAAATATCTTTTTCTTTCTGAAAGGTAGCGCTCGGATGTATTCGCGAGAGCGGGAGGACGAGATCGCGTAAAAATCGTCAAGGGTAGGTGTACCCAAGACATCAAGAATCAACGATAATTGGTGGTGATAATCTCGTCCAGGGAAGAGTGGCTTTCCCGTAAGCATCTCCGCAAGCACGCAGCCGAGAGACCAGATATCGATGGCTTTGGTATACTGCTTGAAGGTTAGCATAACCTCTGGAGCGCGGTACCATCTGGTAGCAACATATTCCGTCATGAAAGTCGACGCGTCTACTGGGTGATCGGGAGGCGGACGAGCCGAACGAGCTAGGCCAAAGTCACATAGCTATAACGATAAGCGGGAGCGATGGGTTGATATAAGACGCACTCACCTTCAAGTCGCAGTTTGCATTCAATAATAAGTTGGATGGCTTGAGGTCTCGGTGTAAAACGTCGGCACTATGCAGCGCCTTCAATGCGCGAAGTGTCTACGCCGAAGGTGAGCTCACAGTAAAGATATAAGGAGATAGACGTACTTGGTAGATGAAATACTGACAATGATCATCGCTCAGTTCTTGTGTCCGAATGACACGATGAAGATCAGTCTCCATCAGCTCCTGCACAAGATACACCTCTGTCATTCCGTCCAGGCTTCCGTCTGGACCTAAATTTGGTTTGAGTATATCCAGAATCCCGATGATGTTTTCGTGTTGGAAATGTCGCAGCAGCTTTATTTCTCGTAGTGTTCGAAGGCAGAACATTGAATGGTCGAACGGTGTTATACGCTTAATAGCAACTTTCCGCTGCGATGGAATGTGCACTGCGGACCAGACAACCCCATAAGCACCTTCCCCAATAACGTCGAGTGGCTGGTAGGAGGAACCGACGATAAAAGCAGTTGTCCGGTCGTCCATATTGTCGAAGGAGAGTTACAAAGAGTAGGTCGAAGGGAAACAATAGTTAAAGTCAATTGAATGGCTTGATTACGTCAGCGAAGATGCCGTTTGAAGCGCGCCTAAAAAGTTCACCGCTTTGACGCTCCAGATTTTGTCCAGAACCATGATAAACTGCGAGTCGTTACCACCGCGAACGATTACGACGTCTCTTGAATCATTTTGCACCCACTTCTGGACCTATCATGCTACCTGAAGTACACGTAACGACAATACCTGGACACTGACAACCATTTTTACACTCCAATCTAAACGCGTCCTGACTTCTCCAATGGATTCGTCAATTCGTAACGTCCTAATTTGCAGTGAACAGTTTTACAGAGCTGATGCTGGTCATCTAAAGCAATGCAAGGCTGAGCAATTGCGATAGCCAAATACAAGTCGGACTTTCTTTCGGGTACTTTGTGCTCGTATCCAATATCTCAACCCCATTCATCTCATCTCATCTCTCACAGAATCATACTATGTATGATGTATATCGTATCGATAGGGCAACTTCCGCAAACACCATGCTGTCTGCGTACTTTTTTCGAATGCTCGTAAAGATCCGAGTCCGACACATGGCGGAACATCCAACTCAAGTTCATTTCCATGTGCATCCATGAGCATGAAAGATACTCGTCCTTCCGGAACCTTTGATAATTAAATGTTAAAACACCATGCCCGCATGCAACGCGGTGAAACTGCACTAATCTACAGGCTTCACTAGGCTTCACTCTGCTGCACGAGCAACCATCGATGGGCCCGGTGGAGGGTGGTTCTGTTAACAATTCAATCATCGTTGGGCTGTCCAACTGATCCTTCAGGTACTCTAGCTATCAATACGGAGTTCTACACTGCCGCCCTACTTACATCCAGGTTTATCCAGATATGTGCCTAGTCCTGCCTATTCGCGCAAAATTGTACTCCAGGAACTCCAGCGATTATCGATAGGATGTTTTAAACAGCTCATCAGAGGTATTATAACTCTGAAAACGTCCGAACGAGTCCGAACCTGTCCGAACTCAACATGGCAGAGGAGTGAGAGGCTGTGGCTTGTTCAGTTGGAGGCTGTAGCAGTGTAGCCTGTCTGGCAGTGTCCAGGGCTGTCCTTGATAAAAAATCTTGATGATGATATCATGATAGCGACGATGCGCTTTGATTGCCGATACCCATTTGGTCCTTTTCAACTTCAGGACGAACATGTTATAAACCTGACTCCTTGACGACAATGTTTTCTACCTAACACTTCTTTCTTTCACCTCGAGAAGTGCTAGTGATCTTCAGCTTGCTTTCCAAGCCCAAAAATTCGAGCTGGTCTCTACCCCACTGGTTCACAATCGCCGGTCGACCCTGTTTACCATTCCCCAACATGAAAATATTTCGCTCTCGCTTCACTCTCGCGCTCATCATCGCTAGTGGCGCTGTTTTATCCGTTGCTGCTCTTCCTTTGCTGCCTGCGAGTCCCCTCAATCGTGCAGCATTGTCTCCAGGGAGCATCACAGAAACTCTGCCGCTATCCAGGAGAGACTCAGAAGGGTGCACGAAACCCCTCGACAAATTCGCTGACTCTGGTGAGTATATCTCGAATCAATCGCCGTCACAACTTGAACTTAACTTACGTTCCACTCCACAGCATATCAATGCTATGAAGACAAGGTATTGAGTGGTTGCTCAATGCGGTTGTATATAACGCTGATATGAATAATCGTCGCACAGTGCGCGCTCGACCTCAAAGAAGTGGCATCTGGTGTGGACTATGTCAACGTTCGTATGGTTTCTCTTATTAATAGTTCCTTCTTTGAATGTCAACCTTGTACTAGATTCTCAAAAGAGAAGAACCAGGACAGTTTTTTGACGAAATGTCGGATGAGGACGCCCGGATTTACTTGCACAAAATTAAAGCGGACCTTCCGAACGTGTACAGTTCGTTGAAAAGTCTTTATAGAGCATTCAAAATGCATTATCCCAGCGCAGAAACTGCATTTTGGAAAGCCCGCCGAAATTGGAATGCGTTCTTGGAGACAGAGATTGGTCGACAAGTGATCGAGTGGAACAACAAGCAATATAAGACGATGCCAATCTGGGGATTCTTTCACGCATCTCTAGTCGTCGCTACTATCAAATCCCCTTGATTCGTTACGACTTTTTCTTTCTTTACGAATAAGAATGCCTTCCTTGAGACTCAGCGGGCCTTCGCAGTATGATATAACCTAGAAGAGAGTGTGCTTCAAAGAGATTGAGAAACAAACTTATCGCTTTATTGGGGCCACTGAGTATGTAGGCTTGAGTTTGATTCTATGTAAACTGAGTGACTCGAGTCGAAGATGGCGGTTAACCTCACTTCGAAAGTTGTATCGTTTGACGAAGGATGGTTGAACTCGTCGACAGCTTTGGTTTTCCACAAAGCTGGTGATTAGTCCATCCGAGGAACTTCAAGGTGGAAAACCTTGTACAATCCAAAAAGCCTATCTTCCATGACAGCTATCGCCTCTTCTCCCTCCATCTTCCAACTTTCTGCATCTGTCATACACATCTTAAACTCTGGTAAATCAATGACCTCTGCCCCCTCCACATTCCATTCGTGAATAGCAAGGAGACTGAAAGGAGATTGCGCCTTGGCAGTACGACTCTTGTTGGAAGAAGCCTTTCCAGCCAGTTCTACAGGCTGTTCTGCAAGACGGAAAACACGCGAACGGATATACCCTGGTACAACGGCTAGCCGGGGGATACGTGTGGATGTATACCATTGAATGAAATGGTCTTCCTGGACTTTGTATCGGGACTCGTCCTGTTCTTTTTCTTTGTTCCTAACCACCTCCATGTGGACAACGTAGATAAATTTGGCAGCCCCTTTGTCGCCGCCATTGGGTGTATTCTCCTCTGATTCGGATGAATCAATCAACTCATATACCCGTCGATTCAAGACCTCCAAATTTCCGACCACCTCCTTTTCGTTATTGGAGGCTTTGAAGCGGAGATCCTGGTATGATTGGCTTTGCATAATGTCTTTCGAGGACATGTCGTACAGTGCGAGCCATTTGGGGAATGGTTTTGGAGGTGCATCTAATGCTTTGTACCGCGCTGCTGAGAGAAAACCGGGCACGGTGAGGCGGAGCGGGGCATGCTCATTATCATACCAATCTGAAATATTGTCAACGTTCAACATATGCTCGAATTGTGGTCGAATGCTTGCCATTAAATTGGTCTTCAGTGACATATTGCCCACAATCTCCATACACAAATAGAAGAGCTTGAGCGGAGGTAGGCATCACTAGTGTGGTGGGGAAAAACAAGGTCTGTCTTATGACGCATTCTGACCTCAGACTTGGAGGATGGGAAAGCAAAGGATAAATTTGGTTGGTTCATCTACGGCTGTTCTACAATTATAAGGACATCCTGGCACCTGAGGTACATGCAAGGTCGCAAGGTCATGCGAATGCTGCTTCTGCTTTATTACCCTCTGTGAACCCATAGTTCTCTCCCTTGACAAATGACCGTGTACACTGCGCCATTGTGACAGAGCTGTAAAGAAGTAAGCAACCAACGATCTGAAAAGTAATATGGCACTCACTTTCTAGAGATGACATCTGTCTGATAGAAGTTCGTTATTGGCTTCTTGAATGATCCACCTTGGATTTTTGACCCGCTCGTCTTCTTTGCGAGAGCTTTTAATCCAGCAAGCGCAATCTCAGGCGTTGTGCGCTCAGTGATGTCATATCTGATCAATGAAGGAGAGATCTCCCACATACGATCTCGAAGGGAGAGGACATCGTCGTACGGAAGAGGTGCACCAACAATCTCAGAGAGAGCCCTGTGATCATTATGAGTACAATTCACGGCCAAGAATATGAAACTTCAAGAATGCTCACCGAATGATCTTCCAATCTTCTCTACTGGCACCAGGCGGTGGAACTGCAGCCCTTCCAAGCTGAGTCCTCCCTTCCGTGTTGATCCAGGTTGAGCTTTTTTCCGTATATGCAGCGCCAGGCAGGCAGACATCCGCCAGCTGGGCTCCAATGTCTCCGTGATGTCCCTGATACACTACGAAAGCATCCTGAGGTATACTTGCCGGGTCGATTTCGTCTGCATTCAGGAGGTAGATGAATTTTGGCTTGGTTTTCGACGCAGCAGCAGAAGGGACAAATCCAATATCGTAAGCAGCAGGACGAGAGGCAACGCGCTGAAGAACACTGAATCCGTTCCATTCCGGTGTGACCAGCGTCTTCTTGTTCAGTTCCACGAAGCGAGACAGTGCGTTGTAAGCGGCAGCACCATCCGGATGCTCAGCGAGTGCACTTCCGACGATAATCAAAGGCTTCTTTGCCGCTTTGAACTTCTTGGCAAATTCGCCTTTACCAGCAATGAAATCAGAGAGTGCCTTGGCGTCAGCACCAAGGTAGTCGTAACCATAGGTAGTATCCGCCTGTTCGCCCAAGAAACCAACCTGGAGGTCGGTATGCAACCACGACTTGCGTATACGCGAGTTCAGCACCGCTGCTTCGTGACGAGGATTGGTTCCTACGAGAAGGATGACGTCGGCTTCTTCGACACCAGGGATAGTGGAGTTGAAAAGGTAGTTTGAACGAACGTCGACACCATGAACAGGAGCAGAGGATCCACCCACTTGGTCAAGCGCGAGGTTGTCTGATCCAAGTCGGTTCATCAAATCCTTGAGCGCAACCAGCGACTCAGTGTCAGCTAGATGACCTGCAACAGCCTGTATCTCGTTATCCTTCGCGCCGGATGCAGCAAGACCATCAGCGATAGCAGTCAAGGCCTCTTCCCATGTCGCGGGTACAAATCGGTCGCCTTGTTTGACCAGAGGGGTGGTGAGTCGTTGGAAACGGAGGCCATCGTAGGAATAACGAGTTTTGTCGCTTATCCATTCTTCATTCACATCGTCATTGGTTTTGGGTTGTATTCGCATCACTTGGACTCCACGAGAATCAACGCGGATATTCGAACCGAGCGCATCCAACACGTCAACCGACTCCGTATTCTTCAGCTCCCAGGGACGTGCTGTGAATGCGTACGGCTTGCTCGTCAATGCACCGACAGGACACAGGTCGACAACATTTCCAGATAGTTCGGAGTCCATGGTTTTTTCCACATACATCCCAATTTGTAGGTCATTTCCACGTCCAGTGGTTCCCAGCTCCTCAACGCCAGCAACCTCGTTGGCGAAACGGACACAACGAGTACACTGAATGCAGCGGTTCATCGATGTCTTGACAAGTGGACCTAGGTCCTTATTCTCTACTGCTCTTTTCCCCGCTATTTCATGAAAACGAGTGCGATCTGAGCCGTAACGCATTGACTGATCTTGCAAGTCGCACTCTCCTCCTTGATCACAGATTGGGCAGTCCAGTGGATGATTCGACAACAAAAACTCCATAACGCCCTCACGAGCTTCGTGCACCAATGGGGTGTTAGTCCAAACTTTTGAGCCGGGCATTGCTGGCATTGCGCTGAACGATTGAGGGTAAGCACGAATTAGTCTGAAGTGCATATGAAAACGTACCAAGAGGCTACAGGTTTTGGGGACCGTTCGACTTCGACTAAACACATTCGACAGTTTCCTGCAATCGCGAGCCTGTGACATGTCTGTCAGAAACAGGTCTCAGGACTGGTATTAGAGCGCAATGGGTACCTGTCATGATAGCAAAACCTGTTTGGAAATACTTGAGATGCGGTGGATTGGAAGAGAACGTTTCTTAAACGTACCGTGGAATAGTTGCGCCTGCGGCTTCGCAAGCCTGGATAAGAGCAGAACCTGTAGTCGATTGGCATTAAAGCCGGTGAGAAGAGCTGTCGGGAAAAATCGTACCTTGCGGAACTGTGACTTCTTTTCCATCGACGGTCAAAGTAATATCAGCTTGTCTTGAAGACGTTGACGATAGTGAGCGACGGCCTGGAACAGAATTAGAACAAGACCGGATAAGTTAGGAATTTCCTTGCACTTACTGTGAGCCGCACTTCCAACCTTTCCAACCAAGCCCGCCGCACTGGGTCGCGACGCCGTTGCCACGAGCCTCAGCATCTCTTCTTAGAGCACCAGCAGCGAGTAACGTGGGTGTATAGTTTTATGCAAATAGACTAAGAGAGAGGGAAAGTAGTGCAACAGTACACAAATGACGAAGCAGATTCCAGAAGGACGAGCCCAGACTTGAACGAAATTGGATCGTTCTGATTGGATGGACCGGTTCGGTTCGGAATTCGAGAGTAGGTCACGTTACTCAGCAGCGCGCCTATTTAAGCGCTACAGTCGGAGACTCTACTCGTCCGCGTCATTCTTCAGCTACTTAGCCTTAAGTAGTATGAACAGTGACCAGGACTATGTATCTAGAAATTCTATACATACACTCATTGCTTGCGAGGTACATAGGTTCCCTGTTAATCAAATGGGACCGGCCGAATACCCTTACCCACCAACCCCGCACCCGGAACTGACCTCAATGCCCCGCCTGCTGTCAGTTTATCATGCTCCGCACGCGCCGCTCCAAACGCCGAAGGGACAGGAATCCCACAGCAATCGCCCCAGCCCACTTCCTGCTGCCCCGCCCCACCAAGATCATGACTCTCCGAGCCAGTCAAGCCAACACTCGCTGAAGGTACAGGGTGGAAATGTCCCGCATGTGAGTCATTAGCAAAATCTGAATCCGAAGGTGGGGGTGGACCAGTGTATTGAATCAGTGACCCGAAAAGAAAATGTTGCATGACCGGAAGTTTGTTCATGACTTCGCTTTTATACATCTTGATCATCCCTTGGTTCACCTTATCCCAAGTTTTCACTGCGGAGATGTCGTCTAGCATGGGGGAATGCCAACGAAGTGATGCAGTTTTTATCTGCAGAGAATGAGATAACGAGTGGTGATTCGAAAGTGATACTCACTGAATTGATGAATTGTATGCAGGCGAAATAGATATACTCCTTAGCATATTCCTCAACTATTTCAGGATCATGTATCGATTTTGGTCGGATATACTTGTGACCTGGATGCAACGATATCAAGAGAATTCATGAGTTGGTCCATCCTTGTACTTACCACGCAATTGAGCGGAGCCCCACAAGAACGGTAAGAAATGATAATCGTCCAACCCCCATACTCCATGGGATCCAGCAGGCTCAAGCCAGTACGTCGATTGTAGAACGCGCATCACTTGTAGGTACCTCCAAAACACCCGGATCACCAAAGCTTTGTGATCGTTTCCTTGTAAGACCCCAAGCTGTTGAAGACATATTCTGTTGTTACTGGAGTGAGCAGTAGCTACGACTTGCATGGGGACAGAAACACAAACAGCCAACACAGGAAGTTTAGCTCCATTCCACTTCCATAGTCAATCCTCGATCGGTTGCCCCAGGCTTCATTGAAGTACACAGAGACTTCTGGAATGGCTTCGCGAGGTAGTGAAGGTATGGCTTCGTGCAGCGACGCAGAGCACTGTATATGAAAAGTCAATCTCGTCGTTTTAGATGGCGATTGGCCCAAATATACCTCTGATACTTTATCATAGAATGTCCGGAAAGCAGGATTTCCAAATCTTGATGAGGAATTATCGACTGGCGGGATGGCTTTTGCAATATCCTCTACGTGTTCCAAGATACTGATGATCGCTTTTGTAGCCTGTAACCGTGAGTTCAATATCACAGATCACTCATGCGCTGACTGAAACGCGTACAGGAGATTCTTCAACGTTGTCCGATAGCTTGACCCCGACAACCGATTCATTCAGCGCTTCGATGTAATCAACGATAGATTTGTGTGTTTCTGAGTTTTGAAACCATTCCAATTGAGCAGGAGTGAGCAAGGCTTTGCGAGGTGGTTGATAGGATGATGAGAGGCTCATCTTATGCAGAAAGTGTATTAGGTAATCCTCATCTTCTGGTGCCTCCCATGTCCACAACGGTCATCACACCAACTTCGACCCTCAGAGCATCTCTAGAACGACACAATGACACCTTTGAGACTTTGCTCAAACTCATTCCAGCCAAATACTACATTGTACAAGATTTGACTGAGGAACAAGTATGTTTGTTGAGCCTGTTCAGAGTTGACAATGCCTTTCTCAATTCCTTCATAGGCTTCTTCGAAATTCCAACAGAACAAGAAGAAACCAAAAGCACCAAAGCAGGCAATAAAAGAGGCGTCGAAGAAGGCTAAGAGAGAAAAGGTGAGTTTTTCTATCGACACAAGACTTGGAATTCATATCGCCTCCAGCTCGATCCAGCGAACCAAAAAACTGTAATTGATATCCAGAACGAAGCTTCGTCCCTCAATTACCCTCAACCTTCGAAAGGGAAAGGTAAACGGAAAGCTAATGAGATAGAAGATGCCGACGACGACGACGAAGCCCCCATGCCCATGGACGTTGATGTCCGCCTCGATGACGATGAAGAAGAGGGAGGCGAGCCCTCGAATTTGAACAACATGAACGTTGACGCAGATCGTGCTCCCAACCTCGTTCCAATGGCATCTTCCAGCGACATAACCGCCCTTCGTGCCAAGCTACATGCTAAGATGGCATCTTTGCGTCGAGGTGGTGGCGGCAGTGGCGAGGCTGGTGACCGTGATGAGCTGCTGGAAGAACGGAGGCAACAACGTGCGGCGATGCGGGAGCGTAGGAGAAAAGAGACAAAAGAGAAAATTCGGAAGGAGGAGGGTAAGAAGGCGGCCAAGGAGAAAGAGAAACGTGATAACGATCCTCACGTTAAACTGCCAAAGGTATTTACACCTTCATTCAGACTTTTTCTCAACTTGATGTATCGCAATCCTAATCAGACCCAGCTGCTCGTGAACGATCCCACGACAGCCATCATGGCCTCCAGAGGATCAAATTCCAAACTAACCAATGTCACTTTTGCCTCCGTTTCTCAACCTGGAGCATCAACTTCAAATAAACTCAACAAGTTCAAAACTTCTTCTAATCCTACGCAGGCACTTACTCAGCTTGCCTCGCGTCAAGAAAAACTGGCTGGTCTTCCAGAAGAAAAGAGGAAGACCTTCGAGGAGAAGGATAAGTTCGAGAAAGCTGAGGCGCGGCTGGAGGGAGTCAAGGTGCGGGATGATGAGGGTAGGTTGAAGAAAGCCGTGAAGAGGAAAGAGAAAGAAAAGGCGAAGAGTAAAAAGGCTTGGTACGACGGAATGACTATTTCTTGTTATACAGTTTCTCAATACTCTTCAAATCACAGGGATGAACGCAAAGAGCAACTGGCTTCATCTATGGCTGCCAAACAGAAGAAGCGCACAGATAACATCGCTATGCGGAACGAGAGAAGGAATGACAAACGAAAAGGAATCAAACCGAAGTCTGGAAAGGCTCGTCCTGGTTTCGAAGGGAAGGCTTTTGGGAAGGGAAAGGCCAAGAGTGCAAGTGGCGGGAAAGGCAAAGGAAAATGATCGTAATCGCAGTTCTTTATATATCGTTATTTCTTCGTCTAAATTCCTTGGTTCGCTTGCTGATTTCTTGCCTTATTCCGCTTGAGAAGTAAAACTTTCATTCCTGAAATCTTGGGCAAAGCAACTCATAATATTTCATCTTTCACGTCTAATGTTCGTACAGACATTACACAGCCTACATCATTACAACAACCATTCCAAGGATCATCACGATTGCCGTTAAACCTATGATACCGTTTGGCCCAACAATGTGCAAAGTCGACGCATCAGAAGTCCCACTGGCCGAGCTGGTACTATTGGTACTATTGCTTGTACCGTTGGCGCCTGCGAACATTTGTACAATTGTTGACACATCCGACATGTTCCCAATATTGGTGAAAGCCTCGTATGCCTTTTCCGCCCTCGCCTCTCCTAAAACCAATGAAGCTTGGCCCATGAATTTGGTCTTCAGCTGTGCCTCCGACAAGGGATTATCCAAGCTTCCAATGACATGATCAATATGCTGTGTGACATTCGTTCCGTCCTCGAACAACGCACTAACGTACGCCTCATCTTCTCGAACAGTAGAGTCTGTGGTGACATTCACTAGTTTCCGGAGGGCCACAACTGTGGAATTCGTCACGACAGCGTCGGTGAATTGGGATGGTGTAGCTTCTCCGAAAAGGAGTCCAACAGCGATACCATGGTACACGCTGAATTTTCCCTCTAGCCCTGTCTCTGGATCTATTTGGCCAGTGAGGACCAGCGTTTCGGGATTGACCCTTGCGTGAACACTGGTGATGTCTGAAATGTTCAAGCCTTTACCCAGCGCTGCGGATTGGACTTCTATGGCACCCTCAATGGAAGGATGCATCACGATTCCACACGGGTACGGCTTGAACGTATTCGACAGGATCTCCCAGCTCTTCCCTAACGTATCAAACTCCGCCGTTACGTTCTCCCTCGTACTAACCACATGCACCCATCCGAACTGCGCTTCCAGCCCTTGCAAACTGCTCGTGAATCCACTCTGCGCTAGCAACGCGCCAATCATCCCACCCTGCGCCGCACGGCCGATGTGGAAACTCTTTGTATCACTTCCGAAGAACTCTTGCATACCAATTACCTGTGTACACGCGATACCGATCGCCTGTTGCATCGTCGGGACATCCAGACCCAGGAGCTTTGATACAGCGACAGCAGCTCCGATGGATCCCGTGGTACTGGTATCGTGCCATCCCACATCATAGTGCTGAGGCCAAACAGATAGTCCAAGTTTCAGCTCAGCTTCCACTCCGGCAATGAACGCCGTGAGGAAATCCGAGCCGTTCACATTCCCTTTCCACTCTGCGACTGCCAATAAGGCAGACGCTACGGTTCCTGTTGGGTGGATGATCGTGGCCAAATGTGTATCATCGTAATCATCGACGTGGCCGGCGATTCCGTTGACAAAAGCAGCGATCTGGGCATCGGTTTGAGTGGAATCATTGGCAAGGGCGAGAATGGAAGATGTGGGCGGACCGCCAAAATGAGGAGAGGTTGCGTTCAGTGCGATACCTGGGGCTGTTTGTTGATATCCGCCGATCGCACATCCAGCCCAGTTGTAAAGACTTGTCACCGCAGCTGCTATCACTGGAGCAGTGAAGTTGGCATATTGGAGGTTGACGGCCCAGGTCGCAAGTTGTTGCGTGGCCATCTCGGGTTTGCGTTTGAACGAAAGGGGGGAAAGCAAAGTTCCAACGGCGGTCAATTTATGTATGTGCTATCGAGCGTGGGGAGTGTTGGTCAAGTGTTGGTCCTGAGGCATCTTTTGTGGGTGCTCGTACATTCCATTGAACCAACTTTGTGGATTTTTCGACGGGAAACTCTAGGAAATTCTGTCCGAAGCGATCAGAAATAAAGACCATGTTATCATTGGATCATTCTTGAATTGGAGAACTTTGTGAATCAGCAGAAAGGAACATCATGAGACCTCTTGTGATTGCAGCGGGGGCCTCAGTGGTTGCTTCGAGATTCTATAGATAGCACCAGACACTAGTAGCAGCTGGACGATGATGGTGCTAAATCAGTGAGTTATCGAAGATATACTGGAGGCACCAGGAGTCACCGTCCTAGGACATCGTGCGACCGGGAAGACAGAAGGAGCAACGTATAAGTTCGGCGGGCCATCGGGCCTAGTCCATACAGCCTTCAAGGGGATTATCATACCGTGACATACCATCTTGAAACCTACATGATGATTCATGCTGGGTCTCCTGCTGTCTCCTGTTGCCTAGTGGCAGCTAGTGGCTCGGGCGAGCAGGTCCGATGCCCAATCGTTGACGAATGCAAAACTGGTTACACTAGGGGCGCGGCACAATTTTACGATTCGGGAAATTTGGGATTAAAAAGTCATTTGACGCTCGAAATTTTCTCTCAATTGTCTTCTGAAAACGGTAGATATCACACACAAAAAAAGTAATCTTTTGAGTCAATGATACAAGCCGTTTTGCGGCGTGAATATTGCTCCATTTCTTGCCGGATTAAGACAATCTTTCACATGAGGCAAAGATGATCTTTTGCCCCAAATTTAGCTTATCTATGACGCCCGTAAATTTTTTGATTTTACGGTCGCGAAACTAAATGCCCGCTTTTTTAGACGCTGGTATATGTAAGCAATTGAAAAGTCGGAGGTCCAATTCATCGGCGCCTAGTTTTACTGACCAGCGTTTCTTTTTTGTAGGCGTAGGTTTGTATTGCTTACATACACTAGCGTCTAAAAAAAGCGGGCATTTAGTTTCGCGACCGTAAAATCAAAAAATTTACGGGCGTCATAGATAAGCTAAATTTGGGGCAAAAGATCATCTTTGCCTCATGTGAAAGATTGTCTTAATCCGGCAAGAAATGGAGCAATATTCACGCCGCAAAACGGCTTGTATCATTGACTCAAAAGATTACTTTTTTTGTGTGTGATATCTGCCAGTTTGCTGACATCAGTCGGCAAACTATAGTCTTCGAACGATTATGCGATGCAGTACATCAGCAAAAACATACCCTTCCTGCAGCTACTATAGAGTAGCCTCAAGCTACCTAGAGGCCCTAGGCCACCTCAAGCCCTGAGGGTATCCAGAGATACCCCCTAATTTCCCAAGCACCCAAGCTAATAAAAAGAGAGTTGAATGCACTTTAATCAGCCTTAAAGAAAATATTAATAAATTTATTCACTTTTGAAGTATCAGAGAGCAACTGTTAATATTTTCAGAATTCTTGAAAGAGTCTATAGTGTTTGAGATAAATCTATATCAATTTGAGAATGCTTTTTGGTCTACATCAATACTCTCAAGCTTTAGCAAAGATTTCAAAAACAATAAAAAGAGAGTTGACATCACTTTTGATTAGCCTTAAAGAAACTTTCACTGCATTGAGTACTTCAGAAGTATTAGAAAGTAACATTCACTACTTTCAGTAACTTTGAAAGAGTCTACCTTCTTTGAAATCAATATCTGTTAGTTGTAAAATACTTTTCTATTCTATGAGACACTGTCAGACTTTAGCAGAGTATTCAAAAAGGATGGAATAGAGTTGAGCTCACTGTTGAGTAGCCTCAAAATAATCTTCAATCAATTGAACACTCCTAAAGTATCAGAAAGTACCAATAAATATTTTCAGAAGCTTTCAAAGAACATTTTAATCTCTGCAATCAATCTTCCTCCTTTGAAAATACTTTAATTATCCTGAAATAATAGTAGAGCAAAGAAAATCTATTTGGATGACCTGAGAGTACTTCATTTTGTATCTAGTTGGCTTCTAGTACTACTGACTTGGATTCATGTACCTTCTATCGCTCTCATACTTTTGACATTGAGTTGAAAAACTTTCAATCAATTTAATGAGCTTTAAATCTTCTGCTTATAACCTATGAGTTCTTTCTTTTATTTTGAAGCTGTCATCATTAATTTGAGGAACGTTTAGTGCCTCTGGGGTTCTTTGAGTGTCTTTGGGGTTCTTTGAGCGTCTTTCAGGTTCTTTGAGCGTCTTTGGGATGCTTTCAGCTTCTCTCAATATCTTTGGAATGCTTTTTACTTCTTCAAGACATTTATACACAGTTTCGGAACTTTCTGGGAAGCATTGAATATGCATTGAAGGACTTATAATCAGTTCAGATAGGAAAGGTAAGCCAGATATGCTATAGATGGTTGTAGGCTACCGGAATACTATGGCTATATACATGGAAACATCAGTGAGCGTTGCCAAGAAAACAGATTGTCCTTAATCTCCTCTGCCTACTACTCCTTTACCCTTATCCTTCGAGCTAGCAACATCCTCATCACCTTCATCTGTGTCTACCCGGTTCTTACTCTTCGACCCCTTGCCAACATCGTTCTCGCTATCGTTGTCCGTCCCTCTGTCATTGTTGGTCCTTCTGCCTTTGACGGTCCCTGTGTTGATGTCTCTTCCACTTCGTTTGTCGCTCTCGTTCCCACTCCCGCTACCACTCCCGCCACCGCTACCACTCCCGCCACCGCTACCACTCCCGCTAACGCTACCACTCCCGCTCCCGCTCCTACTATGACTCCTGCTCCCGCCGCTCCCGCTTTCGTCCTTGTTTTCGCTGTAGTCATGAGAGGCTTTGAGACTTTCGCGCTCCTTGCGTTTGGCTTTAGCAGCAGCTTCGAGTGCTTCGTAATCGTAATTGGGAATATCGTCATCGTCGACGTCGTCTGAACTGAAGACAGACTGGTGTTAGATAACATATCTTAAACGACTAGCTGCTCTTACCTCATTTCTTGGAAAAGATCAATCTGCAAGTTTTCAGTATATGTCTTCGCATTCTTCTTAGTCCTCCGCATTGTAGTACACAAAGAATGATATCTGTCCTTATCAGAGCTATGAAGCCTTGAGAATATCAAAGAAACTTACATGGCTTCATTGTTCGGTCGAGTCAAATGAATCTTCACCTTTACACCGCCGTACCATTCCCTAATCGAGTGACCCATCTATAGGAGAACTTGTAAATGTTTTTCTTAAGTGAAGCAGGGAAAGAATACCAAGGCAGTTATCATTACAATCAAACGTAAGGGCACCTTCCTCGTCTTCTTCATGCGTTTGATAAGAAAAACATCTTGTTGAGAAGGAGAATCGACGAAATAGGCGCGGAGGATCATTCCTATCAAGGGAGAGGAAAAAGGACCCCCTGTGATTGTTTGCGTCTGCAAAATAGGTATAGGTTCAGCCAGTGAAACCGAGAGAAGGAAATCTTACTTTGAAATCAAGATCTTGATGATATTTCTTCTGGGCTAACAGCCACTTCACTCTATCTGACTAGAAACAATGAAGTTGAGCACCCAACCATTAAGAGATAGAGCGAAAAAAGGACTGAACTACTTCTTCTTGTGCCTTCTCTCCCTTGGATACCGATAGTTTGAAGAATTGAGCGACTAGAATTCGAACGATAGTTCCTATATCCGACCGGACAGCAGAGGTACCATAGTTTATCTTACGAAGACTTCAGCTTAGTATAACTTGAATTCAAGAGAGGGGGACTTACGAATCTTCGGAAAACCTTGACTTCTACGGGATCGGAACTTATCTTCTTCAGGCTTAGAAGCTGCTCTTCATTCCCCATCTTTCCTAACTCTTCCTTCAGTAAGTCTAGATCAGGCTCCTCCTCCTTCGGCCACATATCTTTGATACAAATAGCCATTCGAACGCTACTCTTGCCTAGATGCGCAAGTTCGACGTCCTCAAAATAGGATTCGAGGATCTTCGTTTTCTTGGTAGATGATTTTTTGCTCTTGCTATCCTTGGCACGCTTGGTAGGCTTGCTAACGTCTCTGACGTTCATCTGATATCCGGTTATGAGCAGTGAAGCATAGAAGTAGTGAGCATAGACCTACGTTATCATCGAGATCAGATCCTACGTCCATGTCTCCACCGGAGCTGTCGCCGTCCGAAAGCAGTTCTGCGTCATTGTCACTTTGTGGAACGTTCTTCTTCCTCTCTTCGTCTGCAAGAGTGAAGAGTAAACATAGTTGAGGCTAGAATAAGAGCCGGAAATGCTAAAAACCCTTACCCGAGTCGAATAGTTCTATAGCGTCTCCTAAATCCACGTTTGTTTCTTCTTCATTGAGGAAGATATCTGGGGCCGGAAGAAGTCAATCAAAAGTATACGCAAAATCGAAATAACAATGACCTTTGCTCTCGGAAGGGCCTTCCTTGGGAGGAGCTATCCCATTAAGAGTTGACATATAAGTGTCTTCGGAGTCTTTGGATTTCTTGAGCTTGTGGTATTCCTTTTTCTGCGACGTAGAGGATTTCGAAGAGGATTTCGAGCCAGATGCCATGACACCGGAAGCATTGGAATTTCCCTTGTTCATCCCGGAATCCTTCTTCGAAGGCTTCGAACTGGAGGACTTCGAACTGGAGGACTTCGAACTCGAAGCTTTCTTGGACAAATTCTTGAAATTAGTCTTGGGCAATGCCTTAGTAGTTGAAGATGATACTTTTGAATTTGACAACGTCGAGGCCCTCAAAGTCGAACCCCTCGTTGAAGCCTTTGAAGTACTCGATGTATTCGGAGTCGCGTTCGAAGTTGCCTTTGAATCCCAAAGCGAATCTTCTGCAGCAAGGTCTTTGTCCCTCGTATCTTTGTCTTTCCTGCGTTTAGCGTCGTGGCCCTCAGAGGGAGCACTCTTCTCTGATTTGGAGCTTCTACGCTTAGACATGGAGGAAAAGAAGAAAGCGCGATCTCATCTTCTAGATCGCGCTTTCTCAACCTTAAATAATATGAATCACATGGCATTCAGCTTGACGCGCGCCTATTCTTTTTGAAACCGTCCTGGTAAAGACAATCATAGGTAGCAATTTGTCGTACAGTTGTTGTAGGGATAGTAGCAAGGATAGCCTGTAGAGTAATGGAAGTAGCAGTAGTGGTAGTGACAGATGTATCAGAAGTGATATGTTGGGAGAAACTTTCGTACTGCCAGTCGCATTGGTGAAGGTATGGAAAAGCGAAAACTCTCCTCTATAGAGAGTGAATCTCCTCCCTATTGCTAGGTAGTGATTGAGGGGTTCAAGATAGCTAGAAAAGCGAAGAATGTTGAATACAGATCGAACTGAGCCCTCCTGGTGCTTACCTAGCCTTTCTCTGGCTTCAGCTCCTCTGATATCCGCGCCCCACGCCCGGACAAAACCTTTCTCTAGCCTCCGACGATTCAAGCCCCGGAGGCTTATATTGCCGACGTGCAGGTGAACATTAGGGTAAATGAAGAAAGGGGTGATTCCGATGAGAGTGATGTACACGAATGATAACGTGGTGAACTTCTTGACTGTCAACGTGGTGCCCGTGAACCGTTAATGTGGTAAACACGAAGGACTGAAGCAGACCGTGTCACTCGGTGTTGCACGTTTCGGGAGGTTTTGCAGTATTAGCAGAGACTGGGCTTGGTTGCGACCAGAATGAAGAGGTCAGAGCATTAGAAGGAATGGGAGTTATGAATGGAAATGGTCAAGTCTGCGAAGTTCGCTTGGACGGTGTGAAAATAAACGTAGAGGAGGAACGATTTGATATGCTGGACGTTGATGATAATGAAGACAAATGTAGTTCAAGAGGAGTGTAAAGACCAGTAAAGCTGAAAGGAGTTTGACCGTCTACAAAAACAACAGCGTTGTTAGGTTCGTCAGAATGAGATATCGTATCACGTTGTACTGACTTGAATCCAATGTCGACTTGGGATTAGGATCAAAACCACTGAAGGGCACTGAAAGCGAGTCGAGCGAGTCGGAATCGTTCTTGATTTGAGGATCCGGGCAGTCTTCCACAAGGTTACCAGACCTTATCGCTCTGTATGCGTAGTGGACTCGAGATAATGGTAGTTTCCACTACGCAAGATAATGATAGTTCTGCATCTCTTCGTCGTCTAGACAGTTCGTCATGATTATCAAGACGTGACTCGAATGTAACAAAGCTAGGAGCTGTCTTGAGAATGGCGAATTTGAATTTTCGAAAGGTTTGACGGTGTTGACGGATGAGTTCAGCGAACAAGGGTTTGGAAATCTGTACAGAAGGTGGTTGTTAACAGATAACATGTATGTCGCTGGTTTTTCTGAGGTGGGAGGAGCGACCCTGGTTGAGGCCACGCAACATTCCTAAAACCATTTCGAAGCAAGCTACTGTGATGATTTAGATGGTATGTATCTCGATATCATCCTATCAAACGTACTCACCGGCGGTCGATAACCTGTACCAGAAGTTTGCTGAGGGTGGAGACAAGATTGTGAGTACCAAAATTCGAGGGATTCGTGGATTGACACCAGGGGGCGGTCATCCTTAACCGGCACTACTCGATCATCATTGGGTTGGAGGGTACAGTAATATCCAAAGACCAGAGGATGCCGGCAACCGTCGATTACATCCAGCCACAATTGAGCTTTGGTCGAACCCGTGCCCAGCATGTCGGGTTTGATGAGTACGCCTAGTCAATGCCATCCCTGGTGACTTCAGTCGGAGGTGTAGGTGGCAATGACAAAAGATGGGAACTTTGTTCCCTTTCTGACCAACGTACACTGGTTGGAGTCGGTACACTTGTACTTAGCCCCGTAGGCTGGGTAGAGAGACAAGTCTAACTTCGAGAGGTCTGACGCTGCAGAGTACAAACCGAAGAAGAAGAGACGGTACGTTTGGTTACAGGGAGGTGCTGTAGATGTGGGAGCAGGAAGGGAAGCGGCCGAGGAAGAGACGACGGACGAAAGCTGACTTGGTGCTTCACTGGCTAGCGCGGAAGGAGCCTGGAGGTAGAGAACGCGATTAACAAGATGTATCGAAGGCGCCTTCCGGTGTGCCTTTCTTCGCTAGGTATTGGCCAGGCTCACTGGGACAAAGTTCTGCAGTAGAGTACCAAGTTGTAGGCTTAGTGCAAGGTTCGAATACAGTCTTGTAAGCGACAGGCATTTCGCTAGCGGTAGTAAATTAGGAAGGGATAGGAGGCAGAGATTTGAATGTTGCTTCCGACGAAGGGGTGTGAGTCTGAGCCACCTTGCGAAGCATTCCGATCTTATCGCCGTCGCTGCTGATAAATCCGATGAGGAAGAGAGATCGATGAGGAGGAGGAAGGAAATGACACAGAAGGTGAAGAAAGAAAGAGAATGATACCTTCCAGAGCCTGAAGAAGATTGACCTCTATGCTGGCTCGGAAGCGTAATGCTCATCTACCACCGGCGTATATCTCCGGAATGTCGGGAATGTCGGACATGGGTGGGACGTAGACCATACTTCGCACTGCTAGCAGAAGAAGAAACACCCGAGCACGTTTCCATCGAGATGATGGGACGGATAGAATCAATAGGAGAGACACAACTTCGAGTGATAGTCCGAGTGAGGGAAGGTTCGGAGAGAATGCACTGAAATGTTACAGAACAATCTGTCTGTCATCTCCGTAAGCTATCCAGAAGAGGGATACATGATGCTGAGATTGCATTTCGTGGTTTCAAGGAATGCTTGTTTCGTTCGCGTTCGTGCGGGCAATGATCTTCTGCTGAATGCGAAGGTTCCGTGGACAGGGAACTTGTAGGGGTGCGGTGCGCGGCAGGCTGTAGACGAGTCGGGATGCTGGAAGAGAATACCGATCATGATGTTTTCATCTCCTTAGGGAGATCGATCCCCTTAGGCAAAACGTGGGGTCTTTTTGGGACCTCAATGTAGAATCAACCCAAGATGACCCTGTAAGCGACCTCGCCCATCGAAGTCGTTCAAAGATATTGTGAGAAGTTGGGGAAGTAAACCTTGACACCGTTGCAATCGATAAAGGGGTTCTGCATGAGCTTTGAGATAGTAACAAGTCCTGAGGAGATCGGCTATGGTTCAACGGTAGTCGTAAGAGGAGAGTAATGAGCGCAAATCAATGAACTCACTGCTCCATGGCATGCCCATCCAAGACTTTCCCTAGTTCGCTTATATCGATATTGCGACCACCTTTGCTTCCAATGCTTATACGTTCTCCTTCACTTGGAACCGAAGATTCACTACTGGCTCCTTCTCCGGAGCCCAAATAACCCTCTGCTGTCCCACTAGAGGCCCGATGTCCATGAATCAAAAGCGTAAGGTATACATATTTGACCGCTGCCTCTTTCTCCATGAGGCCACCGACGTTCGTCAAAACACGTCTGGAGGACCCTCTTTGCCTAGTCGAGCGGCGAAGCGTAGAGATAGGAGGGGTGTCCGTATCCTAAGAGCTAGCTGTGATACCCGTGTAAGTTGTGGTGAAGGCAGACGAAGAAAGAGTAGTTTGCGGCGCGAAATCCTCCTTCAACAGAGAGAGACTGTCAGCTGGTGAGAGTAGCTTCAAATGAAGAGAAATTACCAGGTGTTTGTGATCTTATAAGTATTGTAAACTCCTGTTTGTTGACGATAACGGAGCCCCGACTCGAGTTACGAGTAAGCCACTGGCAAGTTGTTTGAAAAGTCCAAGAGGAGCAGTTTAAAGGCGGGGAGTAGAGCAGATAACTGGTGTTTGGGTAACGTGGAAGTAGATCCGACTCGCTGTATGAGACTGGTGAAGAACTAGTAAAGTAGTAGTAGTAGTAGGGAGGCAAGAGGTTGATAAACTCTCACGCCGAAACTTTAGGGGCTTCAACCATCCTTATACTCCATCGGCTTCAAAGAACAATCGAGAACACATACTGCATATATCTTTACCGCAAGAAATTGTTTGAACGAGTGAAAATAGTAGTAGTAGTATTAGGCATTCAATATATAGTCTGGTAGGCGTACTTTGTCTGTAAGTTGTTAACAAAAAATGAAGAACACTTGTCCAAGATATTGTCCGAATCCCAGTGTTTGTCCCAGGATGTTCTACTTGGTACTAGCATGCAGTTCTGTCTGATATCAGAAAGGGGATGATGGCTCCTTGGGGCACACCGTTGGAACCAATAGCAGGCTCTACTTTGTACATACCAGTAGCTGTATCGGGAAAAGATTTGAAACGTGAATACCAAGTAACGTACACCAAATGTTCTTTAGGCCAGTTAGCAGGAGCCTTTACTAGGGCACCACCATCATGAACCATCGTAGGAAGACGGAAAATAACTCGAAGACGAGCAGCTCTACACCCTGCCAGATAGATAGAGTCTGGTGTGAGCATCATGGCGTTAATTCTGAAATAGAAAATCTGTCGGTCACCTTTAACAGCAGTGGATTCAGCTTCATCATTCTCTAGTACTAGGACAGTGTCGAATCTTGAGGTTTTGTCCTGAATCGAAAGGGGTCGAGCCTTCATACGAGCCTTTTCTGGTTCATCTAAAACTTGCGGCGGAATCAGCCCCACATTGTGCCAAATTTCCAGCGTATTGAAAGGTAATATTCCTTTCAGAGCCTTGGCCTTGCTTCTCTGGTCCGACTTTGGCAGGAGTTGGAAGTTCAAGAAAAGCTTCCGAGCTCCCAGGAAACCCGGTGCGTCGTGTAAGAGCGTAATAGCAATCAGGGTTTTTTTGGGTTCGGAGGGATTTTTGGCCAGGCTTAGCTGAAACTCCACGGTTGAGTTTGGTCCACCCGATTTCCATCGTTTGCGATTGCGTTGAGTTGGCGAGTATGCTCTTCCTGGTCAGAGTTAAGACCTACGGGAGCCTTTGGATCCTCCTGACTATCGGAAACGTCCGGGGCTTAGGAAAGGCCCAAGATTGGTAAAAGTCAAATGAAGCGACTTTTTCTTGGCGAGAAATGAAGTGATCATTTGAGGGAAGAAATCTCTCTTGTTGCTAGCCCTCCAGCCCTCTTTAGCAAAATCGATATGAAGTCTTCGAACGCCTCCGTATTCGTGTTGTCAGTGGTTCCTGTCCACCGGATCGAGTCAACGTAGTGAAGAAGGCTATGGAATTTCGGAATGTTGAAATGTTCACGCGCGCGTTGAGTAATGAAGTAATCGCGGTTTTTGTGCCAGGTATCCAGTTCTTTCTTCATGTATCCTAGAGTGTCCTCATCGTGAGAAGGATATTGGGCAAGTTGGATGAAGTGAAGAAGGGAACGACAAGCTGTAATCCCTTTAGCGTCCATTTTCCCAACTAGACAACCTAAGAGAATACGAGCTATGTGCTTTCTTTCTGTTCCTGCCATCTGGGAGAGATTGGAGATCCCTTTGGCAAAATGCCTTACCCCTGGAGTATGGGGTAGCTTGCTAATGCGTTCATCCAGCTCTTCCTCCCTACGACACGTTGTACCCATTCTATCAGGTACTTGAAAACTCCCTGGTACAGTTGATGAAGAACGTCAGGAGCTATACACTTGTGTATGTCTGTGAGAGGAAAACCAGCCCAGAACGGTTCGTAATTCCCCCCGGCTACGTCGTCGACATAGTCCTAGAGTGTACACTCCGACCTCCACCCTTCGCAGCTATCCGAGCGTCGGTAATCTTCTCCTCAGTCCAACGCTGTGTTCGAGGCTCTCCAGGAGTGGGTAGGTTTAGATCGCCAGCCTTTCGCTGGCATTTCGGACAGGTACCATACTTGGTACAAGTGACGAGACACTGTTCAGGATAATCGCACACATAGGCCGCCAGGATTGGATAGACACGTCGAACAGCCCCGTCGCCTCCTACCATTTCTACCCCAGGCCCTGCTGGATCTCCGGCTACTTTCAAAGACTCTAATATCATCGCCATCGATTTATAGAACACTTGATAATTACGAAGTTTGATTGAGTTTTGGAGAGGCCTTTCTTGGAAAGTTATCGACGGAAAGATAGGCTATCAATACGCAAGCGCGAGATCCAGGCTTTCGACGAAGTTCCTTGGGATATTCCCTATCGTGAGGTAGACCGGATAAGCTGATTTACTTCCGGAGAACTGGGTAAGTTGCGTTTTATCCGTAGCTAGTATGACGGGTGCGACAGTGCCCCCTCTTGGTATACGTCTCTAGACAACATACTTATAGGCTCTTTCGAGAGGACAATAGATGACGTTAGCTT
>JANVFP010000027.1:600000-750371 GCA_027919835.1 Lentinula raphanica
CAAGATCTTGTTCTCGCTCTGCACAAACATGGCTTCAGGACTACCCATCGCCGACCCGTTATCCGTGTCGTTCTCCATCGTGCTAGGATCAAAAGCGACGTCCGGCATGCAATAGATGGGTAAGAACTCGCAAGAGGTGATATCGTCCCCGATGACCTCGTTAAAGTGTACGGCTCTTTCGACGATCAGCGTGAACCTGTCGGAAAAACGGTCCGCGAGTCGTTCCATCAGTCGTTCCTCCGATTCGTGCAGTCCAGAAATGATGAGGATGTTGGCGCACGCGGATATGAAATGATATGCTAGATCCGGTTGCGAGACTGTAGGATATAGTTGACGGACGTACTTGCGAGTCAGGATACGCCACCTTGCAGAGACAGGCTGTTCCTCTATCCAGCAGACACGGAAGGCAACGAAAACGCGATGAGAACGTGGCATGAACGAGGATGTACACCAACAGCTTACCTGATTCTCGGAGCTGTTCGTATGTTTCCTGGAAAACAAGCTCGACTCCCGAGTCCCTCTCTTGATAACACCAAGAGGTCATCATCCATTCGGCGAACGCACACATCGACGCTTGGAATGCGATCTGGAGAAGTATGTTCTCTTCCTGGTGGTTAAACGTCTGGAGCATCTTGGCCATGCTCGCTCCCAGGATAACTTCCGTGTTCACGAAAGCCGCATGTTCTCTCGCCGGGTCACCAGCGACCTCTGTTCCTGGGCCTTGTAACTCTGGCGAGTAGACGTCTGCCATGATGGATGCGGTTTGGAAGATTTCGGAATTCAGGGTTTCAATCATCTTCAGGACATCTGCACCTGCGTAGCGATCCGGTTTCGGGAGGAATGCCTGGGCGACTTTGAGCTCTGCAGACCGCATGTCCGATAGGTGCTTCATCTGTGCTAGTGCCTGCTGAACCTTTCCGGTCTCCTCCCTCGACGCAGCCAACTCCTCTGCTCGAGCAGCCAATGTGTGCTCCAGCGCTTCTTTTCCTACCAGCGCCTCTCTCAATCCCTTTTCTAATTCCGTCCGTGCCCGTTTCACGTGCTCGACTTCTTTCCTCGACGCTTCCAAATCTCGTGTTGTCCTCGACGACTTGGTCTCCGCATTGGACAGATTCTTCCGCAAATCTTTGTTCTCCGCCTCTCTCTGAGATAGCGCCTGCTTCAAATCCTCGCCTTCTTCTGCGGAGAGATAGTTTCCTCGGAACCAAGGGATGCAGCTGCGAATCTTCGACATGGTCACAGTTGCGAGAGTGAGGATGCCGATTATTCGAGCCCCATAGTATACGAGGGTAGTTGTAAGAGTTGTGGTTGTGTTCAAGGACATCAGAAGGGAGATATACTCTCCGTGCACGGCTGTCAATCCATGGTTTTGGTGTACTTTCTTTGAACGACACGAGGCGGCAACGTGTCCAACAGCCTACCCAGCCCTCCGTTATGTTTCTCATTTACCCTTTATCCTCGCCGCTCCTGCTCTCCATCACTGCGCACACAACGCGTGTCGCTTTGCTGCCTTTGTACATGCATATCACGCGTGTATGGTTGAGACTTTATTGTGCGAATCCAAGAAAGAAGCTGCTCTAGATCTCTCCGTACTTGCGCAGCTGGCTCTGCAACAAAGCGCCCATTGCAAGTGTCAGTAGTGAAAGACCCTTGATCGAGTTGATGGAGTGATCGCACTTGTTCTTTGTCTCCTTTGTATTCAGATCCTGGTCCTTCTTCAGATGCACAGTGATCGCCGTTGACCCTTTGTTGTGTTTCTCCACTTATATACTCTCTACACTAGCCCTTCTACGACAACTTCTTCCTTCGTACAACGCGATGCAACTTCCCAATATTCCAACCAACCGCAAGCCCTACGACGGCACTGTTCGTAAACTAATCATCGCGCTCGACGTCGGCACTACTTTCAGTGGCGCTTCGTATGCACTCCTGGATCCTGGAGAAGTTCCTATCACCCAGCCGGTGACGAGGTGGGTTTCCTTTTGCTTATCGGTTGTTGCTTGATGATAGCTCATCGTCGACACAGTTTTCCTGGCCAGTCGTCTATCGGAGGGTCGGCTAAGATACCATCGATCATTTGTTATGATAAGGAAGGCAGAGTCAAAGCTGTTGGTTCTGAAGCTCTCGAACCAGGCTTCCTCGAGGAAGCGGAAGACGAAGGATATGTTACGAGTTCATGGTAAGACACTTGTTCCTAGTAGTAATGGTTGCAATACCCACTAAGCTCGTTCGTTCGCGTACTAGGTTCAAGCTACACCTCCGTCCCGCCTCGATGCCACTCGATTTCGATTTTCCACCTTTGCCGAACAACAAGACGCCCTTGGTCGTGTTTTCGGATTTTCTCCGATATCTGTATGAGTGCATCAAATCTTGTATTCGGAAGACGATTGGCGACCTTGTTTGGCACTCTGTGCAGAACAACATCGACTTCATCTTGTCCCATCCCAACGGATGGGAGATCATCCAACAAGCCCAAATGCGCCAAGCAGCAATCATCGCAGGGCTCGTATCCAAAGAGGAAAGCCAGGAACGCGTACACTTTGTCACAGAGGGCGAAGCGACTTTGCACTTCTGTATCCACAGGAAGATACCCTTCGAGGTCAGCCGTGTTGGAATCTTTTGTTGATAGCTGTCTGACTTCCATGTACGTCAAATAGAAAGACAAAGGGATCATCATCGTTGACGCAGGAGGCGGGACGGTAGATTTGAGTGCTTACCGCCAGACCGCCACGGGCTCGTTTGAGGAGATAGGAACGGCTCGATGTAAGCAACTATGTCTGATATAGGCTTCCCATTGATCTCTGCTGTAGGCATCGGTCAAGGATCAGTGTTCGTAGGGCGCAGAGCACATGTTTATATCCAAGGTAAACGGTGTCATCCCAGCTTTCGATGCTGATCAAGAATAACGTTTTCATTCAGACAAACTCAAGAATTCGCGCTATGGGACTAAAGAAGACATTGACCTCATCGCGAATAAATTTGACACCGAGGCGAAACATACCTTCCGTAGACCAGACGATCCTGTCTTCATCAGGTTTGGCAGTTCGAGAGACCGCGATCCGGCAGTTGATATCAAATCGGGGCAGCTGAAGCTTCCAGGGTGAGCCATCATCCTATAGGTCCGAGTCCTTTGTTACATCTGATGAACCAAACTACAGACAAGTGGTTAAGACCTTCTTCGAACCATCCATTGAGCAAATCATTGAAGCCGTAAGGGAGCAACGTCGAGAAGCAACTACTTCCGTCAAGGTATGAACAAGAAGCATACGTGGAAGATTGTGTGATTTCATTCATTTTCGGCCATTTACAGTCTGTGTTTCTGGCTGGTGGTTTTTCGGCTAGCGATTGGTTGTATTCCCGCCTTGAAAACGAGCTAGGAGACGAGGGTTTGATCGTTAGCAGACCGGATGCGCATCTGTGAGTTTGAAGTTTGAATTCATCTTGACTTCCTCGACGAAAATTGACAATTTCTGAATTCCAGGAACAAAGCGGTCGCTGACGGGGCTTTATCTTATTATCTCGACCATTTCGTCTCCGCAAGAAAAGCTCGGTTCACATTTGGCACAGATTGTGCGACAAGGTACAACCCCTCGAACATTGAGCATTTACGTCGGCAGAGTACAGTGTACACAAGTCCTGCTGGCGTACGACAGATTCCGAACAGTTTCAGTATCATACTATCCAAGGTATTTCGCCGAATCTGGTTTCTTCGTATGTCTGCGAATTGATCACATCCTTCATTACAGGGAACACTTGTAAATGAAGAGACTGAATTCAAGGAGCCGTATATCCTGGAAAGCAGCATTCGGGCATCTTACGAACATATGACAACGGAGATCTTGGTTTACAGAGGAAATTCCACTCGTCCGGAATGGACCGACGTTGAACCTCGTATGTCTTGTCTATATTGCTTGTTCTATTCTCAGCTTAGTCTTCTTGCACATTCACCCAGGCATGTTCAACATTTGGGGTGCTGTCGATGCGGACGTATCCGACGCGGTGGAGGTTGGGGGCTTTAATAATGGTAAGGCATACTACACTGCCAGTTTCGAAGTCGTTATACTCTTTGGTGGTCCCGAGATCAAAGCTCAGATCAGTTGGAAGAAGGATGTACGTTTGTTTTCTTATATCACACCAGACTGTGTTCTTACCATGACTCCTCTTAAAGGGCAAAGAAATTAGGTCAGATTGCTACCGAGTACGTTCCTCTATGACCTGCTCAAAACTGTTTCTAGGAGTCCCGCGACCATCATCTGCGAGCAAATCAACCAATCCTTGAGATAATCTGTTGACCTGTATGGCAGTTCTGTGCATTCGGGGTCGTCTGTATTGAAAGGCTTCGATGTACTCGATCCATAATGAACCAATATCCTCTGTACTCAATCCTTGCCTGATACGTACCACGCGAGACCAGCAGACTGAAGTGGAATTGTTAGGAGAGTTCAGGAACTGCGTTTTGACTGAGGGGCACTCACTTCAAACTCGCTAGCTCTCTGGGAAAGACTACGAAACCAGTTTCATCGCCGATTGAGCCTGGATTGAGCGAACTTGACAGACTCCGAACTCCTGAACGACTTTAGCAATCTTGTCGTTTGAGGTCGAGCCATCCTTTTTTTACCCTCGCGTCCTTCCTTAGCATGAGTTCTGATTCTGGAAACCTTGGACCCGCTTCCTTCCTACTAGGTCCTATATCATATGGACCATCGTCTTCAAATCGTATTTGTCGCTATTTGTCGGCGATTCTTTTCAGATAGGTTCGTTTTCAGCTTTCTGTTGTAGCGGTATTATGTAAGCAACAAATCTTTAGCTTCAGCGACATGATGGCCTTCGAACGGTGTTAAACTTTGACCGTCGAACAACAGCACCATCTCGATTTCAGAACTACAGACAACCACCTGGCACCGAGTCCTATGACACTGAGTAGCCTCCTTCCGAATCGTTTCTTTCCTTGAATTGTTATTCTCCAAGGACCCAATCAAGACCTAGGCCTCATCCACCGGTTACCTCAATTCCAGTTGCAGAAACAGCATTAAACATCAAACTCAAATCGAGTGCTGTAGTACATCTCTGTCCTCCCCATTCTTCTTCTCCGAACTACTGTGTACCAAACGCGTGTTCTTTCACTGCTTTTGTCCATGCATGTCACGCGTGTAAGTTGATTGCAGAGATCTCGAAGGAGCCATTGATTAGTCTCACACCATGTCCAGGCTATTTACAAAGTACCGATAGCATGAGGAGGCGCATGAGGTGAAGACCCATGATTGAATCGATTTGCATTCAGATCATCTTCCTTGCCAGTGTGCTTCCAAGGATGCACAGTGATCGCAGTTGACCCTTTGTCGTGTTCTTCGCTTATATAGTCCTCAATTCACCCTTTCTTGACAAGTTCCCTTTGTGCAACGCGATGCAATTGCCCAATATTCCAATCGATCGCAAGCCGTACGAAGGTACGGTTCGTAAGCTGATCATCGCGCTCGACGTTGGCACGACTTTCAGTGGAGCTTCATACGCACTCCTGGATCCTGGTGAAGTTCCTATAACCCAGCCAGTGACGAGGTGATTTTTGAATGCTCAATCGTCGTTTGTTGCAATAACTACATGAAAACAGCTTTCCTGGCCAGTCTTCGGTTGGAGGGTCGGCGAAGATACCATCGATCATATGTTATGATAAGGAAGGCGAAGTTCGGGCTGTTGGTTCTGAAGCTCTCGAACCAGGCTTTCTTGAGGAAGCAGAAGACGAGGGATATGTTACGAGCTCATGGTAAGATACTCATTCCTCACGATAACGATATTCATCCAGTTCGCATAGGTTCAAGCTACACCTTCGTCCCGCCTCGATGCCAATGGACTTCGAATTTCCACCTTTGCCGGATAACAAAACCGCCTTGGTGGTGTTTTCGGATTTCCTTCGATATCTATATGAGTGCACCAAGTCTTGCATTCGGAAGATGATTGGCGACCTTGTCTGGACTTCTGTTCAGCATAACATCGACTTTATTTTGTCGCATCCAAATGGATGGGAGATCATCCAGCAAGCTCAAATGCGTGAAGCAGCGATCTTAGCAGGTCTCGTATCCAAAGACGAAAGCCACGACCGCGTACATTTTGTCACAGAAGGCGAAGCAACTCTGCACTTTTGTATTCACAGGAGGATACCCTTCAATGTCAGTCGTGTTCTATCTTCTTTGTTAGCTGCCTGGCCCATTTTCATGTGCGTGCAACAGAAAGACGAAGGAGTCATCATCGTTGACGCAGGGGGTGGGACAGTGGATCTGAGTGCTTACCGTCAGACCGCCATGGGGTCATTTGAGGAAATAGGAACATGTCGATGTAAGTAACTATGGATGGTACCTCTGTTCAGCGAATGATAACTGCCGCAGGCATAGTTCAAGGATCAGTGTTTGTAGGGCGCAGAGCACATTCCTATCTCCAAGGCAAGTAACAGCTTAGAATCTAGAATTCAATGACGTTCAGCCTGATAACGATAATCAAATTTAGAGAGGCTTAAGGATTCGCGTTACGGAAGCAAAGAAGACATTGACCTCATAGCTTCCAAATTCGACTCAGAGGCGAAGCATACCTTCCGCAGACCAGATGATCCTGTTTTTATCAGATTTGGCAGCTCCAGAGACCGCGATCCGACGGTCGATATCAAGTCGGGACAGCTGAAGCTTCCAGGGTGAGTTACATATATCATAAGTCATAGCCTGAGACAAGTTGCTATATCTAATGAACCGTCCAACTAGACAGGTCGTTCAGACCTTCTTCGAACCATCCATCGAGAAAATCATTCAAGCGATCAGGGAGCAGCGCAGAGAAGCTACTACGACGGTTCGGGTATGTCTAAGCGAAGCTTAGTATGTGAGCGGGGAATCTCACTTCATATTGCATTCATAGTCTGTGTTTCTGGCTGGCGGTTTTGCAGCTAGCGATTGGTTATTTTCTCGCCTTGAAAATGAGCTGGAACCGGAGGGTTTGATTGTGAGCAGGCCGGATGCGCATCTGTGAGTTTGACCCCAATATACCTATCCGAATGGAATGAAGATTATTTGGGATCTAGGAACAAAGCGGTCGCTGACGGGGCGTTGTCTTACTATCTCGACCATTTTGTTTCCGCAAGAAAGGCTCGATTCACATTTGGCACAAATTGCTCGAGGCGATACGATCCCTGGGATAGTGAGCATCTACGTCGGGAGCGTACAGTGTACACAAGTCCTTCTGGAGTACGGCGCGTCCCCAAAGGATTTCGGCCCATAATAGCAAAGGTCACTAGCTCAAATATGGTTTGCTTCGTAATCTTGCATCGGGTCTCAATTTCCATTGTAGGGAACTCTGGTGAATGAAGAGACCGAATTCAGAAAGCCGTTTGTCAATGAGAGTTATACTCTGGCTGCCTGTAAATCTTTCTCAGTGGAGATCATGGTTTATCGCGGAGCTCTTGCTCATCCGGAATGGACTGATACTGAAGCTCGTATGTCTTAAATCTTTACTACTTCCTGATTTTCCTCCTAACACGTCTGCTCAGGGATGTTCAGTGTCTGGGGTAGTGTTGAGGCACACGTATCCGATGCGGTGGTAGTCGAGGGCCGTCGTAACCGTCAACGATATTTTATTGTCCACTACGAAATCATTTTACTTTTCGGTGGCCCCGAAATTAAAGCTCAAATTTGCTGGCAGAAGGATGTAAGTTTTTTTTCCCGTTTCAAATCGAACTGTATCCTGACCGCGACTCGTTCCAAAGGGCAAAGAACACAGGTCAGACTACATACCACCGAAGTTTGTTCCTCTTTCGTTGCTCAAATATTTCTCTAGGAGTCCTGCGACCATTATCTGTGAACAAATCAACCAGTCCGTGAGATGATCTGTCGACATATCTATGGCATCGATTTTTCGAAGTTTTTGTATTGTCAGGCTTCATCGTACATAGAGACGACTTATCACAGCTTTCAGAAAGCGGTATGCATCCGACTGAGGCCCGATACCATTCATCTTTGAAAATCACAGGAGATTGAGCCTGCGCAACTTCTCTCTGATGATGATACTTTGGTTGAAGAATGGCCAGTGAATGTTTGAACATTGAAGAAGCGAATTCAAGCTTTCAGAAATTTCGATGCCAGCAAAATGTCTGCCGAGAGCGCCGAGAGCGGCGACTCCCGATTTTCTATAGCGACATTATGTAAGCAGCCAGTTTGGACTTTCGAAGCGTGCTTCCTCAACGCTTCCGAGTCAACATCGTCGTGTGTTCAACGGTTGTCAACTCCCATCCATGGGCCAGAATTAAAAAGCTACAAACACCTGCTTGGATTGAGAAGATGATGAACTCTGCGGACTCCTACTGGATCATCTGTCTCCAATTACTTTGCGCTCAATTGGCAAGACCCTTGAAATCAGTTACAATCCGATTCGACTGTTTTTCAAAGTTCAACGTTTAACGTTCAGTCTTATCAGCTCTTTCCAGCACACCATCCTAGACGCCTCTCTTTGTGGTTTGTCCTTGTATGTCACATGTGAATGCATGTGTATCGCGGACTCAGAAATCTCGATTAGCTTCTAACAAAGCGCTCATTGAAGACTGAAATCTTTGCTGTGCCACTCATAGATATTCTTCACTTTCAACTTCCACCACAAGTACTCACTTCCGTACAACTCCATGCAATCGCTCAATACTCTCACCAACCGCAAACCGTATGACGGTACTGTTCGTAAGCTGATCATCGCGCTCGACGTCGGTACAACCTTCAGTGGCGCTTCATATGCACTCCTGGATCCCGGAGAAGTTCCTATAACCCAGCCGGTGACGAGGTGCCTTTTTCTATGCTCATAGGTTGCTGCACAATGATAGCTCATCACGAACACAGTTTCCCTGGCCAGTCGTCTATCGGAGGGTCGGCGAAGATACCGTCTATCATATGTTATGACAAAGAAGGCAAAGTTCGAGCTGTTGGTTCTGAAGCACTTGAACCAGGCTTCCTCGAGGAAGCGGAAGACAAAGGTTATGTCACAAGCTCATGGTAAGACACTCATTCCTCATGATTATCGTACCCACTAAGCTCGTTCACTCTCATAGGTTCAAGCTACACCTTCGTCCCGCCTCGATGCCACTCGACTTGGATATTCCACCCTTGCCGAACAACAAAACGCCTTTGGGCGTATTTTCGGACTTCCTTCGATATCTATATGAGTGCACCAAGTCCTGCATTCAGAAGACGATCGGCGACCTTGTCTGGAACTCTGTGCAGTTCAACATTGACTTTATTTTGTCTCATCCCAACGGATGGGAAATGACTCAGCAAGCTCAAATGCGCCAAGCAGCAATCTTGGCGGGTCTCGTATTCGAAGACGAAAGCCAGGAACGTGTACATTTTGTCACAGAGGGCGAAGCCACTCTGCACTTTTGTATCCATAGGCAGATACCCTTCAAGGTCAGCCTTAATTGACTTCTTCGCTGGTCGCTGTCTAACATCCCATGTACGTCGAACAGAAAGACAAAGGAATTATGATCGTCGACGCAGGAGGTGGGACAGTGGATTTGAGTGCTTACTGCCAGACCGCTATGGGATCATTCGAGGAGATAGGAACGGCTCGATGTAAGCGACCATGTCTAGTTATAAGTTTCCGACTGATCTTCGCTGTAGGCATTGGTCAGGGATCAGTGTTCGTAGGGCGAAGAGCTCATGCCTATCTCCAAGGCAAGTGACATCCCAGGTTCCAACGTCAATTCGGGAAAACTACTGATCGCGATTCTAGAGAAACTCAAGGATTCCCTCTACGGAGGTAAACAAGACGTTGACCTCATAGCATCCAAATTCGACACAGAAGCGAAGCATACCTTTCGCAGACCGGACGATCCTGTCTTTGTTCGATTTGGCAGTTCTAGAGACCGCGATCTGACGGTTGATATCAAAATGGGGCAGCTAAAGCTCTCAGGGTGAGCTATCATACAGACCATAGGAGCATTCGCCACATCTGATAAATCAAACTAGACAGGTCGTTGAGACTTTCTTCGAACCATCCATCCGGAAGATCATACAAGCAATCAGGGAGCAACGTCAAGAATCTACTACCTCTGTTCAGGTATGACTCGCACACATATATATATGTGAGCGGTTGTGAAATCTCATCGTTGCGATTACAGTCTGTGTTTCTGGCTGGCGGCTTTGCAGCTAGCGATTGGTTACTTTCCTGCCTCAAAAATGAGCTGGAATCCGAGGGCTTGTTCGTGAGCAGACCGGATGCGCATCTGTGAGTTCAAACTCGTCCTATGTTCCTCGTAACTCAGGATGCCTGGTATCTAGGAATAAAGCAGTGGCCGATGGGGCTCTCTCTTACTATCTTGACCGTTCTGTCACTGCAAGAAAGGCACGGTTCACATTCGGTAAAGAATGCGGAACGCCATTCAGGTCCTCGAACAATGAGCATATGCTTCGACAGAGTACAGTGTATCAAATCATTTCGGGAAGACGGTATGTCCCGAAATCATTCGATGTCATCCTACCGAAGGTACCTCAAACATGATTTGCTTCGTGTGTTTTCAAACATGGTTCCTTTTTCTGTCGCAGGGAACTCTTGTCAATGAAGAGACCGAATTCAGAAGACGCTATACCCACTGGGAAAGCTATGATCGGTCTATCTATAAGTCTTCATCAAGGGACATCAAAGTTTACCGCGGAGAATCCCCTTGTCCGGAATGGACTGATACTGAACCGCGTATGTCTTCTGTGCTTCGGATGATCTGTCCTCAGCTGACTTCGCCTACTCGCAAATCTACCTAGGAATGTTCAGTATTTTGGGTACTGTTTATGCAGACATATCCGACGCGGTTGAGATTGGGGGCTTTCGTAAAGGGCGAACGTATTACACTGCTGATTATGAAGTCATTATACTGTTCGGTGGCCCCGAAATCAAAGCTCAAATCAGCTGGAAGAAGAATGTGAGTTCGTTTTCTTGTTTCGACTTACAATATTGTGTCCTGACCGCGACTTTTTGAAAAGGGCAAAGAATACAGGTCAGATTGATACCGAGTTTGATCCACTCTCATTTGCTCAGATGTTTTCTAGGAGTCCCGCGACCATTATTTGCGAGCCAATCAATCAATCCGTGAAGTAATCTGTCGCCATAGATGGCATGCCCATTGCCAGCTCAGCGAAATTTCGGATGGTCCATTGTACTCGGTCCACAGCGGTTTGGCAATATGTTCTAAAAACCTTGACCTGGTAACATTTCTTATGGGCAACCTTCTGTATACCTTCTTTCGTGGTCAATCATCGTTTCCGAAAAATTTTACTTGATATCTGCTCTTTCGAGCTGGGCCCAATGCTTACTACTCAGGATAGAGACGATGACGACAACATTAAGAAGGCTCCAGGTTTCAACTGCCTGAATTATTTGAGAGGAGTAGCGGAAGTGTATCGCGCGACACGCATTGCAGTGATTGTACGAGGCCAGCGAATAGACCACCGTCCAGAGTAAAATCATAAGAATATTCACTTGCCGACATTGAGCCAATTATCGGCCTTGATTCGGCTCCTCTACAAACTTCGTCGGCTTTGTCGGCATTATGTCAGCAATGCGCCTTGAACTTCGACCACACGGTCCACATCCTCCAAAGACTAAGCTCTTACTACAGGCAGCTACCAGTGCGGTCCAGGGAAGGTGAACCTGGGCTGAACTTTTCTAACTCGCTGCTTTCCATTAAGGTTTGACTTTCAATCAAGGACGAACACTTTGTCTAGAGTCACGACAAAGCTCACTGCCAGTTGCGGAAGGGCTGCCGTTTTGAATATCGAACTCAAATCGACTGTGTATGTTGACTTGTTTTGGGTCTTTTCCGTCTTCTCTGTATACGGTGACGTTTCTTGTTATACTCCCCGCATTTGATACTGCAGATGCTGTCGCTGTTAAGTATCGCTGGTATTTTTTAACTGGCAGACATGTTATGACACCAGACTTCTCACAGGCACCGACTTTCTCCTTCAAAGCCATAATGGATACGGTACTGGTCACTTCTAGTTCATTCTTGCCATTTCTGAATGAGATTTTCTAGTATCGGACGAGATAGCGGGTAATCATCTTATATGCTATAGATAATGTTCTCTTCTATCTGTCCTTCATTATCGATGTTATAGGAGCAACTCAGCCTGTGGGTGTGATGCCTACGACTGTACACCTATGTCTGACCATCCCTAGCTTCGACTCTTGACCTCTTCACTGCGACGGACTCACTCGCCATTTTTGCGTATCCCCGAGTAATGCGGATCGCGCATTGAGTAGCGCGTCAAGTAAGCCTCCCTTTCAGGAACTGGAACACTTCGAACATGGAATGTGGGAGTATCAACGAGGTTTATCGTGGCTGTCTATCAATAATCGACTCATACTCGTTTCGTGTGAGTTTATTGTGATCTCTCTGTAAGTCGCCTTTTTGATCGTTCTCGATCTGTCTCTCTATCTCTCAGCGCCTCCTTCACGTCAGCGGACTCGGGGACGAGGACATATCACGCAGTGGACCCACAGAGATCGATGGGGTATATAGTACTCGCACTCTGGGCGGTTATGTTCGTCTACTTTTTATCCTCTTCGTTTACGATGCCTGGTAAAACGCTTAAACTCATACCGACAGAATCATCACTCTTTTTCACGCCAAAACAAATTCAGCTAGAGCCTGGCTCATCTGTGATTTTGGGGCGTCAAGGTATTTACGCCACATCGGAAGAGGCCTCACCTTCGAATGGATGGTTTTTAACTCCTGACGGAGTGTTCAGTTCAGTTAGTAAACAGCATGCGTCTGTGTGGGTTGATACTAGAGGGAGGGTGAGTCTCGTGTTACAATAGACTAAGTCGTAGCTCATATTATAGTCATCAAGGTGTTTATCCAGGATTTGAACTCATCGAACGGGACTTATATCAACGGGTTGGGGTTAGCAGCTGGACAAGCGAAGCAACTGAAAACGGGTGAAATCCTGGTGAGATGGCGCGGCTGTAGGCTCCTCATGCACATCTGACCTTCTCAAAGCGCCTAGGTACATCGTTACGCGTACAGCATGCGAACATGATGCCAGTGATTGCTACGATTTACATTGAGTAGTATTGCGATCGGGGGATACAGGCATTGTTCATTATCGAGGCTTGTACTAGCCTTCAATGTGTAGACAATTTCTAGTTCTTGTCATATCAATTCAGTTCAAAGGATATCAGTCGAAGAGTTACTCTCTCTGGCTTCCGGCTGAGTCTCTTGTCTTCGCCGTAGGTATAGATGTCGGATTCTTCATCATCCTGGTCTTTGTCACATATCATTATTAGCGCCAGAACGCCATTCCATAATACGTCTTCCTTCAATCTACCCTTTATGACCGACATCAGAAAGTGCGCACATCTATTTTTACCATTTGCCAGTAAGATCTTCGCGCGCGCCTAAGACCTGAGGCCTGAGGGATGATCCTGGGTTGTAGTCACGCTGGTTGGTTATAGTATTAGCTTCAAGCTATGTGAGGCTCATCTTTTTTCTGGTGTAAAAATCAAGCAGGCCTAGTGATTAAACAGTGTTCTCAAAGAATATACCGAAAATTAGGCGCTCTATCTCCTAATTCCCGCAACTCCTTGACTGAAGGCTGCTTCTCCAAACCTTCAGCTACTCTTTCCATGAACTTGGCCCTCTTGAGATTGATTCTGCTGTACACAAAGACAGTGACAGGGAGAAGGATCATTCCAATGCCAACAAACATCAATTCAATGCCATCTGAAATCACCATCTCTTGAGTTTCCGATGATGAAGAATGGAATGGAGCAAACTTACGGCCTAGAATAAAGCGGGGTTTGTCTTGGGTCCTGAAAATATTCGATGCTATAGCACCACTGAAGTTGCCTATACCGATATGTAGGGCCATTCCGACACCTCGTTTGTACTGGCCGCTTAGGTTATTGCCTAGCCTATCAATATGTTGTTGATGGTCAACGAGAGTGCAGTTGAAATACACCATCGGGGACTCACCAAGCAACGATGCCTGGAAATCCAGAGTAGCTGCCTGCGACAATCAAAAATGTACCGAAGTACTTGGCTCCGCTAGACACATTTGCAATGTTGATGGAAAATCCTATGACGCACAGAATCTGTGCAGCCAATATGAAGGGAGAGCGCATCATGATTTTGTCTGAATAGTATGCAAAGAAGCCTAGCACTAGAGCTATATTGAAAAAATGTTCGGCGTCAATTTCTTGAATATAGCGCAGAAGCGACCTACTTGCAAAAATATACGGAGGTACTGTAAGCAATTGGCTGATCGCAGTGGAGAATTCACCAAAGCTGTGGGACATTCAGCATTCGACGCATTATATATACAATGAGCACATACTCGCTGATAATGGTTCTGTAGTTTTGCAAGCTCAGAATGTAAAGCGTAGAGAGTAGTAGGTTGAACATACGGCAAGAACAGGGTGATGCCATACACTATGATAATAAAAATTCATCGAGAGGAGAAGAAAATGAGAGCTTGGAGTTTGCAATCGTGCAATCGGACTTACATGGACCAATGAGTGACATGTAGATCAGGATATGAATCCAGACCTGGTAGCGATAAGCAGCTAGACCGAAAAGGAGACTATCGAGCCATACCTGCCAGTCCGTGAAAGCCTGATAAACATACTTGACGTCGAATTTTCCTCTTCTCCTACGGACGAGTTGTCATATTCTACCAATGAGATATGAGAAAAGCAACAAGATCATCAAAAGATGAAATTGTTACTCTTCTTCCGAACTATAAACGCGCGTTCTTCCGGTGTCAAGAAGCTTGCTGTAACCGGAAAGTCGACCAGAACTGATTTACACAATATTTAAATACCTTGATTGGTCCTCGGAAGCCTTCATTTAAACAACACTTGCCTAGAAATGCGACTAAACCAACCGTCACGGTCAGAATGCCCTCGATGATCTGAAAGTATCGCGAGTCAGCCTCTTTTCATGCAGAGATTCGGACTGGCAACTGACAAAAATCCAGGACCATCCAAGTAGACCACGAGTGCCACTCATGAAGGAGATCGCAAATGCAAAAAGCCCAGAGAACGCTCCAGCTATAGTTGCCGCACCGAAAAAGAGGCCGATCCGACTTTGAAGAGCGTTGCGCGGGTACCATAATGAAAGGCTGCAATGTGCGTTTTGTGGTCAAGATTTGACACTGCGTAGAATGAAGAAGTACACTCACTAGTAAGCTACACCTGGGAATAGTCCAGCCTCTGCTACCCCAAGGCATACACGTACACCAACTAATTGTGGGTATCTACAAACTGCGGGTCAGCGCTTGGGTGGATAAGCATCTGATCGATAGTCCATACGTCTTGACGAGTCCCATCAGAGTCCTGAGTGTAAGAGAACATGAACGACGATTCAAGACCGAATGTAAGAGGTTACATTTACATGATGATACCCCAAAGAACCTGCAGAATCGAACGATATGTCTAAACAAGCTTAAACAAGTCTATCTTGGACGAACGACTCACGGTGATTCCTGGAAGCCAACTTTGAGGAGGGACAATGAGATGCAGACTATTATTGCCAACATTGGAGAAGAGCTTACACCGAAGGGCGAAACTTTTTCAGTACCAAGCTAAGCTGCGAGTGAGATCCGATCCTCGAATTAAATTCAAGCTGCCAGTAGTAGCTTACTTGGCAGGGCATTCGAATATGCAGTAAGGCTTGACAGCCGCGTGAGTGCTCACTCACAGGCGGAGTTAATGGCAGCAGAATTGCTTACAATGAAATACATAGTCTGTGTCGCGCCAGTTAGCTCGAGCAGGTCGTGAAAGCAGCGCGAGTGCAAACTTTGCACTCACCAATGCGATGTTATACTGATTGCCCGTGAGGTTCAACTGAGTTTCGAGGCCTTGTAGTCTAGCATTTCCTGCGATCTCGTGCATCGATAAATAGCATCAGGATTCACTGGTGAAGACGATACCGATGTTTCCTGAGAGAGCAAAAGTTAGTTCGTACATCAAGGAAAGCATAGAAAATACGCACCGCGATCCATGAACGACATGAGGTACATCACGCAGAGTATTGGCATCAACCGGAGGTCAATCTTCCGCCAAAGCTTTCGTTCCTCTTCTTCCGAAAGGATAGGAGGAGGCGGTAGTTGAGATTCCCCACCGAAATCGTATTCACTTGCATCTTCAAGTTGTTCCTCTGAGGCCTTTTCACGCTGAAGCGAGGGAGTGAGTGAGCCGGTCATGGTTAGGAACAAAGAGGGGCGCTTCTTACCCCACGTATTATATTCGTATAGATATGAGCAGGAAAACTAGGTCGATGAGGCAAGAGCAGAATTGAAATGTCATAGATAAGACGACAGCTGTGACCCCATGACTCTTGAGTTTGACGCCACGTACTGGATCAGGCAGAGAACGAAGACAAACGTTCGTATTGATTCATATATGTACTCTCTTCCCGTAAATCTTACATGCAATTGTAGTACGCCCTTTGACAATGGCAAGCTAGATCCGCAAACTGAGAGGGTGACCAGGGTGGAAGTCCGCAAAGACTTCACGGTGTACTATGCTCTATCGATAGTTAATGATAATAATCCTATGCAGTAAGACAATCTGCTGACACTTCGGGGGGAGCCAAGCATGATGGCGGTCTTGGAGGGTTAGTTGTGCATCCACGCAATTGGCAAATTGTACGGTTCAATGTGCCCTGATGTGCCCGGGTTATTCTGGAGGTAAGTAAAAGAGCATTCAATCTTAAGCAAGAATAGAAGACGTGACACAGTCACTGGTTGACGTGTACTGAAGATGGGATAGCGAGGGATAGCGAGGGATAGCGACTCTTGGAAGGAGTATCACAGGAACTGCACAAAAGGCATGAAACGCGAATGGCGGATTTTAATGATTATATCTGGGAGGACAACGAGTACAGAGATAGTGTGAGGCGCATCTGGTACATGTACTTGATGTAAGTGAAAATGAACAATCTCAGAAAGAGCTGGGAAACGTACTTGGACCAGCTCAACAGAATATCGAATCGATCGTTGCTTCTCCAGCTCAACCATTCGAAATCGGGGATCCATCACTTCGGGCATAAAGCCTTAGCCATCACTATCATCGTCCCTTCTCCGAGATTGGCGTCAACAAGAGGGCTTAATTTTCTGGTGGGCATCGTCACAACATAACGTTGTAGTTGTTCCTTGACTGGTCGATTTCATTCTCCAATCACTACCACTTGCGTTGAGCGTCCATGATAGAACTTGAAGCTTGAACGCTGACAGCTGAAGTTAGTACCGGTGCAGCAGAGAGAGAAGATTCTTTCTTCACCGTCCTCCGCATCTCTAGTTTCCTTTGAATTTCCAGCCAGACCAATACCGTTGCCTCATGAAGTGCGCTTTCGGATTGTGGAATCCATCGTCTTCTTGTTCGTTGAGTGCGTTGAGGTCGAAGCAACTGTTAGTTCGATGTTGTCAGTAGTATCAGGGCCATGAGTTTGCCTACTTGATGTCCGTTAATGTCCATTGAAAGATGCTTGAGACGTCGAGGCTGAGGTGGTTGAGGAAGAATTTCAAGAAGCGTTCAAGCAACGTAAATGAGCTGACTAATAGTGATTGTGTAAACCGAGCTGGTTCGCTGGATCAACAAACTGAGCTCATCTTCTTCTCACTCTCGCATTGTACTGTAAAACTTTTCCACCAATTGCAAGTAAGACCAGATAGATCATCACCTTGTACGACGTTGATGTGTTTTGCAATGTCGACAACGAGATTTCCACCAGCGGGCTTGCGAAGAAGAGACGGTATGATAAAGAAATTTGTACAACGGATACCTATGAACTAGCAGGAGAAGACCAGCCACTGCACTGTAGTCCTTTGGTATTAGCAACGACGAATGAGGATTGATATCAAATCAAGACATCCGTCCCAAAAACACACTCCATATCCGACAACTTCGACACATTCGGCGGCTCAACCAGCCCCGTCTCTGGCGAATCCGGGCCAAACTCCCACACAGAAGGACACCTTGCGCCGTTCAACCGTAACTTCAACCCCCTCCCCTTCTTCAACTCACTCAATACCCCGAGTTCATCCGCCGTAAACGCGGGGCGCCTGCGAAAGAGAATATCACACGATCTCAACCGCGGGACATAGTCCGAGTCCGAACGAGTCTTGATGAAGGCAGTCAATGTCTTCGTGGTGAACACGCTTGCGTACCTGTACGCGTATGGGGACATCAGCCGGCTGAGGACGCGGATGTTTTGGAGGTTGGGCCACCATGGAGTAGGAGGAGGAGAGGATGGATCGGTAGAGGAGGAGGAAAAGGGTGTGAGTCTGAGGAGGTACGATTCCTGAAGAGGATCAGCGTGAAGTTGCGGTCCTGCCGAGACATCATCGAGATCTGTCAACTGGAAATTGACCAGCCTAGGTGTTTTGGAGATGCATTCAGCCATCATCTCCGGTGTCATTGGCATCGCCAGCTCTAGCGTCTCAAGGGACTGTAGCGGCAGACCAATAAACGGCAACCGGGATAACAGGATATGATGGCATAGGAATTTGAGGGAAAGCAGTGTGGTACATTGAATGCAGTCGAAAATAGATGATATTTCGGACTCAAAAGCCGAAATGATATCGGGTCTGTGCATTGTCGTAGAGATCTGTGTGAAGAGACGTAGGAAGGTGAGTTTCAGCTCGGTAAGCTGGCTCAGTTTGATCAGACGGAGTTCACGAAAGACGTGGGGAGTGGAGAGACCGACGGAAAGAGTGACTGATTGTAGTTTTGGCGAGGAGGATAGGATGGAGATCACTTGGTCGGGATCTAAGGTAGCCAGGATCTCGATTTTGGTTATGTTCTCCCAGTTACATGGGAGTGAGCTGTATTGTTCGCCGGGAATCGTGAATTTGTATATCTGTAGGTGTTTCAACGAGGGAATTCGAGAGAGGAGAGTGGAAATGTTTGAATGATGCAACTCTTCAACGTCTGGGGCAAGAGACCGTATCCTTCCTCGATGAAGATCGTCATCTCGTAATTGTAACGATCTGAGAAGCGGAAATTCCGGAGGAGCAGAGCTGCAAAATGCAGCCAAATCTGTGGAGGATAGAGAGAGATAGAGGTCTCGGAAACGATGGCTAAAGAGCATCAGCGTATCAATCATACGCTCCATATTCTCAGCGGGGCAGCATCGAATACTCGCTTCAGAAGCGAGTGTGGTGCTCCCATGGAAGGAAATGGATAACGGAAGTGAACCAGACCGGTCAAGCCATTGTCTAATCCCATTCATCCGTCTCAAACAGATATCCTCACCCAGATGTGGAGGAAGGTAGACGTGTAACGAGCTCCATAGCGCAGGCGTGTTCAAAGCTGTACGCCTCCATGCACGACAGACGGTAGTCAGCAGCAATGGCGCCTCATACATATTTCTGACGGCATAAGGAGGATCGACTGGAAGGCACCATTTAAATATTTCGGATAGAGTTTCGGAAGGAAGCTGTCGAACGGGCGACATCAGTGCCTTATGGGCCTCCATATACCTTTCGACCTGGTGTTTTTCGTGCAAGAGGTTGTCTAGGGTGGCTTTGAAATGGTGTATTTGAGAGTCGAGTCTGCGAAGCTCGTCCTGAAGAGGAATAAGCAAACTTTGGAGCTGATTGAGCTCTGATAGAGTAGGAACATGATTTGTTCCGATCATAGAAGCGAAAGGTGAGTGGGAAGGATTCCATTGGCTGGTAGACGTCGAAAACATGTTCTGGTGTGTTAAAGAATGAAGGATTGGTAATTTATAAGAGCAGAGCTTGGAAAGAGCAGAGTTGAGGCTAAGTGAAGCATTATTATATGCGTTTGTAGATGAGAGTTGAAAAGAAAGAGTTGCGGCTCGGCTGTCTGTGTACTCTGGTCCGTAAGCGTAGCTTGTTTCTTTTCCTCCATTTACTCTCATTTCACCAGTGCTCAATTCATTCCTCCATACTCTGACAAGGATATCATTGATATATTAAACCTTCGGACGTGTTTGGAAGATGCCAACAACGCCTGCAGTACAGCCTGATTTCCACCAGCTGTCTGAACTCGGTCGTAACACTTTCCGCCCATTCATAGCCAAAGGTATGTCGTAGTTGGAACTGTCCAATATTGCGGAACACTGGCTATATTTCTCGTTAAACTTAACGACTAATTGCTACCGTTACTCAAAACAGGAGTACCCGATTTTCATGGAAGGACATTGCATTGGCAGCATACACTCGATCGATCGTTGGGTTGAAGGAAAAGAGGCTCGCGAGTTTACGTGGAAACTCCAGAGTACACGTTGACCTCAGACTTCCAACATCTCTATGGTTTCAAACCGTCCGTTCATTAAACAACAAGATCAAGATGATAGCAGAAGCCCATCTCCTTACACAAAACTTCCTACTCCAGCGAGTCGCGCAAGGCGTTCCAGCGCTCTAGATCCAAAGCCTCCAAGGAATTCAGAACTCGGCTCGAATAATAAGTTTCTCCAACCTCATCATGCTGATCACGCCAGAAATCGCTCTGTATCCCTGCCAGAATCTGCGCCCGAGAAGATCCCGCTCTCGCCCAGCGCTGGTCGTACACCGAGACCTAGTTCGATATACACGCCTTCGCGATTGCCTCGCCCAAGTGATATTTCTACCGCACGAAGCCACCATCGTCAATCTGCATCGCTCGATATATCTCAGCGGTCGGCGTCTCCGTCGAAGCTCAAAACGCCAACCAAGTACAAGAAATCTATTCCTGATACTCCTAGACGGTCATCTGTCAATATCACATCTACTCCTCGACCGACAGCCAAACCACAACCACATCCACATCCACCACTCCATATCGACGTCCCAGTACCTTCCGTCCCAAAATCAACCTCTCAACCCATCTTGCCAATCCCAGAACCTCGGAGATTTACTAAACGCGACCCGCGGCGGATATTAGAGTGTTTGAGATCGTTGATCGATGGGGACGAGGTTGGTAATATGATGGAATTACTACCGCTGGATGTGATGTCAGCAATACATGAGCGAGAGCTCATGGAGGACGCGACAAGGTTTCAACGGACCAAGTCTACGAAGGAGATAACCGCCGGGAGTGACATTTGTGTTTCTACATTGGGTACGGTCTTTTCTTGCCCGGTGTGTGATTTCTAGTTTATTGACTCTATCGGTTTGTAGGTGCATTTGGTTATCCTCTTCGTCAGATTGCATTGTATGCCTCGACGAAAGCGGTTCTAGGCGGTTTTGAGCATAATATACCTATCGTAGTGTTTGCGTGTGTCGAAGAGCTATATCGTTCCGGTGAGTGGGTCTTTTTCTATATTTTGAGGTCTATATTCATCCTCATCAAGGAATATCGACTCCATCTAATCCAACGCCCACGTCTCCTTCTCCAAACAAATTCACCCAAAGGACCCTGTCCTCTTCACCTCCAGATCTTTCAAAACTCGCACAACCACGCGTCCAAGCATTATCCGCCATATTCGACTCGCCTTCACACAAATTTGGCTTACACGCCTCTCTCGTAGACGAAGCATCTGACGATGTTTATGCGCTTCTCACTTTATTCCTCTCTCGTCTTCCCGAGCCAGTCGTCGCTCCTATCGAAATCCTTCATGGCCTCCGAAACGCATTCTGGACATGGTGCGTTAAACCGTCCACAGTCGGTGCAGCCAGTCAGATCTCCACCCGGATCCGGATCGCCCAGATGCTCTTGGGCTTACTTCCTACTCCCAACCTCTCCTTATTCGTCTATCTTATGGCATTCTCATGCCAAGTCTTAGAAGTCCGGATGAAGAAACAACGACAGGCATCTGCAGCGAGAGATTCGTTGATCTGTGGATCTGAGGGATTGTCGTCGCTGGAGGCGCAGATGTTGGCTTTTGAGACGGAATTAGAAGGGAAGAATGAGAGGGAGAAGGAGAAGAAGAAGCTGGGAAGAGCTTGGGGTGGGTGGTTGTTTGGGAAAGACGAAGGAAAAGATGTAGGAGGTCCTGTGGAGTTGTCCTCGGGTAGTTCGGAGGAGGAGAAAGATAGTCGGTCGACGAGGATGATGGCTTGGTTCGTTACGAACTGGAGCGATATTATACGGGGTTTCTTCGAACATGGGATTTCGGTTGATGCTGATATGCCTGCAATGAGCCAACAAGCAATCTGTCGTATGAATATGGAATTCATACAGAGCCGGAAATTGACATCAAAGAATCCTTCGAATCCAGGAAAAGTAGTCGGAGGAACAGAGATGCCTGGATCGGATTCGTCTTTGCTTCACCTTCCGACGTCTTTGTCAATGTCCCAGGACTCGCTTTTCACGTCGTCCGTGTCTCTCAATCGGTTGCGAGAGAACAGCGTCGTGATTTCTCCCGATGGTACTCCTAAACCTTCTTCTTCGTATTCACTCAAGATGGGGTTGGTGAGAGGCCAATCCTACGGAAAACGTGAGTCTTTTGGTCAAATATTTGTGTACGCTACCTGAATCAACTGACATAATCCATTGTTCGACAAAGCAAATCCACAGACCCTCGTACCAGCTGGAGCAGAGGAAGGGAGTATACATAGTCGATATAGCGCTTACAATGAGAAAGGTGGTGGCTCGAAAGTAGGCGACAGCGGAGTCGAGCCCGAGTCGGAGACGATGGTTAAAGAAGTCTCTCAGAGTTCTGTTTCTGCGTGTGAGTCTTTTGATATTTATCTTATCATGCTGCTCTTTTCGCACATCGTCCTTTGTTCGTTCTCGTCCTCTCGTTATGATGTGCTGATTCTATCTATCTGAACCGGACTAGTGAACGAAAGATTACTCGACCTACGGCTTTTCGCAGAGTCGGATGACAGTCGGGATGAATTGCTTTCGGGAGTTGACGTTGACGATCCATCTCCTGACGAGCGAGAAACGGATCTGACTCGACAACAGTTTCGAATGACGACGGAATATCAGTCGTCTCTTCGCAAAGGACCTCTTCGAGTAGCGAATCCCTCTGATAGTGAAGCAATGATGCCCGGGAGGGAATATTCTGGGTGCTCGTCCACCGAGAACGACTCAGACTCGTCCATGATATCCATACACGCTCTGCAGTTGACTTCATCGTCTGATCCGACGTCGACTTGCGAATTCAAAAAGCAGGCAACTTTTCCTGAACCTGATCGTGTTGTATCTTTCGATCGCGGCGAGAAGAACAAGACGATTGCGAAGGGGTGTGATAACTGTGCAGACGACTGTCCAGCACACTCGTACGCAAGGGAGCTTGAGTTGATGATGACGGTTTTGGTCAAGGAGAATGAGATGCTGAAACGGGACTTGGGGCATTTGGATTAGTATATCCTGTACCGAGTTGAGTTCAAACGTTCATAAAGCTCATCGATCACATACAAACATCAGATTGAAGACAATATACTACATAGAACATTGGATCTAATGCTTCTCTGGATCGCCAACAACAGCACCGTACTCCTCTGCCCAAGCTTCCAAGATCTGCGAAATGCGGCCATCGAGTCTGTGGGATTTGTTGATAGCATACATTCCACTACCGCCTTTCCAGTCCATGGCTTTGCTGTAAGAATCGTACTTCCCAATAATTCCGTCTATTTGGCCCACACTCTCATCACTGAGCCCAATAACAACTCTGTCCGTTTTCACTTGCCGCAATAGAGAGTCTAAGAACTGAAGATTCGTTCGGTATTTCTCGGACACTCCAGCTAAGGACTTGTGGAGGTGCTTCCAGATCAGAGGGAACTGGTCGCGTGAGACGGTGATTTTCCCTAGAACGTTGCCTTTGCCGTCCACTTTCAGGTTGCCTGGGCCCATCTCGTGAAAATAGAAATAAAACTGAGCTTGATAGTAGCGCGGTTCATAGCCAGGAATCTCAGGCTCGATTCGGATACCCAGGACCCAGGATTCTACGACTCGAACGTTTTCGGGAGCTAGTTTCCCTTCCTCCGTATTTTCCGGTGATAACCACTTTCTAGCCGTAGAATCTATAGGATGATCAAATGACGTCGGAACCATTCGATATAGAACGAATTCTATTGAGACTGATTTGACGATTGGTCAAGCGCACAGCAATAGTAGCAGGTACGAGCAGCTCACCGACAGTTCTCCTTTTAGCCAACGGAGAAGCCAACGGAGAAGACATGGCAGACAGTGACACAAGGACGAATGGAAGAAAAAGCAACAAGACTCTGGCAGAGCGCATTCCGGAAGGATGTAATCGAGCGAGGCTTGAACTTGGGATATAAGTTAGTAAGACTCGAACTCGGATATGCCAAAAGGAACTCACAATCTTTAAGGATAAGGTCGTGTGAAGTTGAGCAAGTTCGTGCAGGAAACAACGAGGTGTAGATTGGCAGCGACTCTGAAGAACGTTGTCAGTTTTGCTCAAAGCCAAGCATCATGCCACATGATTCAACGTACCAGAAGCAAGATGGATTTGACCAGCAAAACCACTTTCTATGTAGAAGATATGATGTTTACTAGACGAGAGGCATTGTTAGAGAAGACTCAGAAGAGCGTTGATTCAAGAGCAGGAAGGAAACATACCGAACCAGCGTTTTTCGGAGTATGGTGATCTTTGTCGACTGTCTCGTTGCCCCTTATATACATCCCAGAACATCCCGCAAGTATCATGTTCTCAAAACTATTTTTAAAGCACTGCCAATGATACGATCATTATGATAGAGCCTGCAATCATGCTAGAGTCCATATGATACAACCTCAAAACCCACGCAGAGTCGTGTGCTTAGCCGCCTCTTGGCTGAGCTTGGCTGGAATTGTGGCTGAGACCATTCGGTTGGTCTTCAATCGCATTTCGAGCTCATCCAGGTTCATCTTCGTGACACTAATCACACTTCGTCGGTCATTGGGATATGAAAGTATTGTCACTACCCACCAGTCATCACCTTAGGATCTGCTAAGATCGCCAATGGGAGTATTATATTTCTCGTACATATTCGGAACATGATGGTCAAAATTTCATTTGTGGATAAGAAGGTACTGCCATAGGATATTACCTGGTATGTATTCATACCAAATCCCCTGAAATCAAATCACAGTACATCCATCTTCCTAGATCTTCCTTTGTTCGTTTTCATCGAACGCGAAGAAATCACAGAATCGGATTCTAAGTGGCTAACGGCGGAGTACTGCAGAACACTGAGTCTTCATGTGCATGCTTTGCTTAGCCTCCGACCACCATGATTCATCTACATAAGCAAGTACATAAGTGCCCCAATATCGGTGACCTTTGGTGAAGTCCTGAAGCGCTGACTTGCAATCGGCATGCAAAACCGCTCCTCTACAACTACAAGCATCCCGAAAGGCAGATCAACGTTGGATGACTAGTAGCTCAGAGTGTTTGCACCGCGCCTTTCAACATCTTAACTTATAAAACTATGTACCAGGAAATTGGAATCGCTTTCAACTTTAAGACTATCATTAAAACTGACTTGAAGTTAGCATGGTCAAACAGCACCTGATACGGGTGGTGTATTTGTTTCAACTGAACACTCATATACAGTCGGCCGCCCCTCAAAGACAGTTGGCAGTGACTCCGGCCACGTTGACTCCTCAAGCTTGAAGAAAACAATCTTCTCGTTTCGGTAAGTCCTTTGCTCACCACTCATCGTGCTCACAATGGACAGTAGGAGCATGGAATCCATAACGTGATATTCATTATTCATTGATTTGTGGGCAGAAAAAGGGGAGAGACTTGTAATCAAAGATTGGAAGATATATGAGCAAACACAGGTCGAGCTGAATAAATAATTCGTTTCGTGGGGAACCAACGCCAGAAACAACCTATCCGAACATCTTGCGCCAAAATCCATTCGGAAACATCTTGGGCCAAAATCCGTTCGGAACGGGGACTTCCTGACAACAGAATGAGCTCCCGGTCACAACGATGGACCAATGTGATGCTTACCTTTCCGTCTTCAAACTTCGCCCAAGTCTCAGTTGAGCCTTTGGAGGAGTCATAACGACCAACCTCTCCTTTGGATAAGACTTTGACCGGAGAACCCGTTAGGCGGACAGTAGCGTATAGTTCTATCATCCGGACTCCAAGACCGGGTTCTGAGACAAGATCTATGCGGCAATAGAAGTCTTCGTATATGCCAGCTTGGTGTTCATACGAAACCACCTTCTTGATCTGATCTTTGGGCCTCCACTCCTCCGTAAAAGCGACTTTAACTCCGTCTAGTTCCTGTTTCGAGAAACTGTCCCTAAGACGTTGAAGAACGGAAGGACTATTCAACATCTTCTCCTCTATGGTATCCACCACGGACATGGTGTGTTGAACACATTGCAAGCCGGCTATGATTTTATTTGCAAGCGGATTCGGTCCAGGAAGCCTCAAGTCAGGATTCTCCTGTCCTTTCCCATGTCCAAATGGTCGAAGGTTATTGTACACCAGTTCGAAGATTGATCTGTCCTTGAGCCATGCATTCTGGATGTCATGCCCAACATCAATTATCTGGACGCACACAGGATACTAGTGAGCTTTGGCATTACTTGAATATGGACTACTAACCTGGCCCTTGTCAGCATCTACCCAATACTCCATATCGTGATGCGATCCTGTGCTGCCGGTTAACTTGTACCACCCAAGCGCCCCTCTGTTAGGATCTTCTTCGAAATGGGATTTGAAGCTGTTAAGACGAAAAAAATTCCATAGTTCCACTTTGGGAACACGCCGTGGATTGTTGGAAGGGGGAGAGAACTCGAGGAAGCAAAGGTAATCCACCCTTGTAGTACCCGAGGGAGATTCACGGGGCAATGGGGGGAAACGGGTCATGTAATATAACTTGAGTTCGTCCACTGTAACACGTTCCAAGTTGGGATTTGAGATTACAAGCCGGAGATGAGTAAGAACGTGTTCGGAGTTCAACATTCGTTCTATGGTTTCTTGGACCCTCAGTTTTTCTTGGAATTTATAGTGGTATTCCGCTAGCAGTCTGCATTCCGCGCGAACTGTACCAGGGAATATGTCAGCACGAAGGACCAGCGCTTGGGATGTGGCGATGGACAGAGATTTGGTCGGCTCGTTCTGTACGTCCGAGTATACACAGTCAAAATCTGGATGGCTTCAGTATGAAGAGGGTTTCGAGACTCACAGGGTATGATACAGAGTCGGTGGATACTGCAAGAGCAAGCGCAGAAAGGAGGAAGACCATGAACGCGGTACGGCGAAGAATTTTCCTTGTGCGAGAAAGAAAGTGCATGACGGGTAAGCTAGAGTCTAGGATGGTTGCCTGAAACGCAACAAAACTCAGAACTGGGTCGTGGATGAGATGCTGTGCTTACCTCGCTTGCACGGGTCTTTAATCGATATATCGTTCACATCTCGACAGAATCAACCGGAATTTCCCTCGCCTTCTTCCATTCATGAGTGCATGAGCGCTGAGCACTGAGCATCGCAACACTTTCGTGATACGACGGACTTCAGTCGTACAGCATCGAGTGGATCACAGTGCACACTGACAGTATGAAACACCCTCAATTCCTACCAACAGATTTCAATCAGAAATCACTGAAAAAGGTATAAGCAATCGATTGGCCCTGGGATCACACAGCGTCATCCTCACAAATGCTCAAGCTTCCGAGCTTCAGGGTCCTTGAAGCTGATACGGTGCGATTCCAAATGATGATTTTCTTGCCTCCGAGTTTAGAGGCCTGAACTAGCCTGAATCTTGTGATTTGTTCAAGTCTCTACCGTACTCAGCTGAGGGTTATGTACTTACCATCCCACAAGACAACGCTCAATTTGAGCTCCTGTTCGATCCCTCGGAAGTTCATTGAATGATGAATATCGATGAATCCCGGTTGCCCAGCGTCGGTCTTGTTACATAACATACTATACGATGACCAGACAATCCATCATTCAAACCATCGTGCATCATGCAACAAAGGTCAACGTTTCAGGTCTTGTCAGCCTCCTAGCTTTGAGAGTTAGCGATGGCTTCTGCAAACAACGCATCTCGAGATTCACAGCTCACCACTATCCATCTTTGCCTCTGCAACTCATTGGGATATATAAACATCTTTACAGCCGGCTTTGACTTGGTTTGCACTTTGAAGCAGATAGACTCGAAGTCCCAACTGGTTGTATCAACTTGAGTCTTGACTGATCTAAGAGGTCAAAGATGAATCATTTGTCCAGTCGCATGACATATCTCTTGCAAAAACAGCACTCATACCCACAAGGTTCTTCGGCAGCAAGGATAGAGCGGTCAGGCTCAACCCGATGTCTAAACTGCCTGACTGTTGTATTCGAAGACTGACATACCTGACAACGGCGAACTCGGTGGAGAGCTTGCAGGTCGTAGGGTATGGGAAGCGTACGAATCCAGCCGCCTTGGCTGTTTGGTCATATTCTCCTTCTCCCAAGCCGCCAATGCAGCTTCATATGCGTCCCATACCCTACGACTCGCAAACTCTCCGCCGAGGTAACCGTCGTCGGGTAGATCCATGGTTTCTCTGTCGAGTGACTTTGTTTTTGCTCCGTCTCTTCTTCCAAAAGCGGAGAAAACCCCTCAACTTGACCACGGCACGTTCAGCGTAAAATAGACCGGGTTGTACTACCTCCTCTGGACTGTCGATGAGGCTGTCGTCCTTGCTTCCCTGGGACGCAAATTGAGTTTAATATGTTTGTCGCGAAAGGAGCTTGAACGGTGTTGGGAGGAACAGAGCGTGCACAACATATTGCACTGCTGCAACAGAGACTTTTGTGGTGATCTGGAGTAGAGGAAGGAAGAGTAGATACCTGAGGATGATGATGAGTGACCAAACATATGAAGGCGGGTAATTGGATCGACCACTTACAGTAAAGTACCAAACGTTGAATACCCGGATGATGATGTCCAATCTGCATTTAGGATACGAGCGACAGTATCTGCTTGACTGATCCCAGGCGAGACAGTGACCGCAACGATGTTGGATTTTTGTGAATCGGGGTTCACGACAGGTATAGCTGTACTCTGACTATCGGTCTTGGGTATATGTGCGGCCGGTAACGCATCCAGGATACGCTACGGTGTCTTGTGAGAATGATGGTTCGTAAAGAGCGTAAACCTTCGACCAGGAAGATGGATTTTATCGCGGGAGTTTCGGCGGTGTGGATTGGGTGGTATAATGTCGATGAGAAGGAAGATGAAGAGGCCGCAGCATAAAAACGATTGAAGACGTTGATGATGGGGATGTCGCGTTCGGTGGGAGCAGTGAGAATAGAGGGAAGAAGGAGCGTGGTGAGCAGAAACGAAGCTAGTGAGAGCTGTACCCTTTGGGTATCTTCTTCGACTTTTGATTTGCTCCTCAAGCGTCTTAGGGAGCCGATGTGAGGATACTCATGGGTGAAGAGTAGAGCATCTAGTCTCTTGACTTCGCCTGTGAGAAATCGTTTGCAAAATAGCTGTATGGATGCAGGTGAGAGCAGATCACATTGCTCGGCATATATGTGTTCGTTTGAGGTCGTCGTCCGAAGTGCGTCGATGATGAGGGAAACTCTGAGAGAGTCTATTGAATAGGGTGACAGAGTGATGATGTGGGCTCCTCTTGTGGCTAGTTCATGTATTATAGTGAGTGTGAAGGGCGTAAGGCCTCCCTATAGAGTTGTTTAATTCGTGCAAGTAGAGAATAACTAACGACACGTACAGTGATTAGTATAGTCCGAGCATGTAAATCTCTCTCCCTATGCGTTGCTCGGCCTTTCGAGTATGCACGTAGGGCATATATTGCTGCAATAACAGCGACGATGTGGACTGTATATTGGGACGACCGTGATGATGATGGTGGTAGGTGGTCAAGGGAATCCATCTCAGAGTCAGATTTCCAGCTTTGACCGGTGGCCTCCCATTAGAATCGTACAGTGAAATTCGACTGATAGATAGATAATCAAATAATTCGATGTCTATATTTTGAAACAAAACGACGGGAGTTGTGCGCGTCGAACACTCCCTCTACATTTATGTTAAAAAATTGTGAAGATAAGCGATATGAGACGTATTTTCTCAAGAGTACGGTCAGCACTCTTCCACCGAACTCACTCGACATCTATTGACATCGATACATAGTAACTCATCCGACGCGCGCGCTCGCTTTCATCGGGAACAAGCATGATATTCGCGTTCGTAAGTCATAAATCGTAAGTCGTAAGTCATAAATCGTAAGTTGTAAGTTGGAAGACATTAATTCGTGAACGTGAACGAGGAGGAGAGAGAGGCTTGTGGTCGAAAGATTGAGGTGGGACTATGAACAATCGGTTTAGTAAGATCACAGTCTGGTTTGCGGGGACCAACGCCAAACTCACCAACCTATATGTAAGTCACTGCCGAACCACTGCAAGGCCTTGTAAGGCCTAGAGCTTCTCCGTGGGCGGCAAGGGCTAAGAACATACATGTCGATGAGGGCCACAACAAGCTGGACAGGTGAGTACAGTACATACCTTCCATTTTCTAAACTGTGCCCAAGTTTCATGGTCAAACTGGCCATTTGGTTTTTCGTTGTAATATGAACCGATCTCTCCTATTGCTTCGGACTCGATAGTACCTCCAAGTGGCCATGCCGCGTTCCGGAAGGAAGCGTATAAATTGAGGGTTCTGTGGTTGGGTAAACCATATAAAACCTCGATGGAGCAAAAAAAATCTCGATCGCCCTGAGTCCCGAATCGCCTGTGTGCTCCGAAATTATCTACCTTGACCGAGGGATCTGCCTTGGCAACACGAATTACTCTAACTTCATCTATTTCCGAAGACGTCTGCTCTGGATGTTCGAGGACGGATTTCGAAGATGTCTCCTTCAGACGTTTAAGGATGGGTTCAGAGTTCAACATCTTTGACAAATCATACAATCCATAGCTGTGAATGCGCGGATTGCAAGCCACTCTGGCTGCGAGTTTCGGGAAATAAGGGTTCTGTTGAGCAGGTTCTTGCCCATACAGGAGGTTCCAGACCTGCTCTAAAACTGTCTTCGACTTCAGCCATGCCGGCTCCTTCCCGGGCCATCCGACCCGCTCAAGATCGATTATCTGGATGCATATAGGATAGTAAGCTTCGGTATAACTGGAACTTGAACGACTCACCTTGTTGTTTTCAAAGCCTACCCAATGCACCATATCGTAATGCGAATTAGGTTGGCTCGATGGTTGGTACCACCCAAGCTCTCCTTCAATTGGTTTGTCGCCAGGAGAAACACCCGGGGAGCGTGGGCCGAGACGTAAGACACTCCAGAGAAGCTGATTGCCAAAATCGTAGTGGGAAGGTAGAGAAAGCTCGAGGGAACAGAAGTAATCCACATGGCCCTCCGGTGGGGGATCTTGTTGCCACTCTAATGGGTCAACGTCAAGGTCCACGTAGTCGAACTCGGGCTCGAGCATCCGAGTCTTCACAGATTGGATCGGCTCCTCATAAGTATCCCCCAGAAGAATACGGCTCAGATGTCTCTTAAAGGGTTTGGAGTCCCACAGAGTCTGCATAATCTCGGTAACTCTCTGCTTGTCTTCGCGACCGTGGTGTTTCTGAACCAGTTTGCATGTCGCGTGGTGAACCAGAACTTCGAGTTCTTGCACAACACGGGGGACCAACTCCTGGGTCGTGGCAGACAGGGAGTCGGTCGGCTCGTTCTGTATGGAGGTAGTCGAGAGTTAGAATCTATATGACTGTCGAACACCGAAGGTTTGTGTTACTCACAGGGTACGATCGCGGGTTGATGGGTCTAGGAAAAGCGAACCCGGAAAAGAGAAGGGCCAAAAACGCGAAATTGCTAAGGATTTTGCTTGTGCGGCAAAGTAGTTGCATTGTTGGATGTGTGTGGTGGGATCTAGGTGATCACAATCAAGAATGAAAAGGGGACACCAGGTCAAGTGAAAGGTGAGAGAGGGTACTAAGGTTGCTGCCTGCAGCACAGAAGATAAGGGAACAAAGTGGGTGTATGAAAGGAACTTTTCGTACTTCGCTTGGATGGGTCCTCAATATATCCCTCGTATCTCGACGGACTTGCCCGAAACACATCAAGTGTGCCATATGCTCAGGACTTTAAATGTCTCTTTGCCCTCCCATTCATCACGTAGCGTTCATGATACGACAGATGGTTACACAGCATCGGTAGGATTGCATGCCCTATGCCCACTGCCGCCACAACGACAAACGCCCAAAGGTAGCCAAGGGTATGTATAGAGTATCGATATCTTGGACAATTGAAGAGGATGAAGAACCCTCAGTCACAGTACGTTGCAGTGCTGATGAGAATTAAATACGAGATGTGAGAAAAAAACACAAGAGTATTCCTTTCTACTCAACGAATTACGCACAATGGCCCGTTGTTCAACGTTCATTGGCAGGCTGCGTCATGGCAGCCTCCAACCCTCTAAATATTTTCCCTATCCTTCCTATAAACTTGATCGTAACAGTGTCCTGGTGTTGTTGAAAGAACAAGGCAGAGAGAGAAGTCGCAGCCAGGTCCCGGATCCCACGAGACTGAACCGACCCGGAACCTAGCCAGTTGGACTACTTAGCCTTCTTGGACCCCCTACCTACCCAAATATGAGCATGATCATTCCAAAGTGCAAATCTCATTGCCGCTCAACAGTATCTCTATAAGATTGAATTCATAATTGCATAGAGGAAGAGGAGAAAACAGGAGTCCAAGACTGGAAATACTGTCGAACAACCACAGATCGAGGGGGTGCTCATGGACATCCACCAGCATCCATCAACCTAACCTCTAAGCCGCTTCCACCAAGGTTTTTTTTCCTGAACGTCAACCCTCTGAAAACGTTTACGCTCCATGCCGTCAACTTCCTCCAAGTAGTCTGTGATGTAGTAGACTTCCCCCAATTTCTTCGTGATGTCGACCTCCTGACAACATATAACATATAGAATGAACTTCTGCACAACAAATAGGTTGATATACATGGTACTCACGTTTCCGTGTTCGAACTTTGCCCAAGTTGAATGACCAAAGCCGCCTCTTGGATGCTGGATGTACTCCCCGACCTCTCCTTTGGATGGCCGCTTGCTACGTGCCGAATCAATAATGTTGTGAACGGTGGCATATAAGGTTTTGCGTTGAGGTGCAGGCAGGGAGTAGGAAAGCTCGATGCGGCAGTGATACTCTGGATTTGGAGGCTGTAGTGGTGGACCAGGATAGGAAACCACTGGCTCAATCGAGAAATTGGGGTTCAACTCCACGTCAATCACTGTGACCCTATCTATTCTCTGAGTTGGGAAAGTCTCTCTGGCATGACGAAGAACGGAAGCACTGTTCAGCATCGTCTCCACGGTACCCACAACGGAATGGATATCAGAAACGCATTCCAACCTGGCTCTGATCTGAGACGCAAGTGGGTCTGCTCTGGCAGGGATCCTCCATTCATCATATGCCATCCCCTTCGGCCTTCTCTCGAACAGGAGGGAGTAAACGGAAGACAAAAATTGATGGGCGTTGTGAGCAAACATGCCAAACGGGTCTTTTTGATTTAGATAACCATAATCGACATCGTTCACCTAGCACACAGCATACTCAGCTTCGGCGTAACTTAATATTGAAATACTGACCTTTCCCTTTTCATAATCTACCCAATACTCCAAGACCTCTTCCTCTGGATGTCTGCCACTGGCTTGCTTGTTCCACCCAAGCGCTCCTCTGACGGGGTCGTCGCTATCGGAGGGTGGGCCAAGACGGAAGGCCGTCCACAACTCCAATCTGGGAAAACGCCGACGATTGTTGGGAGGGGGGTTGAACTCCAGGGAGCAATAGTAATCGACGTGATTCTTTGGCGTAGGATGGCCCAACTTGCGAAATGGGTCGAAGTGGAGCATATAGTACAACTCGAATGTTTTCATATTGACAGCTTGAATTTCTCCATCCGGAACTGAGAGAACATGACGAAGACGACGAAGAACGACATTGGAGTTCAGCATCCTCTGTACAGTTTCTTTGATTCTCTGCTCTTTGTGAACGTCGAAGTATTGTGCTAGAAGTCTGCATTCCACTTTTACTGTATTACTATTAGGCGCAGGGTGTGTGTCAGCACGAAGGACCAGCGCCTGGGATGTGGCAATCGACAGAGATTTGGTCGGCTCATTCTGTATGTCCAATAATACACAGTCAGAATCTGGATGGCTTCAGCATGAGAATGGTTTCAAGACTCACAGGGTATGATACCGAGTCGGTGGATACTGCAAGAGCGAGCGCAGAAAGAAAAAAGACCATGAACGCGGTACGGCGAAGAATTTTCCTTGTGCGAGAAAGGAAGCGCATGACGGGTAAGGTAAGATGATTGTCTGCAGCGTAACAAAAATCAGAACTGGGTCGTGGATGAGATGCTGTTCTTACCTCGCTTGCATGGGTCTTTATCGACATATCGCTAATCAACCGGAATTTCCCTCGCCTTCCTCTTCCATTCATGAGTGCATGAGCGCTGAGCATCGCAACATTTTCATGATACGACGGAAAACAGTTGTACAGCATTGAGTAGATCACACTAGCAGCATGAAACACCCTCAATCCCTGCCAAGTTCCAACAGATAATTGTGACATGCGCCTTTTGAGCGTGATAAGGGACTCACTGTCAATTTGTTCATGAACCTTGAGGAGACTCAACTTCGACAATGAGCAGCATCCAAGAGCTGAGGGCTCTGAAAAAGATAGTGACTTGGAAGAGGCTCCGCGGTTGAGAGTTCCGAGATGTTTTGACAGTAGCAGCCACTGGCCCATGATAATGACGAGAAAGATAGCACTACGCTGGGGCGATAGCCACCCTTCATCTTCCTCTGTAGTACCTCTCTAAACGATGTCATCTCGAGGTCCTCGTAGTTGTTCGTAGGAGGTTTGTCGTAGTTCGAAGCAGACCGTGACAAGTCTGGTGACCGCGTCCAAATCGTTTTCACACGCCTGAACTCGAACCACCACCACCACAGTCCATGAACGTGTCTGCGGATGGAGGCTCTGGTCGTTCCCTTTCATCGCCTGGCTTTGAGGCAGATGACGTGCAATCGTCGTGTGATGTATCCCACCCTCGCCGCGCCTCTCAGTGGTCCGTTACAGCACGGTGGAAGTAGGTCGAGGCATCATCGAAGATATCATTATAGGGTGGCATTCAAAGAGTATGCGACAACTATATACGAGTAGAAAAGGTGTGACAATGTCTTTCATATCATAGCAGACGTGGTCAAGGGTACGTGATACTTTGCGCGTATAATTATGTTTGTCTCACACTCAAGGCGTAGCTCTATGGATCCTGCATAAGGCCGGATGGGTCCAGATTCATAAAGGTGGTGATCATCACAATGTACGAATGGTACGCGTTGCTCTCTTGTGCCCCCACCACACACTGTTCATTGGACTTAGGTAAATCCCTGCCTCCTCGCGGCCGAAATCCTTGCCCAAAAGTATCTCTTAGAAAAAGACTCAATGTCCCTTTCGACTTGAGCTCTAGTCCTGATTTCGACAGACCCTGGCCGAACAGCTTGAACCAACACGTCCCGGGTTCAATCACTCCCGTCACGCCGCAGATCACTCCCACCCCGCCGCAGCAACACATCGTCGCATTTCATCACAACCCTCTTCCTGACCTCGAATCGATTTGGAGCATCATGATTCATTGTGTCCGTTCTGTTCTTCAATGACGATGTTGTTAAACCATCATCTGCATCGGACTCTCGTCACTATCTGATGAACTGTTTACTCAACGGAGAATTGGAGAATGTCGATCAACGCTCGTTTTTACACCATCCCTATGGCCTACGCAAAGCTAGACGACACCTGTCCTCTAGTTTTGGTAGTGCTCTGGAACTTCTGGAGGAGTTCCGGGTGTTACTTAAATCCGCGTATCGTAAATCAGAGGAGAGCTACCTCACACAATTGACGATACATATTTCGTCGTCCATTGGTCCCTGCTGGAGGATGTACTTTATAATCGGGTCTACATGCCACCTTTGTCAAAAATCACTTTGGTCCCAGTAAAGACAAATCTTCGACAACACAAAGGCGACAGGACGGACGCTCAAGTAAACGCTTCTGGTATGTTCTCTCTCGTATTGGCACTTGCTCAATATCCATGCTTCCGGACTACATAGATAATGCTATCTGAGCTGCCGGTCGTGTTATTCCTCAATCATCTCGTTCATACTATTCACATCACATCTCTGCAACGCATATATCTTCTATATCTTTATTCTACGTCTGTGTAGGTCTACATACGCGTCTACATTGTATTTCCAGTTGTGTAGAATCAAGGTGGATAGAAATTTTAAAAGTGACAGAAATAACGACGATGCGTACTGATCAGTTCTGCGATCGTGCGGGTACTCGCCGGCGTTCTCCGAATAACAGAACTTACAAGTCTGCAGTGAACCAGCATGGCCACTCGCAATTGTCAGATCATCTCTCTTGCTCTTTTTCATCATCATGTCCTTCTTCCACAGAGACTCCGACACATCTAATCTTCGCATCGAGACTGTCCGCGATAACGACGATGAAGTAGAAATACCACTCAGTGCGGATCCTACTGCTCACTCTGGTGTTTTACATGTGGAAGACACAACTGCAATTGACCGGAATCGCTTGAGGGTAGCTTTGTTTATCGGGTGAGTGCTAGCATTTGGTCAAGAGATAAATTTTCGTTTTGAAATGTTCTCATCTAACGAGAACAGGCTGGGACTAGCAACATACATCTATTCACTGGATAATCAAACGACTTCCGCATATCTTGCTTTTGCTGCGTCGGAATTCGAGAATCACAGTCTCATCAGCTCCATACAGACCGCTCAGAGCATTATAGGTGATTCATTGGTTGTGTTCGAGAAAAAAAAACCATCCCTGACTTCCAGAAACGCCAGTTGCTTGTGGCAAACCAGTCATTGCCAAACTCGCGGACTTTAGCTCTCGAGGAACAGCATATGTTGTTGTCCGTGAGTCTCTTCAATCGTAGCTTTTGAACATAGAGAAAAATCATATGATTTTTGAAGTCCTATTTCACGTTATGGGTTTGTCTCTTTTGTTGAGATCTGCAATTCGTATCAAACTCATCCCTACTAGGCTACATCCTGATCGCGTCCGCTCCAAGTATCAACGTCGTAGCCGCTGGGATCATTCTTTTTGCGATGTATGTTCAGGTTCTCATGGCCAAGATATACAACTCATTCTGTCTCGTTGTTTTCTGCAGTGGATACACGTACGTTTTGCGCGTCCGAAGACGAACACGAACCACCTTGACGCGATTGTTTCTAGCGGGTTACAACTCTTAAATCAGATCATCATTGCCGATATCACCACTCTGGAATGGAGAGGATTGATCAATGGCTTGATCGCGCTTCCGTTCATTGTAAATTCGTTCGTTGGACCCATTCTGGCTACTTCAGTTCTCGAGACCGTGGGCTGGAGATGGGGCTGTGAGCATCAGCATCATTTTCAACCCGACAATTTGCTCATAACCTATTCACAGACGGGATGTTTGTCATACTCATACCGATATGTCTCTCGCCTTTGATCACCACTCTTCTTTGGGCCGAACGAAAGGCGAAACAACGTGGACTTGCTCTTGTGCAGAAAATACCTTCCCGAACCATGCTGGAGCGTGCTCGGACTATGGCGGAAGAATTAGATCTTATGGGGCTGATCCTCATCACGGGTTGCATTGCGCTGATTTTGTTGCCCTTGACACTCACAGGGAAGGTCAACGGCGGGTGGTCAAATCGTACGAAGTCCTCCTTTTTCGACCTCGCAAGCATTACTCATACCTTGATAGCTTTGATGATTCTCCTCATCACCCTTGGATGTGTCCTCCTTCCAATCTGCAGCATCTGGGATATGAAATACGCCAAATTTCCTGTCATTCCTCGTCGGTTTTTCAAGAACCGAAGCGTCATCATTGTATCGCTTATTGGGGCTTTTGATTTCGTGAGTTGACAGAGATTGATACTTGCATGAGAAAACCTTACTAAAGGAGACTGTACAGTGCTCCTATTGTCTGGCGTCAGTCTACTTATATTCATTCATCATCGTTGTCAAACCATGGTATGTGCTCAATCTGCCATATCCTTCTCGTAATAGGTGACACCTCCTATGTCAATCTCAGGTCGCTTCTTCATGCTACGTATTTCTCCCAAGTACAATCGATGGCCCTCACCATATTCGCGATTCTCGCTGGTGTGATAATGAAGTATACACATCGTTACAAAGTCAGTACCTGTCTAAACCACCTCTTTTCTCCTTCATATATCACATCACTCGTTTTAGGCCCTCTTGATTATTGGTTTATTCATTCGCCTTGTGTGAGTGATGCCTACTCCATCCTGTAAACTTCGAAATACTCAGTACCCTTCCTTCGACAGCGGGGTTGTATTGATGATCCGCGGTGAAGAAACCTCTCCTCCACCCTCTTCGCATCGAACTCAATTTCATACGCAACAGCCCGAGGTGCAAATGGCTCTGATGCCGAGCTGGTCTGGACGCAGGTTCTTCAAGGGCTCGGAGGTGGCTTTGCTGCCTCTTGTTCGCAAGTCGGTGCTCAAGCTAGTGTGCCACATGTCGACTTGGCTATGGCTACCGCAGTCATTCTGTTAGTAACGGAGATTGGTGCTTCTATAGGTGGTAGTGTCGGTGAGTTTGATTTGTGATTCTTTCCCCTTCGTTTTTGTAGACTCTCATGATCATACGACATGCGTTCTACATACAGCTGGAGCGATTTGGTCAAACAAGATGCCTGGAAAGCTTGCGCAGTATTTGCCTGACCTCTCAGAGGAGGAGCGGACATCGCTATTCTCTTCAGTGACTCATGTCAGGAAATATGAACGGGGAACTCATGTCCGTCAGGGTGTTATCTTCGGTGTGTACAGAAGCCTCGTCGACAGTTGTCTTAATACGAACACTCATCGACGTTCCGTAGCCTACAGCGATGTGATGAGGGACCTGCTCGTTCTGGCCTCATTACTCAGCGTGTTCCCTCTTGTTCTTGCGATATTTCTTCCGAATTGGTACCTGGGGGATAAGCAAAATGCTGTCAATGATCCAGAATCAGTAGAAGCTTCGGATCAATTTCCTGAACATAGCAGAGGGGAATACACACCCCTGGCAAGAGACGATTTCGATACTGACACCGAATTACCTGAAGAAGGTGCTGTCCTGCAGACTGAGAGGCAATAGGTTATGCGAGGCCATGCGTCCATCAAGTCCTTGGTCTCATTGTCGGTGTCCCACTCGTCTGGCAGATCTTTTTCCCCAGTCACGGATCTACTTCTGCCTATCCTGACCCACTTCTACCCATGACTACTCGCCTCCTTCCCCACTTTTGTTGATTCGGACCCACCTCCACCCATTCGACATCCACCCATCTGGACCCACATCTACCGACTGCTACAGTTGAATTTATCCGTGATTCTGCCATTTGATTACTGTTGGAACATCCGGTGCCTATGCTACTTCCATGTAGAGTATAACCTACATACCGATTGCAGGTTAAAAGCTTCGTTCCATCTCTGGTGTATCCCCCTCATCTGCTGGCCAGGCTTTTCTTTCACACTCATAACTTTCTCTATCATCTCAAAACGAACCGGTTTCGTTTCTTTCCTGATCGAAGCCTTCACATCAGCACAACTGCTCTCAGCATCGATCAAACGCGCTCTCTCACTTGCAAAAAGCCGATCATGCATATCAGAATCATCACTCTTGTTTACCTACTTGCATCTATCGTACACGCTGCTCCTATGATGGTGAGTGATCTCTCGATCACGACTACCAAGAACCAGACATGATACTGAATAATCTTTCTTTCGCTACCCAGGATCACGACGATGCAGGTACACTCCATCGTAGCTCAGATTCCGTCGCGGAGTCTTTCGATGAGCCTCGAGCACTCGAAAAGAGGATATTCTCTCTCAAAAAGCTCATTCCCTCAGGAAGCTCGAAGGATAAGGATGAAGAAGAGCAGCCTACTGTCTACTATGTTTACTTCTACAAACCCTCTCCCCACGACGAATTTCCCGAGCCCACCATGTCTCCCGTCCTGGAACGGCCCGTGCCAAAACGCGTGCGTAAGCATACAAAGTTTCTCGTAGACCGCTTCAATGAAGCATACGGAGGTGATTCGACTCCTATGTTACTCGTGTATCAGAACGATTGGTTCGAGAACGCTCGGGTGAGGGTATTAATCAGTTCCCCGAAACAGGAGACACAGTCGGAGCTCTTCATGACGCTTGGACAGGAAAGTGGTTCAGGATGTGTCCTGAGCAACGATGACAGGGAACTTTACGCCTCGGTCGTGCGTTTCCTTGACGAGTCCAGGAAACCCCTTCCCCCTTTACCGGACAAGTCGGAGAAACCGAAGCTTCCCAGAGAGACCAAGCAGCGGATGAAGAAGTTGGTAGACAAGTATCTTCGGCAAGAACTCGAGTCTCCGAAGTTGAAGGTGTACCTCAACCTTCAGACCAAATTCGTCGCTCCCAAGAGTCGTAAAAACTCGGTTTGGTTTTCATTCACGACTTCCAAAAGTGCTCAACCACTCCAGGCTGAGCTTAAGCCGGATTCGCGCAAAGATACCATACACAAACCTGCATTCCCTGTCTCTGGAGGACCTTCCTAGTTGGGCGTGTGACGCAACGCCGAGCCTATACCGTTCATCCTTCCTATCCACTTTGTCGTACACAACGGTTATACAGTCCTGAAGGCTGGTGATGACTCTCTGTTCTTTGAGCTCTCGCCATCGCTCGCGGTGATTTTGTCTACTCGTACTTAGATCCTCCTTCCTTTTGTCTCCCTCTCATCCTCTCTCCTTCTCTCCTTCCCCCTCAAGTTGAGAAGATACAAGAAATGATATGTTACTGTATTGAAGGATCGAGTTTGCTGCCTTTCAAGTTTGAAATATGCTGATGATAAATGATGTTCACATCGTAATTTATTCTGGAATCTGTATCAAAACCTCTCTCCTTTCGTCCTGCACCTTCGAGGAGATGCACTGCCTTATCATCTAGAGAGAAGAATCAATCTCCAGCGCATTAATGAGTTTTATGCCATTTCCTCATTTCATGCTGCCTGTATTGCTGTAGATAGCAAGGCAACTTTACTCGAACTACATAGCGAATGATCTACCTCGAAGCAGGATACTAGAGGATACTCAACCTGCGACTTTTCAGCGCCACACAGTCCTAAGTGATCTGATGACAAATAGACTGATTAGTCTATTACCCGGCCTACATGGTTAAAAGCTTCATTCCATCTCTGATGCATTCCCTTGTATTCCCCCATCTGCTGGCCAGGCTTTTCTTAGATCCTTCATACCCATAACTTTCTTGACCATCCTCAAACGAACCGGTTTCGTTCCTTTCTTTCCAGTCGAAGCCTTCACATTTGAACCCAGTTGACTGTTGCTCTCGTTCATCAACCAAACCGACGAGGGCCGTGCTCTTTCACTCATCAAGATTCAAAGGCCTAGTACCTACGTAGTACTATGCGTGTAAAAATCATCACTCTTGTTCTCTTGCTTGCATCTGTTGTACACGCTGCTCCTATGATGGTGAGTCGGATCTCTGAATCACAACTAGCAAGAGCCAGCATGATACTAAGTAGTCTTTCTTTCAATACCCAGAATCCCGACAATGCAGGTACACTCCATCGTAGCTCAGATTCCGTCGCGGAATCTTTCTATAAGCCTCCAAGTCGAGCACTTGAAAAGAGGATGTTCTCTCTCCAAAAGCTCCGAAAGCCCTCGAGCTCGAAGAATAAGCAGCCTCCTGTCTACTATGCTTATTTCTACATGTCTTCTACCTACTACCACGAATCCTCCGAGCCCACTATGTCTCCCGTTCCGGAACCGACAGTGCCAGAAGACGTTCGCGAGCATACACAGTTCCTCGTGGACCGCTTCAACAAAGCATACGGAGATGATTCGACGCCTGTGTCACTCGTGTATCAAAACAGTTGGTTCACGAACGCTAGGGTGACGATAATAGTCAGCTCCCCGGAACAGGAGACACAGTCGGAGCTCTTCGTGACCCTTGGACAGGAAAGCGGCTCAGGGTATGTGAGCAACGGCGACAAGGAACTTTACGTCTCGGTCGTGCGCTTCCTTGACAAGTACAAGAACCCTCTTCCCTCTCTGACGGAAAGGTCGGAGAAACCGGAGGTCCCCAGAAAGCTCAAGAAGCGGATGCAGGAGTTGGTAGACATGTATTTTCAGCGAGATATTTCTCCGACGGTGAAGGTGTACCTCAATCTTCAGACCAGATACGTCGCTCCCACTGAAAGTCGCGAAAGCTCGGTTTGGTTCTCGTTCACGACTTCCACTCAACCCCTTCAGGCCGAGCTTAATCTGCGCAAAGATATCATACACAAACCTGCATTCCCCGTCTCTGGAGGACCTTCCTAGTCAAAGTAGACAGCTGGTCGGAAATGGTTCGACGACTTGGATGTGGTCGTAGTTGTGACGCAACGGCGAGCACATATCATTCATCCTTCCTATCTTTGTTGTATACAGTATTATATATAGTCCTGTAGGCTGGTGATCACTCTTCGTTCTTTGAGCTCTCGCCATTGCTTGCTAGGTCTATTTGTACTAAGAGTCTGCCCTCCTTCTCCCTTCCTCATATTTCACGGACATGAATACTTACTAGACTTCAATCCATTCTGCGTCCAATGCTCTTGCTTTTTCACTCATTTCCAATGATTAATGACATTCAGCAGGATTTGTTGCCTCTGAAGTTTGAAAGCTCCTCACAATGGTGTCCATATCGTAATCTATATCATGTCGAAATCCTTCCGTCCCCTTTGAAGTTCGACGAAATTCAAGCAATACTCGAATCTTCAAGCTTCAAGGTTCAGTCGATGGTAATGAAATGCGGAGTTTCCTTGAAGCTTCGTCGTTGAGCCTATGTACTCACGCCTGCTCTGGAAAAGTCGAGACTGACTGAAATTCTAAGACAAGGGAGAACGATGTTATCAACATTTTGTTGACTTATGACAAAACAATCATAATGAAAAAAATTTCAGTTCGCTGCCAAGCATGCTTCGAACGATATCTACCAGATCCTAGTCTCAAGCAAGAGATCACTGTTGCTCTCCAAACCGACGCAAGCCTTCAAGAACGACTCGAGCGCATTGCGTTGCCTGTTCAAGCTATTGACGACATCGGTGCCTACAAGAAACAAGGATACACATGAGTTCACCAACAATGAACAATTGTTAAGATATTATAGGCTTACCAGGCTTGACGAGCGGAGCCTTCAACATGTAAGACAAGAGGGAGAGAACAGGGTACAAGGGAGCAAAGTCCTTGGGCTCTCCAGACGTCTTGCGGTACTTGACACGAGTGAGGAGTTCAGTGAGGATGGTGAGGTCCAAAATCAACGGAGTAGCGAGCAAGGAGTCCTAGAAAGACATGAGCACAAAGAGAAAGAACACTATAATTGGGACAAGTACCTCGCACTCATTGAAGATACTGATAGTGTTACGACCACCACAGAAGATCTCAGAGTAATACTCATCGATGGCGCGCTTGGAGTCGCCGACGGCAGGAACATATTTGATGACCACGATATGATCAGGATGTTCCCCCTTGCCAACCGGAACACCCTTCGGTCCAACCTCAGGAGCTTTGTACAGCAAGCGGTTAGCGTCTACCATGTCGTCGACGACACTGCTCTTGCTAATCTCCTTGCTCTTGAACTGCCTCTCGGCAGACAAGTTGTGCCCGTCGTTGTTTCCGAGATGATTGTAAGAGGCAATCGAAAGAGGCTTGATACCGGCATTGACCAAGAACTCGGCGAGAACGGACTTGAGCTTGGTCTGTCCAGACTTCAAGTCATCGCCACCGATGAAGGATTGGTGACGTTCAGCGAGTTCAATCACGCCAGGAACGAAGGTATTCTGGGGAGCACCGTTTACGAAAGGTTCACCCTCGAGGATAGCGGCAACGGCGAACAAGGTCGAGGGAGAAACCTCAGAGTGGGAAGACTTGATAGAGGCTAAGAGGTTATCAGCGGTATCATTGACACCTGGGATAATATCGCTGTATCTCTCGGTGTTGGCAGTCCAGAACACGACGACGCGGTCGAGGCCGTTATCTTCCTTGAATTTACGGATATCAGCGCGAATATGCTCAAGATGAGCTTGTTTGTCGTTCCCAGGAATGAGGTTATCAGCGCGCGCTTCCTGATTGGCTGCGATGAAATCGGGATAATAAATGGAAGGAAGGGGCTTCCCGATGAGAGCCATATGGGGAGCAACCTGGCGTTGCAAGTCATAATCGAGCACCTTGGCGCGTTCCATAGCTTTCTCCAAAGAGACGCCAGAGATGTCCCAACCTCCGAGAACAAGGTCATTGGGATGAACCATAGGAAGCACGTCGGATACAGGGACGTGGACATCCTTGCCGGTGGCAGGATCGGTGCCAATACGAACGGTGGAAGCGCGAAGAACAGAACCGATATAGTTCGGCTGTTGGATACCCTCTTTGGTATGCCAAACAATGTTGTGACGATTGGCGAGAATGGTCGCACAGAGGGTGGTACCATTGTTGCCTCCGACACCAATCATCATCAGACTATAACAGACGCGTTTGAGATATCGGAATACATCGAAAGAAATGATTATGACTTACCCAGTCTTGGAAGGCGCGCGTTTAGTCTGAAACTCGAATGATTGCATGGTAGGATTGACGATGAATTGACCATTCGAGACCGTAACATCTGCACCGCGGTTCTGGAAGCTAGCAGTGATGTATTCGTCCGAGTAAGACGTGTTCTCGGACTGCACCACGATCGCATGGGGACGCCGAGCGGCGGTAGGGTGCACTGGAAGGATACCCTCGAGCTCGGATTCGGGAGTGTTGTAACCCGAAGAAGTAGTGTTGTTGTTGAGAGCCATTTTTATTGATATGTTTAAAGCGATTACGATGAGGAAAGTGGATAGCTAGCTTCAGCAAGATATGAGAACGCCGGCACTGGTGTGCTTAGTACCGCGATGAGAGTTATGGACGCTGCAAAGTTGGTTTGAGTACATGCAAAGGTTGCAGATACCCTTCAGAGGATGTTTTGACAAGAAGTCACAGAGAAGTTAGAAGAATTCCAAGGTTCGAACGCTGAGAGAACGATGTGGTTGGAAGTAAGGAAGATTCGCCAAAAATCTGGACGTTATAAGTCTAAGCGGACTTTGAAAATCCTAAGCGAGAATGGCATAATAATTTCCAATTTCAGCCTTGCCGAGCAGCCGGCACAGCTGAATAATCCATTGTCTCCGAAATTTCGTCGGCGCTTCTTCTTAGCTTCTAACTCTCATGATCCACGGACCACCACCATCTTCAATGTTCATCACTGCTCGTCTAAGGAGCACCCTTATCGCATTACTTCGCCATCTAACAAAAATACTCTCCGCTCAGTGCGGTATATACTAGCTCAATAACAATCAATTTGAAAACTTCCATCTATCGATGAACACACGTTGTCGCCGGGTTATCGCCAAAATTTCTTTCTGATATAGTACTACTCAGAACATCAGAGTTATTTCTCATCAATCGCGAAACTTGATTATCCGACTTGGAAATGAAAGAACCTGTCTTGATATCACGAACAACTTCCAAAGGTTGTTGTAATCGCGGCAATGTGGGTAAAGCATACGAAAACGCTGAGTTTCGCTTACCAGTACAAGCCCCATCTAGTTCATTCCTCTCAAGGTGAAAAGGATTGTACATAGATGATTGTCGACAAAAGGATGCGTGTGGTCACCTCAAGGCACTTGTATGTCATAAAACACCTGGAGTTCTGATTGTTCTTTACTTTTATCAGCTTCCAAAATGTGTGCTCTTGTAGGCAGTGCTTTCGGCAATGAAAATAATCAACGCTACCATCTGTTATCGTCAATCTTTTCCTTGATTTTGTACAAGCTCAGCATTGAAGAATCCTAAGGGAACTGGCACCCTTTCGGTGCCCCGTGCTGAAATCAGTCGCAGATAAATGGGTTCAACCGGTCACAAGCTCGTAGCCGTTGCTTTGAATACAGATGCCTACAGATGCACGCGATAGACGATAGGGGGTATATGTACGCGCTGATAGATCATATCACCATGAGTTTGTTGTTGCTATTCTAGACCGTTTGGAGCTCCAAGTTTCCTTTGTTCCTCTCAGTTTCCAGTTGGACATAAAATCAGGATTTTTCCGGCTGCCGTAGGTTGGCAAACCCCTAGCAAACAGGCTTCGGCAAAAGATTGGAGTCCGACTGAAATCAAGATGTAAGAGGCCCTTTAATTCATAGCTAGAAGGCGACGAAGAGAGTCTTTCGAAATAAGGTTACTTGACGCGGCATTTTCAGTAACATTGTTCATTCAATTCAACAAATTCACCGTGAAAAAATCTTCTTATTACGACCAATGGGTGATGAGCCCTAGTGCCTTGATATGTATGTTGTACACACCACTCATTCTTTTGAGAGCCGTACTTGCTAAGCACAACTTCGCTGTTGACAATGAAGCGAAATCGCGAACTCACCGAGTCATGATGACAATCGTTTTCGTTGTTCAGAAGGAAAGCCGAGTGACGTTTGAGAGTCGAGAGGCTCAAGTTGGACACATTTAAACTTCAAACATCATTATTTTTATCGTGTCATCCACCGAGGTTGACAACGAAAATCAGAGATTTACTTATTGGTAAAGAGCATGTCAACAGTCAACACAATGCATACTAGAATCCTTAGCATAGAGTAAAAAATATGAGAGCAGCAGCTCTGAAACCTCCGAATATTACAGGGGAGTCTCGAAACTCGCTGAAAAAAGAAACGCATTGGATCTAGAAGGACCACACAGATGTGAGTATTGAGACACAGCGAGTCTCTGGGAATAGTGTTAGATAGACCGTACACGGAGCAATTGAATCCTACCGTCAATGATTTCTTCGATAGTCAGCAGCGCCACCAAGTCCCCAATAGTAGCCACCATTGCTTCCAGAGGCAGCAGGATTACCTCCAGAAGTAGTGGAATAAGCCCCATATGTTTGATTGGTCCAATAGTTTCCGTGCACTTGCGCCCTCAGGCCACTGGCGGAAGTGACGGTAGAAGAATGGCGGGAAATGAAGTATTTAGGTGGTTCGTGGATGTATGTCATGTCGTTGCTCTGAGCATGACCCATACATTCTTCGTATAGAGCCCAGACGTTTGGACAGTGAATGTATCCGTTATCATGAAGATTGCGAACGGCTTCTCTGAACCAAACCCGACAATGAAAAATATTTTCACCGATGACCGCTTGTTCATGTAGAGGAACCGTCATGGGAATTTCGCGCATGAGGGGAACAATATGGTTGAATATAGTCTCGAAGTTGGTAAGCGGGAATGTCCCTAAACCATCTAAGTATTAGGCGAAAGGATGGCAACTCAAAAAAATCACGATACACACCTATCTTGACCATGGCACACAAGGTAGAAGATGCAAGGAGATCGTGCGGTTTGGGTTCTTCGAAACGCCAGTAACTGCCGTACTGTCTCGCTTGTAGTTTATATGCATTCCTCTCGTCAACGACAAGAAAAATCCCCCAATGAAATGTGCCATTACTGTTGGAAAACATGCAGGCAAGAATTTCGCCAGGGGTCAATGCACTGAGGACGGACATCTTTGAACCTGAGTTGGACTAGATATTCTGCAGGTTAACATAACGTTGCATGAGCAGCGTTCATATACTCGCCTGCTAATTTCTGTGATACTGCAGAAAGGGTTCAAGTTTAATGTCGAAGAGGAATTCTTCTTGCTCTTTAAATCACTTATGGACACACAGTGACGGTGTCTTTCCTTTTGAGGTTTAGACACAAGTTCTCCTAGTTTACAGCCTCGGTAACTTGTAATTTTTCTAGGTTGGGGGAATTGTTTACTAGTTAATTTTGTCCAATAAGGACCCACATACGTACCGTCATTGCAGGACTACTATGTCATTGTGGGAAAGTCAATAAAAGAAACATAAACAAAAACTCGCTAATAGAAAAATTATTGTTGGACCCACCAGTGAGTCGGACGAGCCATTTTTGTAAGTCTTTGTACTATTTTACACTTCAACTTCCGACCTACACCGACTTCAACGTGCGGAACTACTTGATATGGATCTACAAAGACAAGTCAGAGTGATTCAATGAGTACAACAGAGCTAGCATATTGAGCGACGTGTAACGGATCATCGATCAGTTTCTGAGTAGCGGGCGGCACCCACTGATTATCTGGCGATTTTCGTTAGCTTAGGCTAGCTATCAGTGATATTAGCGTTCGTTAGTCACGAATGCGATTGTCTGCGACAGAAAGTTGTACCGATTTTTCAACGTCACTCCCAGATTGAGCAGAGACGGAAAGTTAATGAATAGTAATGAATTGAGTTAGAACTAGTTAGGGGTATTGACGATATTTGCCTCGCTTCCAGAGGAACCGAATTCGGGGTGCTCGGAGTGCAATGTCCATGAGGTACGATCGCGAGCGCGGCGAGTTGGAGTCGATACCGTTTTTGAGCTTCAAAAACGAGTCAGTCAGTATATTCAGCTGTGAACAAACGGTTTAGCGCGATTGAAGTTGCGTCAATTGCGTCCTGACCTAGCCTGACCTCCGAGTATATGTCAGAACTTCTACAGCTTCGTTTTCCAAGAAGAAATTTCTGAAATCTCTCGTACACTGTCCAACGGTATGATGATTGATCTAGTATGAGCAGTTGGCTGCAGTTGGCAGCAGTGACAGATAGCGCTCAACGCTCTATAGGCTTAGCGCTGAAAATGACAGATTCTCACGGTCCCCAACAACCAACTTTCTCTGAAATTTTGAACTTGGGCAGAATTTAGCAGCGGTTACTCGCAATGGAGCCCATTATTCCTTACACCCCACTGCCTGAACGGTAGGGGTGTTTTTTTCCTGACTTTCAGAATTCTAATTTACATCTGACTAGATATTCGATGAAAACCTTCCAAGTTAACTGGTTGTGGTCGATATGGCACTGTGTACCTACTAAGTGTCGCCTTCTCATTTATCGAGCCCTGCTCCATACACTCGGACGTAGACAGGGGATGAGCTCAGTGTTTCGTATCCCTTTCGGTTTCTACGTCAAGCTCAGTCGGGCTCCGAGTGAGGCCCCCGCGATGGATTTCGTACGCGCCAATACCACCATTCCTGTTCCTGCTGTTCTAGACTGCATAGAATGGCTTCAAAATGACGATAGGAAGCTGCTTTACCCCGTTGGTCCTACCGTTCGTTGGCTTATAGTGATGCGAGGCTTACCCGGAAAGCCCATTGAGCACGGAGAGGAGAACATGCTACGCTCCCCTTCAAAAGAACAGCTGGCAAATTTACGACATGATCTGGCTGACTGTGTCAATCAGCTTCGCACTCTTACACCACCCGACCCACAGAAAGTCAGTAGTTTCCTCGGCGGAGGGATTTACAGCTTTCGAATCGACGAGTCGCCCAGGCCTACTGGACCTTTCAGCAGTCCTGCCCATTTTCATTCCCAGGTCTTTTGCACGGCTTACCCAGACTATCCGGACGAGGCGGACGACAACCTCAAACGTCTTATAGCCGAAAGACCACACAAAGAATATAAGATCAAATTTACTCATGGAGATATCTTGCCACACAATATCTTGGTTGACGATGAGCTTCACATCACAGGTCTTATTGATTGGGAATGTGCAAGCTGGATGCCCGAATACTGGGAGAAAGCGAGCTCTCTTCGTTCGTTTTGGATTCGTGTGCTTTCTTGGACTGCCGTTGTCCAGGATAGCTTTCCGGAGTATAGTGACGATATGATTCTCGAGTACAGGATTCAAGTCTGCTATACCCCATGAGCTAGAATTAGAGTCTGAAGGAGCCTTGCGGCCCTTCTGTATGCATGTAGTTGTTCCAGTCCTAAGGCAGGCTCAATCACGGTATCATTCAGTGTTCGTCCATCTTCCGTTTCAAGTTTCTTATCCGCCACCTAGCATACAACCTGAAGATGGTCATTGTGGGTTCATGGTAGAGTAGTATGGCTAGATCATATATGATATGAAGCTTGACCCCGTCAACTGAGATTGGTCGGGCATGTAAGTAGGGAAACAAGAAACAAGAAACTAATAACTTGAAGTAGTGACCGGCCCGGAAAGCCGGAGAAAACTTTCGTTCTCTCTGTCATGTTCTCCGTTGCGTCCAAATCCGTGAGCCGTCGTGTCCTCGTCCAGTCAACACGATGTGTCTCTCAAAAACCTTCCCGGTCTACAACATCTAACCCTGCATCGACGTCTCCATCTTCACCTTCAGCAACACAAAACACCCAGCTCAAGGAGACCGAAGCCTCAGAGCCGTTGTTAACACGCTCGAGTGTCCCTAGCTTGGATTTTTCACCTCCAGATCCTACTGAACAACGGACAGGAGCATCCTCGCGCGATAACATGTCCTCTGCAGACAGACAACGGCGTACAATGGCAAGAGCCGCTTTTGGATTGTTCACTTTAGGTATTGGTCTTCAGATGGTTTATATGGGACGTGAGTGGGAGCCAGAGGAGCTTCGGGCGAAGAAGATGGTACGTTATAAATTTTCTCATGCATTTGCCCACGTCATTAATTCTTCTTTGGCCTCAGACTTTAGAAAATGCGCCAGCTGGTCGATGGGAACGCACAAAGAGTCGATATTCAGATATCTTCTCGGTGTGTGAAATAGTCCTGCCCAATACCTCTTGCTCATGCATTTCTTTCAGTTCTTCAGCGATCCAGTCATGCCCGAATTACTGCCTCCTCGAACGGCGGCACAATACCCACCATCCGCAAAACCTTACACTCTTTTGGTTTCTGTTGACGACTTATTAGTAACTTCTACCTGGGACGTATGTGCTTATACAAGGCACCTTCTATGGTTATCCCCAGCTCATTTTCGTCTTCACAGCGCCAACATGGTTGGAGAACTGCTAAACGACCTGGAGTAGATTATTTCCTGGCATATCTATCTCAATTTTATGAGGTGGTGATTTTCACAACACAGTATTCCTACGTGAGTGAACCGGTTATCTGTCTTCAGCCATTGTGTGATTTATCATTGGTCTGCAGACCGCAATGCCGATCATTGACAAGCTCGACCGCTATAACTTCTACATCGAACATCGTCTCTTCCGAGAACACACCCGATCCCAAAACGGCACTGTAGTCAAGGTATGTAACTTGAGTTGACTGAATACAAAACCTAGAAATCATTTATTCTACGCAGGATTTATCATATCTAAACCGTGACCTCTCAAAAGTTATCCTACTCGACACGCATCCTGAACATGTTTCGACACATCCTGAGAACGCATTGATCATTCCAGCCTGGAAAGGCGACTCCAAGGACAATGGGCTGGTTGCGATGATTCCTTTCCTAGAATGTAGGTCTAGATCTAAGTGCTGTTCGGCGTCTCAAATTTTCATACATCACATTGTTACAGCTATAGCCATCTACAAACCTGCAGACGTCCGACCAATAATCACCGCATACCACGACAAAAATATTCCTCTTGAATACGCCAAGCGGGAAGCCGAAGGCAAACAAAAACATATCGAGAATTGGAGGCAGAACAAGGGATCTTCCAGTAACTCGTTTGGCGGTTTCTTTGGTGTCTCTGTAAGTACTCGCTACTACGTCTGAGTCTTTTCTTTCGGGCTCATTCCCTTCAGTCTCGATCAACACAAAACGCACCGCCCACCTACCTCGAACAAAAACGCAAAGAGGCTCAACAACAGTATAAAGAAGAACAGGCGTACATTGCGAAAAACAAGGAATACTTTGAGAGTCTGCTGAAGCACGAGCAGGATGTCATGGCTGCACAGGCTCCGAGTAATCTTTGGGAGGTGTTCGAGACGATGCGAGGGAACCCGAAGGTGCCTGATGCTAATATTCCACCTCCACCTCCGCCGCCGCCTGGGATGGGTTTCGTGATACCACCACCACAGACGACTCCAAAATCTTCATGAGATGTGTACGTTCAGCCATAGGACTAAGTCGAGTGTTCTTGTGCGCTAGCGTATATACCTCGTGGGATGCCCTGGAAATTCATGCTCTGTCCAACGATGTAACACCTGCCCACGACTTGACTATGATGAAGGAGATGTGTAGTGGACTATTGGTATATCTTATATAATTGCGATCCACACGTAGATCAATTCTAGACCCCAGCTCAACGTCAACAATTCTCAGTACTGTCTCAAAAAAATATACTGGAACAGAACTTTTCATCTCTTACATAGATTCTCGGAGTCATGCCCAGCTTCATTCATTATCATTATGATTCGAGGCTCCAATACCCACATATTGAGGCCCACTCCAAAGCATAATGCATTTTGAATTGCACAACTACCAGCATGAAGACAGGATCAGATTTGAAATTCTGATTTTGTAGCTCAGGCGGTATACCAGACTTGGATTCTAGACTCGAGAATCATATCGTCACTATACTCCGGAAAGCTATCCTGGACAACGGCCGTCCAAGAAAGCACACGAATCCAAAACGAACGAAGAGAGCTCGCTTTCTCCCAGTATTCGGGCATCCAGCTTGCACATTCCCAATCGATAAGACCTGTGATGTGAAGCTCATCGTCAACCAAGATATTGTGGGGCAGGATATCTCCATGGGTGAACTTGATCTTGTATTCTTTGTGTGGTCGTTCAGCTATAAGACGTTTGAGGTTATCGTCCGCCTCGTCCGGATAGTCTGGGTAAGCCGTGCAAAAGACCTGGGAGTGAAAATGGGCAGGGCTCGTGAAAGGTCCGGTAGGTCTGAGTGCTTCGTCGATTCGAAAGCTATAGATCCCTCCACCGAGGAAACTACTGACTTTCTGTGGGTCGGGTGGTGTAAGAGTGCGAAGCTGATTGACACAGTCAGCCAGGTCATGTCGTAAGTTCTTCAGCTGTTCTTGTGAAGCGGTGTGTATCATGTTTTTCTCTCCACGCCGAATGGGTTTTCCGGGTAAGCCTCGCATCACTATAAGCCAGCAGACAGTAGGACCAACGGAGTGAAGCAGCTTCCTATCGTCATTTTGAAGCCATTCTATGCAGTCTAGAACAGCAGGAACAGGAATGGTGGTATTGGCGCGTACGAAATCCATCGCGGGGGCCTCACTCGGAGCCCGACTGAGCTTGACGTAGAGCCCGAAAGGGATGCGAAACACTGAGCTCATCCCCTGTCTCCGTCCGAGTGTATGGAGTAGCGCTCGATAAAAGAGAAGGCGACACTTGGTAGGAACACAGTGCCATATCGACCACAACCAATTAACATGGAAGATTTTCATCGAATATCTGATCAGATGTAAGTTAGAATTCTGAACGTCAGGGAAAAACCCGCCCCTACCGTTCAGGCAGTGGGGTGTAAGGAATAATGGGCTGCATTGCGAGTAACCGCTGCTGAATTCTGCCCAAGTATGTTCTGAAGTTGAAGTTCAAAGATTCAGAGAAAGTCGGTTGTGATCTGTCAGTCCGCACCTGTGATTCGTCATCACCCGTGACCTGTTAGGTTAGGTTAGGTTAGGGTTCGGGGTTCTCACCGTGCACGACCGTGAGAATATTTTATAGCGCCGACACGGAGATATCATTGATTATCATCGCTATGATGATCTTCTGAAGTTCTCACGAGCAAAGATTTCAGCAAATTCTCACTGTTGGAAGATGTCGATAAAGCTGTAGAAGCTCTGACATGTACTCGGAGGTAAGGATGCAATCCTGACTGCGCTCTCACATTCAAGCTAGTAGTGTTGAATATTCGAGTCATATTGCTCTTTTTGGAGCTCAAAAAAACAGTGTCAAATTCAAGAGGTTCAAATCCCGAAGTTCCAGAGGCACTCGAGAACGCACCTCGTGGACATTGCACTCCGAGCTCCCTGAATCTGGTTCTCTCGGTTTGTACCAGCTTCGAAGCGAGGCAAATATATCGGCAATCGTCAACAGTGACCCCGATTTTTTAAAGCCACTGTCAGTGTCCGATATCATGGACGCAACTCTGCTTCAACTGGGCTCTCCGACTACGAAATCAATGATCGCTGCAGCTCTCCTGCTCTTCATCGCAGACAGTCACGTTCGTAAATGACAAACGCTCACTGGCATATACTGGCATATACTGCTCAGATACATACTGAGTGGATTTTTGGGGGTGCCAATCTAAGGTAATTTGTAAAGCACTACTCAGAACCTGATCACTTACACGTTGCATTATTCAAGAACGACTTTTTTTCTTGAACTATTGCGGCTAGCCAGGCTAACACGTTGCTCGATTTCTAGGTTACTAGCTGTTGTGGCCATAGAATCATTCTGACTCACTTGCGTAGATTGATATCAAGTAACTGGCACTGGCACATCTAGATCTGCACACTGAGAGTACTTACAAACATGACTCGTCCAAGGTGGGTCCAACACTGTTTTTCGATTATCAAAAAATTTTTTGACCTTTCCGCGAATGACAGCACTCCTTCTTTGCAGTACAGGTCACAGGTGGGAATTATTTAGGAGAACTTATGTCTAAGCCTTGTAAGGAAACCCACTGTGACTGTGTGTTCACAAATGGTATAAAAAGCAAAGAAAAATCATTTGTTTCTACATTGGAATCGAGAAGTTCGAAGCCTGTCTATACTATCACAGAAATTGGCAGGTGAGTTTACATGATTTGTACTCATGCGACGTTCATTTGACTTGTGGTACTTCTAGTCCAAGTTCAACTTATAGTAAATGTCCGTCATCAGTGCATTGACCCCAGGCGAAATCCTTGCCTGCATGTTTACCAATAGCACAGGCACCTTTCATTGGGCGGTTTTCGTTGTCGTCGATCATATCAGAGCACACAAATTTCATGCGAAACAATTTGCGACCAATCACTGGGCGTTCGAGGATCCACCTCCTTTGCATAATCTTTTAGAGTCTTCCAGTTTGTCTGCTATGGTCAAGATAGGTGTGTATCGTGGTTTGACTAGTAGGAACACGATTGACCAAAAAAACAACTTAGGAACGATCCCGCTTCAGAACTTCGATGATTCATACAATCGTATGGTTGCCCTTCTACGAGAAATCCCAATGACGGTCCCTGCGCATGAAATTATGATCATTCATACCAATGTTTTTCATTGTCGAGTTTGGTTCAGAGAAGCCATTCGCAAGCTTCATGACAACGGTTACATTTATTGTCCGAATGTCTGGGCTCTGTACGAAGAATGTATGGGGCATGCCCGAAGCAACGACGTCTCGCTTCCTTATGGTCAACCCAGATATTTCATCTCCCGTGTATCTGGGTCTGCGAGTATCACTGCCGGCACCCAGCAAGGATACGCAGGCTATGCAGCTAATCAAGGATATGGGGGAAGTACGGCCAATCAGACCTATGGAAGTCATGGTGGCTACTATTTGGGCTATGGTACCGGCACCGGTGGCTCTGGTGGGTCTAGCGGGTACGGAGGCTCTGGCAGCTACGGAGGCTCTGGCAGCTACGGAGGCTCTGGCAGCTACGGAGGCTCTGGTGGCTATGGAGGGAACTAACAACGGTGAGGGTTTCCTCGGTGGCTCCATGGGAATATGCTGAGCGTCACTGAACTCGAGAGCGTCGATTTCTGGTTCAATGCGCGAATTGCAGTAGATCCATGTATTCATTAAATTTCATTGTTTTTATGCAAGTGAGTCTATATATCATTGTGGATGGCAAGCTTAGATGATACTGTCATTTCCGAATATGCATTTCTTATGATTCGTATGGTAATGCAAAGGCTATGGGTTCAAAAGCTGAGTGTTCTGGCTTGATGATTGAAGCCTTGGAACTTGAGCTTGAAGCTTTGAAGTTTGAAGGTGCACGTACTAGTACTACAGACTTTGGGTAGACATTTCTTATATCGTTGCAGCAGTATTCAATGGCAATCCGTAAAGATCACCACCTCACCAAGAGTCATTTAGCAGTTCTTCAACCATGTTGGAGTTGTGAATGCAAGAATTCGAGTATGACTGATTCACCGCAGACTTAAGAAAGAGAAAAAAAACTCTACATACTGACTCAATAGTACTGAGTATCGCCTTGCAGTGCGTTCCAACTTTCGCTAGCGCATGTTCTGATCAAGTCCAACACGAGTGCACGATTTGAGTTATGGAAAGCAGTCCTGACGCACCATCTCCTTCGCCCGAAGTTCGTCTGGCTCACATTCACGTCCCATATAAACCATCTGAAGCCCGATACTTGTGGGCAATCCAAAGGCGGATATTGCCATATTGTCGGCCGCTGTCTGTCTGCAGAAGACATGTTATCTCGAGAAGATGCTCCTGTTCATCATTCAATAGGATCTGTAGGTGGGAAGTTCAAGCTATGGACACTCGAGCGTATTACCAACGGCTCTTGTGCTTGTTCTGAGGGTACTGGAGCTTCGGCCTCCTTGTGCTGGCTCTTTGGTGGCGCTGAAGGTGAAGATGGCGACGACGATGCAGGTTTCCAGGTTGAAAACCGAGAATGATTTTGAGAGGCATATCGTGTTGACTGGACGAGGTCACGACGTCTCAAGCCTCACGGATTTGGACGCAGCGGAGAACATGACGGAAGGGAACGAAAGTTTTCACCGGCTACCCGGGCCGGCCACTTGTTAAACGCCAACCACTGGACTCTGTTTTCTTGTTTACTCCAGTGCCCCGACTCCGTTGGACTACGAGACCACCAGTTTTTGTGGTATCGACAAGGAGGAATGGCCTACACTATCTAACAGAAAGTTATTCTCCTTGCTCTGCGGGCAAATACATGGGGGGAATACTGTAACTGATGGCTTTAGCCTTTCAGTATTCACAAATGGGGAAACTTCAAAGTTCAAGATCACTGCTTGCGATATGCAGTGTAGAATCATATACGATATGGTGAAAGAGGTTGCTGTAAGTCCCCTCCCCTTTATGACAGCTCCACTCTAGAGACAGGAGAGGAACGGCTGTATGGCGAAAATTCGTATAGTCGTCAGTCTCACTGATCACCGCTGCCTACCGATCTACAATGTTCCCTGCCACTTTTTACCAGGCATCCTAGTGCCGACTTGTATTATATGCTCGGTCCCGAACACGTCAGATTCCACCGTCTTACGTCGCCCTTACTTCGTTGACCCAACGAGAGGTGAGCATTTCGCTTTTCCGTAAGTTAGCAGCAGCTGACCAGTCCTCAGGGCCTCTTTCAATCATTGATTCCTGACTTTCTTACCTGGTATGAACCATGGTGAGCTGTTATGTCACCAGCACCTGCCAGAAGAAAGTGTTGTTGACAGTATCGTGCTACAAGGGAGAAAATCGCGCCCGGGTTCTCACCAATTCCCCCATTCTCAAGAAAACACCACCTACGTCGTGTTTTGAACATCATCATGCATCATGACTTGAGTATTCAGACGCACTGTCACTTGGTTGTGTCCTTTCTCTCCTCGTGTCTTATACGTAAGCTGAAGATCATGCAGATCAGAGCGAAAGACTTGAAGAGGCCATTCAGAGAGCACTCGAACTCGATCAAGGTTATCGCTCAAACCTGGATCCTTCAGGATCCTCACTGCGATACATATGAGCCGAAATACCCAAGCTCAACCTCTTAATCCATTCCTCAACGCTATCACGCGATCGTTCCCTCGTCTCGTTACAGCTACTCAGCAAGTCAAAGGAACGATCGCGAAGACTTGTCCAGACATTGAATGAACCTGCATTCACAAATGCAATGGACGGGTAAGTCATGACAGTCCCTTGTATAATTTTCTTCTCCGCTGAATGAGAAGATAATCTGCTACGTGTTCTCCCGAATGTTCAAGTCCCTCAAGTGTCAGTGGCATGATTTCAAGTATTGTGAATAGTGTTCCAATCGCTGCCAATTAAGGTCATGACCCTCCATAACCTCTTGGCTCCTCCTCGGTTTTTCCTATGCGCAATAGAAATCGAGTCTCACGATGACCACCACCACCGTCACCCATCTTTTGAAGATCCCGAAATTTCATTGGAACCAATATTCATCGGACTTTCATGATCATACCCAGCTATTCATCTTACCCTCCGTACGCGCGCTCTTTCGATGACATCCTCTGGCATCCTCTACATTTCCTGAGTCCTGACTACATTCGGAACTCGAACTCAGGAAAAGCCCTGACCTCATGTACCTGGAAATTCACCTATAAAAACCTCCTCAAAAACGAGAAGAAAGAGCATCGAACAACCTATTCGAGACTTCTAACAGCCTACAAGCTTCTTCATCATGTTCTCTCGCATCTCCACCGTTATTTTCTACGCGTTCTTCGCTTTTGCGATCCTTGCTGCTGCCACCCCGGGAAACCAACCGGTTACGACCACGGTCACGGTCACCGCCGTAAGCACGCAGGTTCTCTTCGTCAGCGTCTCTTTTTGGTTCTGATCAATCATTCCTTCTTCTCCAACATGTAGCCCGCTTCCACCACTACCGAAACTGCTGGTCAATGCACTACCGGTGATCTTCAGTGCTGCGACAGCACCACAACGGTGAGCCAGATTATTCTTATCAACACTGCGATCAACGTCCTTGTCTCAACTGACTCTTCGTCAAGGCCGGGTCCGCCGCCGGTGCTGCTATCCTTGGTTTGCTCGGGGTCGTCGTCGAGGATTTGAACGTACTCCTCGGTCTCAGCTGCAGCCCCATCACTGTCATTGGTGTCGGGAGCAGCGGCTGCACCTCTAACGCCGTCTGTTGCGAGGATAACGCTTGGGTAAGCTGGAGTTACTTCTTTCACTGCCCAGTGAAGGGCCAAGACTCAGAGTGATAGTATGACTGATTCGCAACTCTAGGGCTCCTTGGTCTCCATTGGCTGTGTCCCTGTGACTCTGTAAATCAATGGCATCTGAAACTTTGCGGATTGTCCTGGGTTCATCTCCGGGGGAACTTGAAATGAACATTCATTGTGGTACCCCTGTTCAAGTTTATAATCTCGCTCAATACATGCCAAGGCTCGAATATTTCTGAACGTCCAGTTTTACGGATACATTGTTCTTTCTCATTTTCTCTGCTCTTGCTTATGAGCTTCTTTTCTTTTCAAAATCGTAAAACTCACAAAAAAAGAATTTACTTACCTGTTTGTTTCTGGTGATGCGTGCTGTAAGTTGGTTGTATATCCTTCTATGTACTTCCAATGGAATAGTGCTTTGCTCATTTGAGTTTGCGTGACTCCCACTAACCTTGGAACAGCTCCTTCGGAACCTGTATGATTCTGTGGTGCTTGGAGACTCAATCAAATCTTTGTTCTTCGTGGTCACTGGTACCGATACTATGCTGTAAATTCGTTACACGTAGCGAGTAAGGATGATGGTTCACGTTTTGTCTACTCCTGTTGCGGTATGGTAAGCCTAAAAGAGTGTGCTTCTAGTTTCGACATTTGGAGTTCGTCAGGCAAAGAAGACGAAAACTTCGAAAAGGGTGGTAGTGGTTCGAACTTCGGGTGGTACTACAAGCGTGCGAAAACGCTTTGGAGGAGGACGTGACAGGACGCGGTCACCTAATTAGGCGTTACATGCTTGTCACGCAATCAAGCGCTCAAATTAGCGCTTTCTGACACTACGGCAGACCCCATATTATTCCGGCGATATATATTAGGAAAGCGATAAGAATTATAGTTATTAATAATCAATGAATTTATGTCCAGAAAAAGAGTGTCTTATCTGCCCAATTCATATGACGAAAGAGGTTATCATTAACAAGCTCAATTTCAGGCGATACTATTATAGAAACTGATGTTCTGGACTACGCACAAAAGACATTGAGAATCTAACGAATATTGCAATCTCTTTCTGAAGATAAAGAGCTAGAAACAGACTATTTGTATTCATGTAAGAAATCCGAGAACCTTATCAAGACTTTCGGGGATAAAAGTCATCAAAATTCCATGTGTCTTTTTCGCGACAAAGGACATCTTTTTCTCCTGAAAAATAGAATGGGTACTCAATGGGTACTCAACGGGTACTCAACGGGTACTCGATGTGTACTCCTTGGGTATTCGATGTGTACTCAATGATCATTCGATGTGTACTCGATGGTCATCCGATGTGGACTCAATGGTCATTGATCAAGAGACCTTCGGGCGTAGGTCGACAGTGTTGAACTGATGCGGACAGTGTGCGATGCTTGTTTCCATTGATTGTATTGTCGCTTGGATAGTACGGGACAGATCTATCATGCCTGAATAGACTTTCTTAATGCATGGATATCTTGGTTTCCAGTCATGTTCTACTCAGACTTTATATCTCGGAGACCTCTGTAAACGCTTCTCGTTGCGTCAGCCATCTTCGCACCTCCGCTGCAAGATTTGGAGAAATCTTCGATAGCCCTCGACATATAAGCTACCCAGATCGGCTCTCGAGTCTCTTCTATTTATGAACGTGGTCTCCTCCTCCTCCTCCTCCTCCTCCTCTTCTTTCTCGCCTTCTTCTACTCTTTCCGCTCCCACTGCTGCTCCCTCCATCGCAGTCGTCTTCGTCATAGCAACGCTCTCACTCTCACTCCCACGACGCATAACCGCGTCCAAAACGAAACTCCTCACCTTCGTAGAATCCGAGGAAGTCGAGGTCTGCGGAAAATCATGTATCGAACTCTCGACCCCACTCGCCTGTGCATCAGGGAGAACGAACTGCTCCCATTCGCCTTCCTTCATCCGGACCATGTCTCCTTGGACTTCCACGATACTTGACACTGCTAATGCGTTCCGAATGTCTGCTACATCAGTTGTGATCGAACGGACACGTTTGAAGGTCGCGATTAGTGGAATGGGGATCCAACCGTGTGAGTCCATCTAGATTGAACAAGTGAAGAACAGCGGGGTCAGTATCCAGCAGGTATGCGACCACGCACAGAAAAAAAACCTGCCTGTTGTCTCAAGAAAAAGTCCGATGCCAAGTTCTGAGGACTGAGGTAATACTCCAACTGTCCAAGCAGATGATACATCTTTGGATCCATCCCGTCAGGTATTCGCGATACAGGCGCAGGTATCACCTCTGGCCAAGCTTTAGAATCCTTCAAGCCCAACGACTCGTATTTTTCAGGCTTGGCTACTCCGTGAGGTCGAGGTACTGAAGCAGGAATGGATGGTGGGCGAGCGGACCAAGTGTTCGGCTGAGATCGTGTTTTGACCACGAATGGATCGTTATCTTTCTTGAGATGTGCATTTGTATGAGCACTGGTTGGCGGTGATGGTTTTGACGAGGGAGGTTTCAGGGTAGATGAAGGTGACAGGTCATCTTCTTTAGGCTTGGGCAACCTTGCTTCAGCCATTCTCTGCTGCCAAACGTTGACCGATGGTTCTCGTGAACTCGTCCGGGATTCTGTGTTTCCAATGTCCCTCTGCTCTTTCTGGTGGGATTTCAACTCGGCGTTGGACTCTCCATCTGACTCTACGATGACCGATGAATTTGACGTTGTGGGCGCGGTTAGATCGGCCGCATCTATGTCGGTACTATTTGACGATATAATGGTACTGCTGCCGGCACTACTTCTGGTATTGCTGCTGGTGCTACTCGCACTGCTGACGTTAGATGGGAAAAGTGATGAGGCCGATGTTGATCCCAACATCGAGACTGAGACTGCGTGTATCGTATTCTCTATTGGAGATCGAATCTTTTGAGCCATCTTTGCACGGTCGGCGTAGGAAAACGATGTGGCGGTCATCGTGGTGATGGTTTGTGAGACGATGGTATTGTGGCTGTTGCTTGAGTGAGCTCGGGAGCGAATATGAATTGTAGGGTTAGACCCTGAGGTCAGAAACCGGTTGGATGAACCAGAGGAGAGATAGAAAGAGAGAGGAAGAGAGATGAGAGACGAAAAGAGAAGATGAGAGGAGCGGTCCCGGGTCGAGAGAGAAGGATGACTGAAGAATAGCAAGTCCTCTCTTTGGCCTTACCCTCCTTCACGACGGAAGCGTCATCGAGCTCGAGAAGGAAAAAGCAGGAATGGCAGCACATTGTGGCGTCCGGTGGACCAGCTAGTGCGCGTTCGGATAAGGACGATGATCCTTGAAGCCTTCATCAGGCTTCAGTACGGACGATCCCACGTCGTAGCTCTATAATGTCCCCGGAGACGAGGAGAGGACAAAGGAAGGGTTTGGAGAGCATGAGGTAACAGCCCTATTGGACGGAAGGCAGAGACCACACGACGTTCCGAGCGGAACTACAGCTATTTTGACGATTCGCAATGTATCATTCCGTTCTGGATGTAAGCAACAGGAAAAAACCAAGCGATTTGAATGAACGCACTGGCAAGTCCGCTTTTGGCACGTCACGCTTGAGTCTTGACCCCAAATACATCTTCCTGGGCGGCTCTTGGGCAGCTTCGTTAACAGTGGGACACGAACAAGGTACTGTAATACTTATCTCGTGGGCTTTATTGTTACTTGTGTTATTGGTAACGGTCGGAAGAAAAACTATCACTACTGAATCAATACATGTAGTATCACTATTCATATCTCGCTATAACTAATAGAAGTCAGTAAAAAATCTACAAAATCAAAAGGAAAACGCGTACCTCACGCCCTTGCAGCTATGTCAAGCAGCGGATGAATTATGAAGGTCCATACGAATGACGGATTTCCAGTGAAGCAAAAGACTTCACGGTGGGTTTTGCGGCCTTGACGAAAGCGTTTGCGAGCTGATTATGAAGAAACGAAGGACGTACAATGTGAGCAATGAATACGAGGTCGATCGTAACACCAAAGCTCCAGAAGGAGATGCGCCAAAGTTTCTGAGGCAACGATTAGCGATTAGTATTCTAAGATGAAAATCAAAGAACGTACCCGCTCTTCGCCTCCTCCTGACTGCGACAGGCGGCATCCAAATTCGATTAGTGCACGGGCACTGCCTGTTCCACTCTTTCTTCCGTCGACTGATGTTATTTGTTGTACCCACTTTCCACCATTGACCGTTGTCGAGAAAAGCGTATAGAATTCCCGGTCCATCTGCGGGAGACGTCGAGCGTGATCGTCGGGAGGCATACAGAGCGCGTAATACACGGTAGGATCTCCGGCCCATCGATAAGGTTCACGTATGAGATATATTGGACGTGCTTTTGGGAGATGAAAGTTCTCTTAGGAGATGAGATTGGGAGAGGGTATGCTTGTAGGTGACGGACGTGTTTTCGTGTGATGGACGTTCTCTTGGGAGATGAGATTGGGAGTTCAGTATGCTTCTAGGTGATGGACGTGCTTCGGGGAGCACTAGTTCCAATATTCCGGCGTGCTAATGATTTTTGGAAAAAGGAGAGAGTAAGGATGAGAATTTGGAAAACTGTTCAAATTTTGAGCGTGGTGTAAGGAAAGAAAGATTTGCTGTCGATGGGATCAGAGATTGAGTAATACTTAGTCGTCGTTCGTGAGCGTTGACATAGAACAACAAACAGCTTTGCTGGCTTGACCCAGTGCGGTGCCCTTAACTTGGCCTGCGTACCCTTACGATGCAACGACTTCACGCTAAAATAATCATTGCATCATAGGAAGACGAGTAAGTGATTTTTCAATACATATCTTTCGGACAACACGCTGTAACTGCTTCAGATTGTCTCTACAATGGGGCTCTTCAACATGCTAGAACGACATTGATGGCCGGGGGTGTTCTGTAGCACTAAATGTCGTAGTTCTGAAGGTCGGCCGGAAGTTCTAATCCCAAGCACAATACCTCCATCCCAGGTCAATTTGATAGACAAACGCTTTCGGTTGTTGGCAAACATTCGTTGATCACCGATCCTAAGATCAGGTTCTGATTCCCTCTTGCACGAAGCTTGACGTTAGGAACCTCATCATCATCATCCCTGGATGGACGAACAAGACATTGTTTGAATCTTGGGAGGGACCAATGTCCCGAACAAACTGGATCTTAGTATCATTGAACGAATCATGAGCTCGCCGTTTCTAGCTGCTGCTTGTGTCCGACGCATGAGTTCGTTTCTATCGATGGTATGCTCATTACTTTGATCGTTTTCGACGTTGCCATGGTCATCATTCGTCGTTGTTGGCGCCAGCTTTGTACTATTGAGCAGGTGAAGCCTCAATCGCAGAGAAGAGAGTTCTTAAATTGCTCCTCGTACCAGGTGAGGTGATCATCGAAGGCCAGGTTGCTCTCCGAATTTGCGATCCATCATCCGCCTTCTTCTGCTCCGCGCCATTGTCATCACTTGAGCCGATTCTTCATCTTGGACGTCACCCGCAGGCCAGCGTTTCCTGGGAGTTATCACAACTTAGAACTCACCTAGTTGTAGTTGCAAAGGTTGGGGATAGTGACAGAGTATGAGCACAAGTTGATCACAAGAGGATAAAAGATGTTCTTGAATCTGGGGGATCCCAGAGATACATGAGAGTATTTATACTACTCTAGAGTGGAGCTACTATCTAATGATATCATAGTCCATGTCATAGTTGGAGCTACATGAAGTCATTTATGAAGTTATTATGATTCATGGTGAAGTCATGCATGAAGTCATCTATGAAGTCATCCTGTGGAGACTGTGGATGATTCATGGTGAAGTCATCTATGAAGTCATCTATGAAGTCATCCTGTGGATGCTTCACTTATTACATCATAAGACAACCTGTTGTAATGTAGATATGGTGCAGAGCAAGCATGTCCCATCACTGGTTGTACAAATGAAAATATGTATGGCACAGAGATGATCAAATGATAAACTACTACTGATAATATGATAAGATAGAGATAGAAGATAAGATAAGTGATTAAGGTAGAGAATAGAGAGAAATCTGTGACATTACCCCCTCTTCTGATTCGAGCTCCGTTGAGAATATGTCCAGTTCCACACTTTCAATTGAATGATCAATCTGTTTTTTATATTCTCGAATTTTCTCTGGTGCATTTTTGAGATTTGCAGCAGGTTCCCAAGTATCATGATCTCGAGTAAAACCTTTCCATCTCACCAGATATTCCAATCTCTTTCTCTGAACTCGGTGTTGTAAAATTTTCTCCACTACCCATTCTTCCTCTCCATCAACTATTATAGTTTCAGGAGTAGGAGCCTTTTGTCCTGGAATGGTAGATTCTGTATAGGTGGCAAGCTTGCTAGCATGAAAAACAGGATGTATCCCACGGTATTTTGGAGGTAGTTTCAGTTCAAAGGTCACATCTGATAGTTTTCTGATGATTTTAAATGGACCTTCAAATCTTGGCTGGAGAGCTCGTTCTGTAGTTTGATAGTCTTTAAGATTCAATAGAACCTTGTCTCCAACTTCAAAAGGTATGTTTTGAACTCCTTTGTCATAATACCATTTCATTCTTTCAGCTGCAAGCTTTAGAGCTGCTTTTGCTTGCTCTTGAGCTTCAAGTCTTTGTTGCATTATGTCATTAAAATCAATGGATCCCTGATTTTTAATGAGCATAGGACCTGCACGAGGATGTCGACCATATTCCAGGAAGAAGGGACTCTCCTTGGTACCTTCATGTGCTTGATTGCTGTATGCAAACTCTGCTGTGCTTAGAAGATCGGCCCAGTCATTGAGATTATAGTCAACATAGCACCGAAGGTATTGTTCCAAAATCTGGTTAACACGTTCTGTTTGTCCATCAGTTTGTGGATGATAGGCAGTTGACATAGTAGATTCAATTCCAAGTAGCCTGCACCATTCTTGAAAAACTTCAGCAGCAAACTGTGTTCCTCTATCAGATATTATTTGCAATGGGAGTCCATGCAGTGGATATATCCTGTCATAGAGTAGCTTTGCTAAGTCTTTGGCTGTGAAATTATTTGTGATTGCAAAGAAGTGTGCACGCTTAGTCAAGCGATCTACCACAACACATATGGCATTGTGCTTTCCAGATGGTGGTAATTGAGTAATAAGGTCTACGGAAATAATTTCCCAAGGTCCATTTGGTACTCGATTAGGTTGTAAGGGTCCAAAAGGCTGTTGTGAGCGATTTTTCATCCGCTGACAAGTATCACAGCCTGAGACATAATTTTTTACAAAGACTGACATCCCTGGCCACCAATAGTTTCGAGAAATGAGTTCATAGGTTTTCCATCTACCAGGATGTCCTGCTGATGGTAAATCATGATGCATTTGAACTATGCGTCTTCGTAGATGATCATCTGTGCTCTTTGGAATATATATTTTACCACGGTAAAGTAGTAGACCATTTTCATAGTTCCACTCTTCTAGTGATTTCTTGAATTCACGTGGTCCTGATGACAGAAGTGATTTGTAATCCTTCGTAACTTCATCAGTTAGCAAGGCTTCTTTGACCTCCCTTAGGATTTGTTCATCATTGATAGGCGATTCATGAGCAGCCTCAATAGCCTGAATGGCAAAAAATTCAGGTTTGAGTAAAATTTGATCTCGATTGTCGAGGTTTACCCCCTCCTCATGATCTGGCCTCCTGGACAGAGGGTCTTCAGCCTGCATTGTTTTCCCTGGCTTATGCCGTAGAGAATAATCAAAGCGAGTAAGATACAGAGCCCATCTCGCTTGTCTTCGTGTTAGCTTCTGGGCAGACCGGAAATAAGTCAAATTCTGATGATCTGACCATATTTCAAATTTTTCTGGATGACCTTCCAAGTAATGTCGATATTCTTCCAATGCTCGTATAATTGCAAGCAATTCCTTGTCATATATCTCATAGTTACGTTCATGAACACTGAGTGACTTGGAATAGAAGGCAACTGGATGCCACAGATTGTCATCTGGGTCCAGTTGGTACAATACAGCTCCGACTGCAAAATCACTGGCATCTGTGCCTAGTCGGAAAGGATTAGTGTCATCTGGTATTCTTAAAATGGGAGCAGTTGTGAAAGCCTTTTTCAGCGCTTCAAATGCTTCCTGTGCTATGTCATCCCAGAGCCAAGGTTGATCCTTTTTAGTGAGATTGGTGAGTGGCCTTGCAATCTTGGCAAAATCTTTAATAAATCTTCTGTAGAAATTTGCAAAGCCTAAGAATGCTTGAACATGTTTTACTTTTGTTGGTACAGGCCACTCAAGAACTCCAGCAAGCTTCTTTGGATCCATCTTCACATAACCCTTAGAAATAATCATTCCAAGGTAGTCTATACTGTCCTGCTCAAAAAAGCATTTTTCAGCTTTTGCATAGAGATCATTGTCTCGAAGTCTTTGCAGCACTTCTCGAACAATCTCCCTGTGTTCTTCTTTGTCATTGCCAAATATAAGAATATCATCCAAGTACACCATTACTTTTCCTTTACGTATCAAGTCTCCGAGAATATCATTCATCATTGCCTGAAAGGTAGCTGGTGCATTGGAGAATCCAAAATACATGACTGTTGCCTCAAATAAACCCCGCTTTGTAATGAATGCTGTTTTCCATTCATCCCCTTCACGAATTCGAACATTGTTGTATCCCCAGCGTAAGTCAATCTTTGTAAAGATTGAAGCCTGGCTGAGAGAGTCTATTAAGTCTGATATTCGAGGGATTGGATAGCGATTCTTAACAGTGATATCATTGAGAGCACGATAATCCATGACTGGCCGTAAGGAACCATCATGTTTCTTGACAAAGAAGAATGGAGCAGCAATAGGACTTTGAGATGGTCTAATATAGCCTTTCTTAAGTTCCTCATCAATCCATTCATCCAAAGAATTCCTTTCTTTTAAAGACAGTGGATAGATTTTTGATGGTTTGGGAAGAGTAGACCCTTCCTCAAAATCAATTGGATGGTCGTATGGTTTACGTTCTGGCATCCGCTCTGATCTTTTCTTTGAGAAGACGTCACCATAATCATATAACCATGGTGGTATAAGAGATTTCCACTTAGTGGTATCCTCGTCTTCCTCAACAAATTCTTCTTCTAAATGTTTTTCATCAAACATAGCGGCAATAGTTGCTGCTTGTTTTTGCTCATCTGGATTGTGCATGTCAATCCAGTTAATGTAAGGATTATCCATGTCCTCTTCTCCTAAATTGTCCAGTGAAGATTCCCATGGTAAATCTGGTTTGAGGTGAAGCTCATCAGCTCCAGCTTCATCAACTCGTATTTTACGGGCTCTAGATGCACATGTCTCTGAACACCTGGTGAACGCCCATTCCCCTGAATGCCAATCTATTTCTGGATTGTGTTTGTAGAGATAAGAGTATCCAATCATCATGTCCTTGTCACCTAGCTGAGTGACATATAGATACTGTATGGTTTTATGTGAACCAATTTGGACATATGCTCGAACATACTCTTTTATCTCTCCTGCAACATTTGGCGTTCCATCCGCATTCAAAACTTGATACGGTTGTGCTATCTTATTTGTTACCAGGTGGTTTCTTTCAACATATCTTTTGTCGATGAAATTTGTTGTTGCTCCAGAGTCAACAAGAGCCTCGGCCTGCACTTTAAAACCGTATACCCAAAGTGTTACTGAAAGTCTGAAAGATGATTTCTTGTTACGAGCAATATTATTTAAACAAGCTTCCATAACTACTTTATCTGATTTTTTATCAGTGCTGATATTGGGTACACTATTTCCTGACTGTAGATCGCAGACATTATCCTCTACAGTCCCTCTGGAAAATCCGCCTTGTATTGTTGACTTCTAGCCCATCGCGATGGCTTAGAAGGTCCTGCCTGCACTTCACCGACATGTGCAGTTGCTCCTTTTGCAGTGAGCTCAGGTAAACTAATATCAGGGGTGCTCGTGGAGTTGACATTGAGAGCATCAGCTGGGGGCGCTGGCTCTTGGTTGTCTATTTCATCAAATAATTCCATCAATCGCGCTTTGAATGATTTCTTATCACTCGGTGGTGGTTGTTTTCCTTTGTTTCCTTGACCAGATGCAGATGCAGATGATGAAGAGTTTTTATTGAAATTTGGCCTTTTGCCTTCATTTCCAGGCTTATCCCAGCAATCCACTGTATTGTGAGTCTTTGATTTTGCCTTTAAGCCCTTTCCGGCACATATTTGGCAATATCGTTGTTTTTGCTCCTGAGAATTAACCTTTTCTGGGGTTTTGCCTTTACTCTTTTTTGCCGCATCTATCTCCATTGCATCTGGTTCATGACTGCCATTGCCTTTAGCATTATTGCCTGTGCCAAATATTACACTTTTAGTCTTTTCTGGATGTAAGGCTTTATATGATAAAAGGAGAAGTTCCAGATAATCTTCCCATTTAGTAGGAGTCTTTCCGGAAATTTCCAACACAACAAGTGCATTACGCAACTCTTGTGAAATAACATCACGAAGCTTGTCGATGTGAATACTATCTTGGTAGTCCACAATACGTGCAAGAGTGCGATATTGTTCAGCATATTTGATAAAGTCCTTACTAGCCAGTGACTTGTTTGTCCAAAGATGTGTGATTTCATTTTTAGCACCTTCTTTGTTATCACGGCGACCATAAATGGCATTGAGCTCATTGGCAAAGTTGTCCCAAGATCCCAGATCGTTTCCCAAACGTGTGTCATCAAAGTACTTTCTCATATAGTTTGTGGCAGGAGAACGCAACCTAGTAAGAGCAGTCACAATTCTTTGGTGATCTGTCACAATGCCTAAAGATGAGCAGTACAATGCAACTTGATTCATCCAATCTTCTAAGGTCATCTTGTTGTCTGTTCCAGAGAAGGTTGGTGGGTCAGGTACTTTGGGACCTCTGAATGGGCCAGCTCCAGCATCAGCAGGAAGCTTATCAAGCTGTGCCTTATAAGCTCGTAAAAGTTCTGCCTGAGTTTCGACAATCTGTCGAAGGCTACGAACTTCATTTGTTAAGTTCTCTTGATTGGTGAAGGCTGTAGTAAAAGCCTGATTCATCCAATCAGCAAGTCCATTGACATTTCTGTTGATATATCCAATGGAAATGTTGGTAGTAGCCTCGTGAGCATTGCGAAGGAGTCGTCCAATTTGATTTTTCTGTTCATCAGTTTGAAATCCAATTGCTGCCATATCAATTCCTTGAGAGACAGCATCGGACCAAACTTGTCCATCATCGACTAATTCAACAACAGGGGTGAAAGGTGTGTAAGACATTTTTCTAGTTGTTTTGAAGTCAGATTATTTTTCAGACATAATATTAAAAAATGAATATATGAAAAAACACAAATGTTTGCCAGATTACATAAGACTATCATGCTTTGGCTGCATCAGGAAGTACAATAGTCAAATACCTCCTTGCAAATTTCAGGAAGCCTAGTATACAGACTTTGAAAATTGACTTTCCCAATTTTGGTACATATCCCTTTTATCTCTCTCCAATTTTTGTTACTCAATTGGTGTCCCCTCTTATCTAGATCCTGATATAAATCCTCTAAATCATTATACCATCCCCAAAGAGAATTTCGATCCTGATTGGAAATTCTAAAAGCCTGTCCATTATATTCCTTGTACTCTTCCGAGTTTAACTCCCTGAAAACTGGCTCGAGACGAATTTTGGTAGCCTGCAGAACACCTTCAAACTCCTTGATACGCTTAAGGACAGCATCCTGTTTAGGATAAGTATCAAGAGGAGTGAGCTGAGAGGGTTCTTCAAGGCGCTGAGCAAGGGTCGGAATTCGTCGGAAGTGGAGACCAGAGGGAATAGGTGGAGGAGGAACATAGACAGGGTCAGGAAAGAATTTATGGGTTGGAGAGGTATCATAATCCTGAGAAGGCAGATCATGGAGCCTATTCATCAGGCGCTCTCGCTCGACGTATTTAAGATGACGTTTACGGAGCTTAGCGAGGTATTTCTTGTGAGAGATTGAGATTTGGAGGCGTTGAAGGAGAGTGAGTTTATGAGTATGCACAGGTGCGTAGACAGGGATTTTGGTATAGCAAGGATGTCCAACATGATCATACTTCTTCCGTTTATCCTTGGGAATGGTGATTCGTTCCCAAAGACCTGTCGATTTATCCATGGCCATGACAGACACATGGTTACGACGATTGGAAGGAGTATATTTCATGGGAAAAGTGGGAATAATTTTGCAAGGCATTGTCTGGCAGAAATGGCATAAGTACATTGTCCCTTTTCAGCAGACAAGTACAAAGAAACAAAGGGAACCAGATGCAGTGTGCAAGTCTTGATGATCTTGATGTCAAATGGATGGGGGGATCTCTACATGTCCTCATGTAGCAAATGAGAGTGTGTTACACACTCCCTGGTTCTTGCCCAAGAGCTGGCTTGCCGTCTACTCCAGTTCAAAAAGAACTAGATCATGGCCTACCCAAAGGTACCAGTCTTGTTGTAATGAAATACAGCAAGTCCCCTTACGCCTAGGGTCCGGCAAATCAAGAACAACTGTCCCTTTCAGCAACAGTGTTCAAAGTCCAGAAGGACCAAACAAGGTGGTGATGCCCCCACAGCCATGACAAGAAGTCAGACTGCACAACCTGCAAAAGGTCCCTGCCTGTTGCCCTTGACAGCAACAACAGGCAAGAAAGAAAAAGAAGTGTCTGTTGTCCTTGACAGCAACAACAGACACACAAGAAGCAAGATTCAAGAAACTATCACAACTTAGAACTCACCTAGTTGTAGTTGCAAAGGTTGGGGATAGTGACAGAGTATGAGCACAAGTTGATCACAAGAGGATAAAAGATGTTCTTGAATCTGGGGGATCCCAGAGATACATGAGAGTATTTATACTACTCTAGAGTGGAGCTACTATCTAATGATATCATAGTCCATGTCATAGTTGGAGCTACATGAAGTCATTTATGAAGTTATTATGATTCATGGTGAAGTCATGCATGAAGTCATCTATGAAGTCATCCTGTGGAGACTGTGGATGATTCATGGTGAAGTCATCTATGAAGTCATCTATGAAGTCATCCTGTGGATGCTTCACTTATTACATCATAAGACAACCTGTTGTAATGTAGATATGGTGCAGAGCAAGCATGTCCCATCACTGGTTGTACAAATGAAAATATGTATGGCACAGAGATGATCAAATGATAAACTACTACTGATAATATGATAAGATAGAGATAGAAGATAAGATAAGTGATTAAGGTAGAGAATAGAGAGAAATCTGTGACAGGAGTTCATGAACTAGGTCACATTCTGAGTAATAAGAACAACTTGACACTCACAAATATTTCTCCATAACGATATCTTCTGCAATCTGGGACTATGCATCTTCTGATCTTCCACCGGCTCCTCGAGTGCACGATATAGATGGTTGCCGTCATTTACATCCTCGTCGGCGTTTTGTGTATTCAAACATCTTGTCTTCGTCACTCCACTACACTGTGCTTCGCTTTCAATGGGTCCTGATTTCGCCAATCTTCTGGTTGATCTAGGTAATGTGGATCTCAGGACATAAACAGGTGCTAAGAGAGAGAGAGAGAGAGGTTGTATATGGCGAAAGGACGTGTGGTCTCCGTCTTTGTGGATCTACAAGTCCTGCTTCTAACCCATTGTTTGCTCTCTTCCTTGACTCGGTGTGCTCCACGAGCATTAACGATTTCCAGAAAGGTCTTGATCAATTCGTGAGGGGTACGAACTCGTGAGGTAGAAGTCAACCCGCTGGCACGACACAAGCACGATATCCTAGCTGCTTCTTGCACGACTATGGTCCACGATAGATCAGAAGATTCAAGCCGTGAACCTCTGGTCGTCAACGGTATGTTACAAGTCGCCATCTGCTGGTTGATCTGTCCCATGAAGCTATGATCTGTCCCATGAAGCAAACTCTCATTCGCTGTTCGTCGAGCAACTAACCCATATCTACAGGTTGGTCGTCATCCAGATCAGCGACATTCGAATTTTCTAGAGCGGAAGGTGTTTTGGGTTCCATTAGAGTTCTGCGGTTTTGAACCACCGTATAAAGGGATTAGGTTGAAGCGAAGGCACTAGGTTCAAAGATCAATACAGGTTGGACACAGGTGGATTGTGTATCACCTACACTTCATTCGGTGAAATATCGGGCATCGATCTGTCATTATGTTGAGCACACAAAACACTGGAATCGGATCTGATTTTCGGCGTTCGTTTATCGGTTCTTCAGTCCGGTTAGATACTTGAGTGGTCCTGGATGGCGATGTCTCCTCCATCGTCAACGTCATCCTCTTCTTCATCTTCCTAACCACGTTCCTCGCTCTGTTCGTTCCCGTCGTCTACGTTGCCTCCATCGTCGTCAGGTTCGTCAAATTCCAAGTCCGAAGACGACGAGTCTTGGGATAGAGTTTTTCTTCAATCCAGATCCGGTACACTGTCGTAGCTCGACCACTCCCGAGGTAAATTTGTCATAACTTACAAAGTGCAATAGCTTCGCCCCGATGCTGCTGAGAAGTTGCTCATGAACATGTCTCCCACGCAACCTAGCAGCTATCGCATTCGAATCACACATCTGCACTAGATCTCTGGTAGTGCGGGATCCGACGAAACTTGAACCTGCTAAGAATATGTAATCATCTACCACACTCTTATCTATCAAGCCAGCAAGTCGTAATGGCGATCAAGAAATTTACTCGCCGTTGTTCATCATCCGACCTCCATCGTCACCGTCTGCGTCGAGTTTCGAGACACTCTGGAAGGAGCAAGACTATAGTCGACCGCGATGTCGATGATCAAGGGATGCGAATAAATTGATCATGCTTGGAGCTAGGAAACGTGCGAGGGGAAGCTTCATCTGTGTCACTTGAAGAACAGTAGGTATTTTCTTTACCGGCAGCTTTTGAGTGTCATGAACGGAGTGTCATGAACGGAGGGCGATTGTCGGAAAGCCTGGGTGAAGCTATCCACAACGGTGGACGGTGTCAGATACTAAGGCTTGGAATTGTGGGGAAGTTTCCTGGTCGTTGTACGTGGCTGACAATCGAGTGATACAATATCGTGTACGATTTTCAGTAGTCGCGATCGAGATTTGAGATCGCGAGCAGGGAAATGGAAGTGCGAGATCAAAGGATTGGCAGCGTGGCGCTGTGAAGGATTCTGAGAACTGTTGCACAAGATCAGTCTGAGCTAGCACCACAAATGCAAAACATGAAGACGAACCATTGGGAAAGACAGTGGGCTCATGACCGGTCACACCACTGTCCGCAAGTTCTACGCCATTTGTATCGGACACCGACAACCTTGAACATCCAGATGCAGTTTCTGCCTTTCTTGTAAGATTGCAATCATTCTTCACAGCCGTCCTAGCGATTGTCCATCGTAATCAGTGCAATCTAAGATCTAAGGACCCGCGCCCCTTTCAATCACCAAAACCTCCCAATTCCATGTCTTCAAAGAAGGATTTTCTGTCAGTAAGACTGTATGAGTTCGGTGGTTGATAGGTTGGCCCTAGGGGTGATCGCGAGGAAACGTGTGACATGGAGACCGATAGAGTTCAGCATGAATTGCACTAGAGGCGCTCAAAGTTGAGCTGTCTATCATATCGGGCCCACGGAACTTGAAGACCAGACCAAAGGTATGATACTGCCTATTGTTACTGTCAGCGATAGGTCGGATTTCTGTGAACGAATTTTTGATTCTAGGAGAGAAAAGAGGTAAAAGATCGTGGCAGGAGACGAACAGCAGATCTACATACTCATCTTCAACGAAGGCGAGACAAGCTGATATCATCTCCAGGCCCGTTGTTCCTGCTTTCCGTGTCATCTGTACTAGGACTCCTCTGCTTGCCTACAGCCTCAGTGGACCTTCAATACGTCTTTGTCAACGTCAGGTTGAACCACTATTCGCGGCCAAAGTTGCTTTGCCCTCCGAAGAGTATTTGGAGGAGGGTTTGGCCTTATCAGACATGAAGATATCAGATATCTGAAAAGCAAGTTCGGTGTGTTTTGATCCGATGCTTCACAAAAGATGAACAGCTAAATCCATTCCGAAATAGTCTTAGAGACGATGGTGGCAGTAGAGAGATGAGCTGTTTCGGTATCAAAGGCTTTGTTCTTCGAGACAGAGGCGCCTCTGAGGGTGAAATCTCAGTATCCGTTGATGATGGAGACAGAGGTATGCAAGACCCTAGGAGGTCTTGAATGATGAGGACGAGGAGGAAATTCAGCATGATGAAAACGGGACACGAGGGAGGTCCAGGATGGTAAGCATAAGGTCGTGGACAATAACATCGAGAAGACCAGACCAATCATGTCGAAAATATCTACGACATGATGGTGAGGGAGGCCAGGGGAGGTCCTGGATGATGAGGACGAGGAGAAACTCCAGAATGATGAACGGGAGACCAATCATGTCGAAAACATCTACAACATCTACGGCCACTATAGTTTAAGGTCATTCCGGACCAGAAGGGCGATCAAAAGAGCCTTTCTGCAGGAAACGCGCAATGTATCACCGTAAAAACTATATGATTATCCATACTGTACCATCTCAGAGGACTGGAGGAGTCCAATTATCGGAAAATGAAAGGAGATTGGGGAGTCTTGATCATGTGGTTCAAACATTGGAGAACTGATTATAGATCGAGCAGATTATAAACAAGGCCAGCTTTAGATTGCACGAAGAGACAAACTCAGTACAGTGTACTTGGATATACAAACAGGAAACTGATAAAAATGAGGCTATTGGATATACAGATTGAGAGGGCCGGTGAAAGGAACGCGTGAATAACTTGGCCTTCAAACGGCGGAAGAAGGAGAATGCAAAATACTTGAGAGGCGCCAAACATTCACATTCCCCACCCTCGACGCATTAGACATACATGTCTCCGCCAGAGACAGGTTGAGTTTCAGGACTAGAAGAGACGCGCGAGTCCTCTGTGACAGTCCCAATTGAATGAACGCTTTCGAAACCTGTATCGTATCTAACTTGAACGGGAACGTCATACTTCAACATATTTTGATTGTCGAATGTTTGGGTTTGGCTCGTAGAATCGAGGGGACGTGCCGCTGAATCAAGGAGACGTGCCGCTGAATCGAGGGGACGTGCCGCTGAATCGAGGGGACGTGCCGTTGAATCGAGGGATCGGTCTATAGACTCAAGGGGTGAGCCCATGGACTCGACAGGTCGCACCATGGACATAGGCTCTTTGAGTAAGAACTGAACCTAAGCAAGGAAAGATGTTAGCATACACCAAAATTGTGTAGTGTGGAGAATTAAGTGATCCACGCACCAAAGGAGTACAAGTGAGGACAAATGAGTGCAGTCCGTTTATTGCCAACAAGATACACAAGGTCAACAGGAAGTAATGACCTAGCGAACCTTTCCGTCTAAGATGATGGAAGAAATTGACGGTAGCAGGGGTATCCTTGCTAGCTGTACTTGGAGATATAAGGGCTTGCTTGAATATCAACACGTCAGCCGGATGTTCAAGTGTAGAACCGGCGATAGCAACAAGAAAACCATCTTCAATAGTGCACGCCTAGCGAAAGTTCAGAAGGAGATAGTTTCAAGGGAAAGCAAGCGTACTCACAGCCACAGGCTGCACTAATCCACCTTTGGGATAATCTAGTTGCTGAATTTGAGCACCGCTGCTGACATCGAAAACAATTGCACGCCCGCTATCAGTACCCCCAACCAAAATGTTCCCGTTTTCGGCGAATGTCGACACTTTGGGGAAGAGAACTACAGGAGGACCGCTGTCAAAGCTTCTGACGTATTCGATAGTGTCAAGGCGAAACATTTCGAAAACTTTCCCCGTACATGCGACGAAATATTTGCTTGACTCGTCCATGCATATAGTACCCCTTGCATATTGAAATCAGAAAATCAGACATCGAAGAGGACGGCAGGTCCGCTCACATTGGATCCGGACCAAAGGATTGGTGTGATTTGATTTCACCACTCTTATCGTCTAGTTGCAAACTGAAAGCAGAGCATTGGAAAACGACTGTATCGGACTCATCGACAAGACTCACATTCCTCCACCGGTCTGTTCGAAGACGTACACGTCTCGTGTCCGTGTGCAGAATCTTGCAGCAAGTGGCGAAAATTCTTCTATGGAGATCGCGTATATTTCTTTAACATCCAACGAAGACGACAGTGAATAGACCGCGATTCGACTGTCAGCAGTCGCAACCACGACGCGGGCCAGCTTTCCGGTTGGAACCTCTGTTTGATAGACATCAAGTGATACGACCTGATAGCGAGAGTCATCAGGTTTTATCTGGAAGCCTGGGTTGAAGACCTGAGCACATATATATATATATATCAGTAGACTCATTCAATGTTGATACTTCACGTCACATACATGATCCTCGCCATCCCACTTAAGAGTTGAAAACATTCCGTCTTGTGATCCCAAAAGGAGGATATACTGATCCGCTTGCTCGAAGTGTAGAAAGTTACAGGCAGTGTAGATGTAGCCAGGATTGCGAGGGTTATAGACATTACTAGGGATTGAAACGGCGGTTGACGTTGAAAGATTCCAAACCGTTACACCTCCGTAACCTATGGAACGTGATCAGCGGACGTTTGATCGGTTGAGAAAGGGTGCTGACCTGCGGCTGCAACAAATTTGGTCGGTGTAGAGAAGGAGAGCGAAATGACGGCATCGCGGGCACCCTGTAAGGTGGACAGAAGTTGATACATTGGGCGTTCAGCTGAGAAGGATGAGGCGGATAGTGGGGCTACTGGATGAAGTTCGATGGAGAGGTATTGTTATCTGGAAATATTTATGGATGAGGACGTGCACTTACAAAGGCAACTACAAAAGCCTCAAAGGATGATTCTTTCGCGATACAGTCATTCAGCAACGATGTCCATCGTTGATGGAGAACGGAACAAAGGTTGAAAACACGTTCCCTGTGCCTTTGTTCCAGAATCAAATAGATATCAGCAGATCAGATCTTCATTGTGAGCGCTCAGACACTATCGACCAGCAGCATATACAAGCATATACATCATGATTGCTGCCAGGAAGAAGAAGGAAGAAGAGCTAGTAAGAGTCGGATTAATCTGTAATTCCCAATATGTTTTCAGGATCAGAACGAACCTGCGCATCTAGCCCTCTCGTTTCTTGAACTGAACGCCCATCGGACGCTCAGTCGTAATTGGTCCCAGATAAGCTTTATGAATGAATAGCAGTGAATAGCCTGGACCATTCCTAACCTAAGCCGACGGGGAGATGAATGGATTGAGACCAAGAACTCAACTGAACTCAATCAATCAAGAATCCTCTCAGCAAGTGATAGTTTAAAGTCATTCCGGACCACCTCTACTGGTTCATTGACCGTTGAACTGACCGACACATTGATATTGTCCTAACATGTAGTTATATTGATACAAGATTTCATTAGGGTACACAAGATACATTAATAAAACGGCTCGAGATGGATTTCACGATATGATAAAGATACAAACTGATTTGAATGGAAATTCTGGGTTCTACTATTTATACACGAGGTCTGACATCTACAGCGTTATACACAAACTCGGCTCTGATGTCACGCAAGAGTGCTGTGGACCACTTCCGTTCCTGCGCAGTTTCCTTCACGAACTCGAGATCGTCGGGGTGCATTTCTAGGTGTTCGCGACCTTTCTCTTCCCTGGGGCCTGAGCGGTCGACCGTTATCAACACGAGACAGTGATTATCCTCGGTTTTCTCATTCTCATAGAAGTGATGAATTCGTCGAACAAGCTTTCCTATGTGCTGGGAATGATTTCTAACGACAACCATTAGACCTTTCTCCGTAGCAGGTTTTGGTCGGACTCGAAATGGTACGATAGAATCTGCCGGGACGTAGACGGTCTTGGCAGACGTGGGTCTATGGACTGTATAGATAGTACCATCCTCGCCACATACGCTTTCAACGAAAATTCCATCTTTTTTGCTAAGAGTATCCAACGGTCCACCCCTGATATCGACCTTGATTGGAATCCCAACCAAGCTTTGCTTGAGAATCCAATGATCATGATCAGGGTGCAGAACTTCGGGAGAAGGGCTGCGGAACAGTGGAGGTGAAGGAGATGCTGGTGTCCATGGAAATGGACTCCATAGAACTGGTGATCGAGATTCGAAAAGGGGCGTCTGAGCAGTAGGCATGTCTGGTGCCGGCGTTGAACCTGACAAGTCCCAATCCGCGCAGAAGATAGTCTCTTGTTCCATATCATTGCACAACGGGGTAGATGGGACAGAATCACCGTCATTATCAGTAGGCGAAGATTCAACAATGGAAGGTTGAAAGGTATGATCTTGAAGGAAGTGCTCGCGTTGGTATTCGTTATCTGGCATGTAAAATGACTGTCGACTGGTAGGCATGAAAACATCACATAAACGGTATTTTGCCCCAGAAGAACTTTTAGAACTTCAAAAATTTTTGAGCATCAACAATAAATAGCTAGAGTATCACGTACTGGAATCTAACCGCGTCGTAATCCACCTTGACAAATTTGCTGGAAGGATTGGCGGTAAAGACATATCGCTCCACAGTGAGAACGAGCCCGCTACGCTTGCTACGGAGAGATGGGATGACTTGATAACGGTTGACGTCCCTCACAGCGCCGCATTGACCTTTATACTCTCCTTTAACAAAGTCCACAAGGAAGCCAAGCCATGGAACAGGCCCTGTCCGCATAGTTTCGAGGGATGAAGAAATGCTAAACTCTCTGATTTGAATACCCTCCAGAGGACGATACGTCAACAAAGATGCATGCGTCCTGCAAAAAAATTAATCGGGACATCATGGAGACACTTCATTGCTCACCATCTTTCACAAACGGCGGAATAATCAATGTCGATTGAGCACCTGTAACGGGGAACCCACAATGAAAGACAAAGCCCGCCTCGAAAATCGCGTCGAACATTTTTTACAATGCCGTTGCATTCAACGAAACGGCCGGACTGAATGATGACTTCTACTTCCTTCCATGGGACTTCAACGTTGAATTGCTGTTGATGGCGTTTGAGTGGCTGATGGTCCATCAGCAATCTTCTGGTCCTAAGTGTTCGGTCTTAGCTGTAGACATCAGTGAATCCAAAACATATCAAGGCAGCTTACCGTCTCTCCCTGACAGCATGATAACCGACGACACAATCCTGCCCGCTAGAGAGACGGACAGTGATGGCAAGGGAACGAGCAGAAGTCACCGTAACGTCTTTTACAGAACCAGTCGAGCCTGCATGGGGTCCCGACTCTACTGTAACCTCTACGTCGAGCCAAGGAATTTTGGTATGTGAGAAGTCAGGTACAGTTAGTTTCACCGAATTTACGTGAACCCGGAAATCCTGCAGAATCGTGGTAAGGACAAAGCCATGCAGAGAAATTATTTGCTCACTAGTCCGGTTGAATCTTGGCCAGCGCAGATCCCTAAAAGTGTGTCACTTTTACCCACTACAAAGCCCTTTCGACCAAGATGGACTCCAGCTACAACTTCGATATAATGACCCAAAATGATCTCCTTCTCCAAATCTCGTACAGGCACCATGCATATTTCACCTCCAACATCAACCTCGCATGCGGGATTTCGGATATCATTGCCAACAAACGATAGCACCTTGCCAAATCTCCGGAAATCGTCTGAATGAATGATAACTTGGTCCCCAGGTTCGAACCTCCAGAATGAGGGCAGAGGCATGGAGGACATCTCAATCAGGTGGCTGGTACCCGCCATCGACTTCGCATCCATGAAAAGACGACAGAGGGAGGGTGCAATTGCCCGAGAAGGACGGAGGGAGCTATGATTGAAAATTTTGACCTGTAGACCGTACTCGAACCGCCAAGACTTATAAGAATAGACGTGTTCTCGTTTATGTCGGATAAGTTGTTCATGTACACATTTTGCAGGATTGAACAACTGGGGAGGAGGACGATAAGGGAGCTTGCGTTTGGAGGAGGAAGGCCCGTCTTCATCGGTGAAGTGGAGACGTGGAACAACCATAACTCGTACGCCCCTCATCGATGCTTCGTCACGATAGTCATCAACTACCAGTCCAACGTCGCCCCGATATACGCCCTTGTTAATTTGAACCCACTGACCAGGGGCAAACACTTGCTCGGGGCTGCTAGAAGTGACATTTAGACAGCGACCCATTTCAATTTCGGAAACTACGGTCAGCGAAGATAGCTTGATGTCTGAGTATTCCCGGAGGACTTCTCTAAGCGAGGCTATGCCAGACTCAGTAAACTTGGCCTCTAAGTAGAGATATCCAACGTGTTTGGGATTATAGAACACTGCTCGTAATTCATGCGCCAAGGTTTCGTGTTTGATCTGCCTCATCATAAGCTCATAAACAAGAAAGTATTCTTGCCGAGGCTAAACGCACGCTGCTGAGAATCAATGTCACTCAAAACTGTAGGGAAACATACAGTGCATTTAACTCTCCAGAGAGGCCAATCTTGTCCTTGTAGCCACACCCGATTCGAAAGTTGTTCGGCCACATCTGAAGGGGCGGAAAAGTCTCCAGCAACGTTTACATAACGAGCTTCGATGTGCTCAAAAAGTGCGTTCAACCTTGTAGTACGAGACGGAGAGGAAGAGCTATTTGATGGCTTTGAGGTCGCTGGAATTGCATTGGTGGTTGATGAGGTTGATTGAAGGTGCAAAATTTTTTGCATCGACATACCGTGATCGTCGTCCTTGTCCACCTTGTCTATAAACTCGCTGTCATACTCTGTATCGTCACGCTCGCTGAAATATTCCTCGTCACTATCTTGAGCTTCTAAATCGATAAACTAATTGTCGTAAGCTTCTGCACCGAATTCACCGCTGAGCACCATTCCGTGTATACCTGGTTCTTCATCAGTCCTGACGTGGGGGTTAGATGATTCAAGATGTCATAAGAGTAGAGTTCATACTTGAATCTCGCTGGAGACTATTCACTTCCTCAACAGTACTGCTACCGCCCAGCAGCGAGATGATAGTCGAGAGGAAAATGCTGAAAATTGTTCACACGACTGACGGCGCACAATTGGGGCGCACGAAGCACGAATTTTATACCTAAAATGGAAGTTCGTTCACATCAGCTGAAGTACTTACGATCACAATACTGTTCACAAGTTAGTGCCTACGCTTCGCTTTGGCGGAGTGATGTGTTGAGCAAGAAGAGGACAGGTGGGTGGATGTTGAGGCAAGCTGTATTGACTACAGAGTCTGGCAGAGGTGAACCATGAAACTGAAAAAACAAACGAACAATAACAGTGACCCAAGAACGGTCGAGGACCAAACATGTACATACGTTGAATTATCACCAGTTCTATGGAGTCCATTTCCATGGACACCAGCATCTCCTTCACCTCCACTGTTCCGCAGCCCTTCTCCCGAAGTTCTGCACCCTGATCATGATCATTGGATTCTCAAGCAAAGCTTGGTTGGGATTCCAATCAAGGTCGATATCAGGGGTGGACCGTTGGATACTCTTAGCAAAAAAGATGGAATTTTCGTCGAAAGCGTATGTGGCGTATCTATTCTCGATAATATAAGGTATTATATAAGTAGTAAGTACATGCTTGTGACGATTGGAGATCTAGAAGACGATGAATTAGACACTATCAGACACTATCTGGCGATGGGATCATGGTCAAGAAAGTATCATGTATAGCCGCCTTCATTAGTACATCGTCCATTTCATGATCACTACATTGTTCGTGCTGATGCACCTTTCTGGAACCACAATCACTGATCCTTCCGACTTTGGAAATCGATGTCGGCTGGCTCCCAGTTGTGCACCTGTCCTCTCGCTGAATACCACTCTTTGCAGACAAAGCAAGTATGATGGGAAGTGAGATTTAGGAACCCTCCCAGTGGACGAGCACATCTAAAATCTACCGAAGATCCTGCGACGACAACGCGGCGTATGCGTTCGTTGGATACAATCCGGATGAGTTATGTGTTTGATAATAATATCGCATACCATAACTGTGACCAACTGAAAGATCTGCAACGAATGGGTTGTAGTCACAATGCTTGGTCTGGTGAGGTATTGGCCAGGAATAGATGACTGAGTAGAGTTGTATCGCGGCGTGGACATGGAGCGAATATTATGAGAAATTTTTCGATCGGACGGGCACATTTGGAATCCACCGAAGACGCTGCGACGGTAACTCGGTGAACGCGTTCGTCGTTGAACCCCGAACCTATCTGGTGGGTTTTGTCTATGTGATCAGATCGCAGACAATGACTGTCCGCTGAGAGCTCTGACAGGGGCCAGTGGTAGTGGTGGTAGTGGGTTTCACCGTTCCTTGTAGTGGGTTCGTGAAGGCCTTGAGTGATGACAGGCAAATTTGAGCGAGTAAAATGAGCTCCAATGGGGAGTGCGGATTCGACTCGAAACACTGACCGAGTAATTACTGGCGGACTTTTTGTTTTTCCACCAAACCGCTCGACAATGAAACAATCTGTATTTGACGGGAAAACCCAGTTTCCCTGGTCTCGTGTCCCACATTGCTCGAAGAGCTCAGTAAGACTTTCGGTGCAGCGGGCAGGAAAGCTGATTTCAGCCGAATACAGGGTATAGGTTGGAGAGTATGTATCGCTGCAGCTGGAGAATACAGCACGAATAATACAAGGGGCTTTCGAACCTGGCCTCTTCTCGAGTGCATCAATGGTATTTGGCATGTCATTGAAAGCCTTCTAATGGATGTCGATCGCGATGAGGTTATGGCTCCTAGCTATAAGCCTAAAAGGGAGTGCATGCACGCCGGGCAACACCAGCAATCCAATAGATCCTCTCCCTGCTGCTTCCTGGAGGCCTAGGGCGCGGTTATGTTGCCTTCTCCAAAGATCTACAGTATTTGCCGATATATTGGACTCCTTCAGGTTGATGTCTACTGGAAAAGACGCAGCTTCGTTTTTGATAAAGTTGCCTACGTAAATAAGTTTCGATTCCAGGTTGTGAAGGGTGCGTTGGGTTATATCAAGGGTAGAATCATCACAGAAGCCCGAAGTTGGCCAGTTTGAGTGAAACGGTCGGCGGCTTTGAGTGCAATCTGTGCAGGTGCTCTCAGAATCTTGAAATTCTCAATCCTCTCGAAAGACTCGTCGTCTCCGACTGTCGGGTTCCGTTGACCAGTTCTCCGTCGTTTTCTTGATCGCTCTCTATGAGATAGCATGTCAGAACCAAGTTATTGATGAAGTCAGACCAATAGCTCACAACCAAAATTTCCGCGGATTCATCTAAAGAAAGGATTGATCGATTGGACACCAACCCGCGATCTTGAAGGAAACCGATGGTCATCGCAGCTAGCAGATCATACGCGACACTGGTTTGAACACTACGCTTTCCGTCTTCATTCTTGAACGAAGGCTTGTCAATAACTGAGGACGATGTAGCAAGTGCTACCTTAAGCAGAAAACCTCCAAAAGCAGTCGACTTTTGCCCTTTACCTGCTGGCATGTTGACAACACGAAAACCTGATTTTTACATCAAGACGAGGTTGGCCCTAACAGCGGAATTTCGTGTGCTTACCTTTAATCTAGTTTTTCTGCAATGAGCGGAATAGACAAGGATCGATCATCGATGAGCGTCCGATGAGCGTCCGATGTCCAATACCAATCTGTTGACTTCTTGATTTTGTTCCATTGACACGATGCATGTGGCAGCATACTTACCGGTAGCAAAAAGAGGAATCTAAGGACGTAGAAGCCTCAGCTAGGAGGAAGGAAAGTAGGCAATGCATGCCCGAGTATATGTGTATTTTATATATACACGCTGACAGTTAGGAGCGAATACCTATGTCCATCTAATTAGCCACATTCAAAATACAGCCTCAAGACTCACAGAGTGAGGTGCAATGAGCATGCTTGGTCTCTCATTGAAGACTACTCTATGATCCTCATGATCATACTACTTACTACCACCCGTCCAACGGTGTAAGCTGGTGGAGGTATGAAACGAAGATGTGAAAAGTGTTGGACACGACTGTCGGCGCATGATGAGGGCGCACGTACGCCGATTTTACACTCAAAGTGGAAGTAGGTTCGCAGCGTCCTAGTTTTAAAAAAAATACTACTAAAACTAGGACGCTGCGAACCTACTTCCACTTTGAGTGTAAAATCGGCGTACGTGCGCCCTCATCATGCGCCGACAGTCGTGTCCAACACTTTTCACATCTTCGTTTCATACCTCCACCAGCTTACACCGTTGGACGGTACCATCTCAGTGAGTTCCAAGCTGTTTTATCTGTGACCAGAACATTTCGTCATATCATTACCATTGGTCTTTGATGAGGTTTGTTTCAGCATGTTATCGCCCTCTAACCGGGTGTGCAACGAGCAATGAGGAATACGGAAGAACAGAGGGGACTTAAAGTACTTGTTCGGGAGACTCTGGGGAGACCGGTGAATATAGTGTGTACACGTGTATGTGTTTTGCATCCAGTGATACTTTCCGTTTACCTCCTTCCGCTTGCAGTACAACCCACACTCGTATGGACAATGACAACGTTTCACAGCCCGTACAGGAGGATGATAGGGAGGATACGATAATTTGGGCACTTAGTTCTATACAGCAAGTCCAGTGTTTCTCAAAGCTCATGCTCTTGAACAAAAACTCGTTGCGGTCATGGTCAGACTTCGGCGACTGCTCTTAGTTCAGATTTACTTCACTAGCATACCATACCAACCACTCGTAATCTGGCTATGGAGCAGATGGTGTAGCTGCACACTTCGAAATCTCGAACGGTACGCACAAAGAACACAAAGGGTCTTTGTCGGAGCTGATCCATTTAATAAGATGTGCGTACATTGATTCCCCTCACATTCTTTTCCTCCTGCCACTCATCGGGTTTTCCCTAACTTGTTTTCGAACGTGAACGTTCTTCTAGCTCTCTTACACTGTGAGTTATGATTCCGGTTTCTCTTGAACGCTGCTCACTCGCATTCTTTCTTCAGTATACTCCAGTATAGCTGTTCCATCAATATTCATCAAAAGTTGCGAACGTTGCCTATCATCGTGAAGCTATCAACTTTGTGCTCCCACACCCATTCTGATCTTTGAACTTGCAGATGCCAACCGCCGGAAGTTCTACTTCGATCACTAGGGCACGCGGCTCCGCTAACGATCCCCCGTATTCCCCTCCCAAAGTGATCAGAAAATACGGGACGAAGCATAATAATCGCAAACGCCGTTCGAACCCTACAGCTGCTTCAGTCGACGAGCAGTCTCAACTTTTGCCATGTACCGACCAAGGCAATCATTCGCAAAACATATCTGCTTTGGAAAAAGAGCCGATAGACATTTCTGATAGTGAAGATGACGATGGGATTGTATGTTCAGAGAAGGTGCCTCTCAGTTCATGCGTGCATTGTCTTTGTCACTAATATGTCTTGAAGGCCCCCGTAGTCAGCCCAGACGAAAATATTAAACAAGATCTCCGCAAGACATTGGAAGAACTGGCTGTGTGTCTTAGACCAACGCTCGATGCGCAGACGCTAATATGCTTATGATTTGATGATCCTATAGAAGGTGAAAGAACAATTGGCCCTCCTTCGCGACGCCGCGGAAGAACGCAATACCTGCATCATCTGTTACGACTTAATCAGCGATCCTCGAAGGTCGGCCTTTTTTGTTCATGCAATTGAGCGGTCGTACTCATATGATCTCCTCTAGTCTTGCCTGCGGCCATGCGTATTGTGCAAGCTGCATCACAAGCTATGCAAAAACTCGCGCCGCCAGGAGACAAAATGCCTACTGCCCTAAATGTCGGGTGGTGGTCGGTCGCTTCACCCCTATCTTCTCCTATCATATCAAAGACGACGTCGAGACTTTTCGACAGGTTTTTGGAATCGAGGCGCCTGTCAAGAAAGGTTTGAACTGGCCCAAGAAGTTCAAAACGAAGCTTACATCTCTTCCTTTCCCGCGTGAAAACGATGATAACTACTAAGTTTCTCTTGCAATATGGTTTTTTTCCTTCTACTACCTGATGTATCTCGCTAGCTATACCAAGTGTACTGTCCATAGCATCCGCATCACATACTGTATCCGTGTATACTGTATATATAATATATCTCGTATTCGGAGGAAAGACTTTCTTACGTCCATTGTTTTTCGAATGAGACAACAATGAGTGTAACTGCTAGAAATCTGTGTTTAAATCTTAGAGGCTATTGGGACAGAGAGGCATCAAAAACGGCAAGTATAGACTTCAGCTTGGACATTGAGTGCTGGTTCACATCCATGACACAAGTGTTTGCCCCTGCGCGAAGCCAATCCTCTCAACGGCTTGAAAGGAAAGTGCATGGTGATTCATTGAGACTTCCACACCATATCAATCGCTTGAAGGATATGTATGCCAGAATATTTGGAATGAATTCGGCAGGTTCTCGAAGAAGCTTTGTATGACACTGGACAGGCTACAAACAAGATTGGTACCAAGTCCTATCTCGAGCCCACACCAGCCACTCGTATGCGGGACAGATCAGACCACAGCTACTCGTGTTTGATTATGTATTACACAAGTATTGAGAGTGATTGCGATTGAGGTACTGTCGTGCACCGTACACGGTTGTGCACGAAACGCGTCAGCGTACCCGAAGATCCAGGGTAAGAACAGTGAGGGATCTCCGGATATAAAACCAGCTGGGTACTTGGACGGACGATCGACCTGCCAGAGGCAAGAATCCTTATAAGTAAAAATTTCTGATGTTTCATACTTTTCTTACCATATGGACCTGATACACGATTACCGTACTTAGCCAGCGTACCGTAGCATAAAAATACTAGATTATTCTCCCCCGAAGAAAAGTCCAAAAGGCTCGAACCCGATCTACGTATCTCCTCTACCTACTTGAAAGCCGTCCTCGAGTTTTCTAGGTAAATTCTTCTCCTCGAAATCGCCTCGCGTCTATCTGTAACCGGGATAGTAGAGAGGACATATTACAATACATATTATGCACCTCGTAGGCAGGAAGGAAAAAATACATGCAAACATCCGACACCGTCATTTGGCTCCTAGGCACTGGGTCCAGCTTTTGGTTCAGGAGTTGTTCGTTCTTGCTTGATCTAAGATATTATCTCAGCAGGCACAGGATAAGGAGAGCGCGATAACAGACCTTCGATTTAGGAATCAGCGCATACCTGCGCTTTATCAAGGGCTGGCGCATGTTAACGTTAGTTTGACGAGGATCTTTGTCGGAACCACGCGACGGTACCTCGTCTGCGTGTATCGTTTGCGAGAAGACAGCAGTAGCGCTCGATAGTGAATTGTGACCTTTTGATCTCCTATTGTGCTTGAGAGCAGTAGACGAATCCTGTGTATCGAGTATAAGGTGTGGAACGGAATCAATGAGACATGGAGCTTACTACTACAGTTGCCTGTCCAAGTGCGTCTAGAGAGTCTTCGACTTCTTTGGATATTTTCATCTGTGCTTCCTTCAGAGCAACCTATTCATACTATTCAAGCGCGAGTTCGATGATCAATTCCAGTAAACGCACAGTTTGAAGCTCATGAGATTTCTGCAAATCAGTATAAACATTCTGAGATAGAGTCAGAGGAAAGGATTCGACCAATTATTTGCATGACGTACTCTCGAAACTCTTTCCTGTCGATCGTTACGAAGGTCGTCGAGATTTGTCTTGAGGGTTTCTATTTGATTCTACCAGTTCCAAATTAATTAGCCTGCGCGACTTAGCATGAAGCGTTTGACTTCACCTCGAGTTTACTTTGCATTTGAATGTAACTTTCGGCTTTAGCAAGAATTGACGATTCGAGGTTCTGAATTTGAACTCGCTGGGAAACAGATTCATTTTCGAGTGTTTTGCGAGCTGCCTTGATTGTTTGGAAGGAATTAGTAGGAATCAGTGAATTGACGCGAACATACCTCGTTCAATGTCCGGCAAACTTGATGAGCCTATATTCCAGTTACATATGAATCATAAAGAGTGATAGTTATCGCACCTGCTTCGTATCGTCAAGCACGAGTTGTAGCTCTGAGTTTTGGTTTTGGGCCACCTTCAGATCTGCTTCAAGCTTAGCTTGCAGAGTGCCATACTTTTCTTCGTTGACTTGCAGTGTCGTCTTCAGTCGTACCGTCTCCTGACGAACAATACCACACTCTCGACATTTGGCCTGTTGAGGTTTTGAATGAGGACGAACATCGAGATAAGACAATGAATGTGTGCACCCGATATACAGCCCTGAGGATTTTCACTATGCATGTTCTCGAATAGAGTTTGTGGTACGCGACCGCCTTTTCGTCTCTTAATAAGATCAATTCTGAGTCTTTTCGAATGTTTACGTCCGTCAAGATCTGGATTGAGGCTTGTAGTTCCGACTTCTGATTAGACAGTTCAAGCATTCCTCGTCTAGCCGCTGCAAGTTCGAGTTGTCGGACTTCAAGTTTCCTCTCAATGATGGACAATTCGTGTCGAGTCTGCTTGAGGATCACTTCTTTATGTTGGAGAATTTGACATTTAGCCTATTCAAGATAACATGAATAAGACGACGGAGGTTATACAACAGATATGCAGACCGATAGTAAATGTTTGAGAACAATGATTGTGATTATCTTCAAACCAAGTGTGCGTCGAATGCCCGAGAGTTCCTCAGTCAAGGTCGTAAGCTTCGCGGTCTTGTCCTACGTGGTCGATTTATGATAAGAGAAAAGCAGGTTGGATGTCAGATTTGCGTACTTGGAGTTCCTCCAGGCTTGCGTCTTCTACAGGCGCAATGGATACTTGAAGGCCTACGTCTCGAGTCAAGGCCGTAAGTTTCGCGGTCTTGTCCTGCGTAGTCGATTTATGATAAAAGAAAAGCAGGTTGGACGTCAGATTTGCGTACTTGGAGTTCCTCCAGGCTTGCATCTTCTACAGGCGCAATAGATACTTGAAGGCCTACGTCTCGAGTCAAGGCCGTAAGTTTCGCATTCTTGTCCTACGTAGTCGATTTATGATAAAAGAAAAGCAGGTTGGACGTCAGATTTGCGTACTTGGAGTTCCTCCAGGCTTGCATCTTCTACAGGCGCAATAGATACTTGAAGGCCTACGTCTCGAGTCAAGGCCGTAAGCTTCGCGGTTTTGTCCTACGTGGTTGATTTATGATAAGAGAAAAGCAGGTTGAATGTCCGATTTGCGTACTTGGAGCTCCTCCAGGCTTGCATCTTCTACAGGCACAATAGATACTTGGAGGCCTACATCTCGGCTACTCGGAGGCTTGATGAGCTCTCGCCACTTGATTGCTTCTGATCTTTCGTCCTCACGAGCTTGTAAAAGCTCCTGTACATTGTTCGTATGCCTGACAAGATTGAGTATACTTCGGATTTCTTACCTGAAACTCGCGTTTCAACGCATCGATTTCGCATCTCTGAGCTTGAAGCACTCCGGACATTTCCATCTCAAATACCGCAGGTTTATCAGTCTCTTCCTGTGTCAATGATTCAGTTGATAGTTCAGCGAAAAGAATGAGGTAACGTGCATGGAGCTTAATTACAGGCTCTGAAATTTGACTCTGATGAACATTGTGTTCGATTGCGAAGTCTTGGACCGCGACCGCGTTCTCTGTTTGCGAGTTGAGCGAGGGAACATCTTCCTGGTAATCATGGAATCAGGAATTGATATTGAAAATATTCAATCATCGCAAGCAAAAACCTCGAGTTGATCTGTCTCGTATCCGTTCACGTACGGTGCATTCTGTGTAACTTCTTGGTCATCCTGTGCAATATTCAAGTGGGCGAAATTTTCCTATATCATTGTCAGAAAAAGACATGGCAATCCCTTATAATCGATAAAGGCACCTCAAGATCGTGCTCGAATCGAAACTCTTGTTTCAATAGGTCCAGTTCGGGCTCCGGTCTAGATTTTTGCTCGTCTTCCTCTATCTGAAGACTTTGGAATTTTGTCATGGCGTCCTCTGTTTCCCAGCGTACAAGTTTGTCATCTGAACAATTGTCCTTCATCATCACAATCAGCTGCAACCTATTGGCGATATTAGCTGCAGACGTACTCTCAGACTCGTAGAGCCGATAGAGCGGGAGCGACGAGCTTGTGATTGTTCCGAGCTCGAGATTTTCAATTGGAACTCCTGCGACTTCAACCGCTCTGCATTTCCTTCCTCGGAGTCGATACTGCTGCCCATGCTGTGATTATCTTCAGTCACCGTCGTCAGACGGTGACTTCTTGATGCTAGCGTAACCTAGTAGGAATAAGTGTCACCAATGTAATCACAGAGGGTTCGGATAGTATTACCTCCGACTCTTCTTCTACATTGTTGCCTGAGTGTTCGACTCCAAAGAGGTGGTTTGCGAGTGGCTGTGCATACGTCTTTTTGTGGGACCAAGAAAAAGGCAAAACGACGCACTGGAGATTTCGGCTTTGATCTTGAGGTATTGTTCAATAGCTCAGACTCCAGCCATGTTCTCCAAGTTTCTTTCTCTCGGCACTCTTTCTCTGTCTGGATACCTACATCTCGCATTGTCTCGCTCGACTCCAATGTTCCGCTGGAGTATACCCATTCCGAGTCGACCTAAAGAGTCATATGAGCAACACTCGTATGCCTCTGATCACGCCTCAACCATTCACCTGTTTCTCTCTGGCGTTTCTTTCACCTCGTCCTGGACATTCGCCATTATACTGCAGTACCTCGACTCGTGGACATTCCCGTTCAATATTTTGCCCCATGAGTGTCCCTTTTTCCTGATATCCGCCCGTCTCACCCGTAGTAATGGTTGCCGTTTTCTGCTGGGTTGTTGATTAAAAACTCAGTCAAAGTCGAAGAGACTTACTAGATAATCAAGCATGTTCGGCGGTCGTTCTTCTGCCTTTGACCAGACCAACTCGAGATGCTCCTTGACTAAGGCTTGAACAGGCACTTGGGTCTTCTCATTAAACGCCGTTTGGACGGTATTGAGGGAAGATTGCAGGCAATCATTCGTATCCCGAAGAATTTGCATCTGACGCGAGCTTTCCTGCAGAGAGTTCTCGGTATTCAACTTCGCTTGTTGTGCGATATCAAGCTCCCAGTTCTTCAAGAACTCAAATTCCTACAAAGATTGAGCTTTGCCAATTTCATAAGATGGCGGCTCACCACAAATCGAGCCAAGATATTTTCCACTTCATGCTGTTTCATTCCCAGAGAATTGCTGAGTTCGTTGAGCTGCCATTCCATTAAGTTTATCTTTGCACTGGCACGATTGTCCAAGTCGGCTGCCATTGATCTGAGGCCCTCCAGCTCCATGAACCTAGACTGAACGGCGAAACAACGAGTAAGAATGAAGCCATTGAATGCATCACTTTCGTATATACTGACCTTTAGCTCTGCGTCTTTCATTTCATTTGCTTGTCTCAGTGAACATATTGTTGCGTTGAGATGAGATTCCATGTGCATCGCAGCTGATCTGAGTTCCTCGAGCTCGATTGACAATGACTGAAGAGTAGTGCTTGAGTATGAGGGTTAATCGTCGCTTCGGTGATGACTGACATGGAGCTTCGTGTCTTTTAGTACCTGCACATTTTCTGCGTAAGACGCCAGCATGGCTTTGTAAGAGTCGCAGTTCGGACAGCTTTCAGCGCCTTCAGGGTCCTTCGCTTGCATATTTTCCCCACGAGACGCCAGCATCAAGTTGTGAGAGTCGCAGTGGAGACAGCTTGTGGCGCCCTCCAAGTCCTCTTTTTGACGACTTTTGGTCTGCTCCATAACCTTAATTGTTGATCGGAGCTTGGCGTTATCCTATGGAACTTCATCAGCCACAGGTATGACAAGTTCTAATGTTTTACCTCTCGAAGTTTGTTTGCTACTGCAGCTTCTGCGCATTTGCCATCCTTCAATGCAGTAAAAATGACAACATTAAACCGTTTTCAATTCACAGGACATATTTGATACTGACATTTGCTAGATCAACTGCCTCATACAACTTTTGGATTTCCTGTCGGGCTAGAAAGAGTTCGTTGGCAGCAACTACCGACGAGTTTTCTAATCCTGTTATCTGTACCCTGAGGGCTGCAAGCTCCTAATGGAGGGTCAGAAAATTATTCGGGAGTCATTGCGACACCCACCTCTGAGCTTCTTGTTGCTGACGCTTTAGCCGATTTCAAGGATGATTCGAGCGAGGCGTTACTCCTTTCGATACCTTCTAATTCTTGTATTTTGTTTTGCAGCGTTTGTATATCGGCAATCTTCAGCTGGTCGTGAGATTAGCCAAAAATTCGCGCAAATCAGCTAGTATCATTATACCTTCAGCACGTTTTCTCTAGCACGCAGAGTTTGGATGGTCGCTTCCCTGTCCTTAATGTGACATTTCGTCATGCATAGAACTAAACGGTCTGAGCTCTGACTCACCCTTAACGTTTTCTGTAACTCGACTTTCTCGGTGTTCAAACCTTTCAAAGAAGCTTCAAGTGTCTCCTTTTCTAGTATTCCCTTTTTCGCGTCCGACGCTTGATTTTGCTAGGACGCGTCGAAGATATTAATCTGACTGACATTGATAAATCAACTCACGATTCTTTTCTGGTAATTTGTCAGGCGAGAATTCAAAGCCTCTTGTTGAGTTTTCGATGCCTTGAGGCTGTCATTTTGTATCTTGATGACGTTCTGCAGAGCCTGCTTGTCGCCCTTTCCATACTGTTAGTACCGGAGCAGACCTGTGTATAATTTGCTCACCGATAACTTCTGCACCTCTTCCTCTAATCCTTTATTTTGCTGTAAGAGTGTGTTCTTTGCACGAATATCTTTATCGATTGTGTACTGAAGATTCATAGTCATGAATACCGGCGAATGGGCGGTTTCGTGTACTAACCTTCGCTTTTTCCAAATCACTCGCAAGTTTTTTGCTGTTTTCTTTCTCCTTCTGCAAGATAAGTTAATTCTACTGGAAGGGAAATCAGCAAAATACCGAGCTTACGCTGGTGCAAGTACTCATATATGATATCGTGTCGATCAATTCACTTTTTTCTCTGCGCGTTATCACTCGCTCCAACTATGCAAGGTCAACCTCCAGTCATAGCTCCAGCAGTATCACCCACATGAAGTTCGCGAATCTCCTGATCTAAATCTTGGATTTCTTCTTTTAAATCTGATACATTACTTTCGGCTTTGAGACGTTCATTTTCCTCTTTCGCAGTACGGAGATCGTATAGCTCTCGTTGTATATCCGTGTGCTTCTGAGATCGGAATGTATCAGTAGCGCGATGACCATTGAAGAACAGAACATTACTTTGAGATGCACCTCCAACTCACGCTTAAGCTGTTCCAAGCCAGCCAAGATAGTATCGAAGTCGGTTTGAATCGAGCTTTTTCCGTCGTCGCAAGTACTAGGTTGTTCAATCGATGGTGCTTCGAGCCTTGATTGCGCGAGGGTCCGAACAAGATCCTTGAAATGGGTCGGTGTGTCAGGTGAGTACACTACCATACAAGTGATATGTGCAATCACTTACATTGATGATGTTCCTCTCCTTCTCCTAACGAAAGGTGATAAAGGTGATACGTCAACAGCTATAGCATGTAGTAATGTTACTATGAGCTCACCGTGTGTGCCACTGTAGGATTCGAGATAGGAACCAATCGAACTTTCTGTATCTAGCATGAATAATACGTCTGAGATTTGAACTCTACACGTACTGGATGCTCTGCGTCATCTGAGATATTCATGTTCGCTGAAAGCCTTCGCTTCATCCTTGATGTATGTGAACAAGGTGTTCAAAGCACCGGCCCGCGATAACCACCTGAACACACGCGCATCAATGTCTTTTCTTGTTTTTTTTATCAATGATCGCTCATCAGCCGCTCGTCGGGACCGAAGTTCCATTCCAAATATATCTATAACCGCTAGCAAATAGATCCAGATGAAGGTCTATCTTCGACTCCGTCGACGGAGTGCTAAGTGGGGTATGTAGTCGGGGGTATGTAGTCGGGGGTATGTAGTCGGGGGTATGTAGTCCGTATGTATGTAAAACTTTGGGGTAACACGTATCGATATATGCGAAACGTCCGTGTTTTTTAACTGTGCGACTAGCCTGGGGGAAGGATAAAAATCTATATTATGCTTCCCATACTCTCTCCCTCAGTCTAGGCGTCAGGGCAAAATCAAGCCCCTTTCCAAGCGTAACCTCTCTATGACCTGTAGCTGAACTTGAGCGGTGGCCCGAGTGCTCCTCTTCACCAACACCCGGGAGTTCGTGTGAGTGCCTGGTGAGAATCAATATGTCCGAAGTGATGTCGTGTTATTTGCAGTCATGTTCGGGTTGATTGTCAGTTTCAAATTCATCCTCTTCCTCCTCGTCTCTCCAATCAACAATCAACTTCCTGCGTTGCCGATGCCGGGGGTTCGTCCTGATCCTCTTCCGTATTCGTTTCCTTGGATTCTTGACGGTACATGACTTGGTGTTCATACTATCTCCGTCGTTCGTGCTGGGTGTTCTTTCAGGTACTCGGTCACCTGCTCGAAAGATTTGCACAATATACCTGTCCTGGACTGGGAGATGCATCGCTTTGCGTCGATTGCGCGGCATTCTTTTGGTGTCTGTGACGTTGGATAAGACACACCGTAACGGACTCGATGGCAACGGTAATCTGTAAAGTAAGTTATGTTTGCGCTGCAAACCGTAGGGCAACTAGTAAATACATTTTTTTGCAAGTCCATCGTTCTTCCTTGAGTCATTCCTTCATTACAAGCCTCGCATGAATGCACACTGGAGTCTGTGCATATGTATTCCATTGGTTTCCTCCCGCATCATCTAGACCATCGAGTTCGCTTTGAAATGCAGTGGAAGTCGTCTACGAAGATGGGGAAGTTGTTCACACGATCGGCGGGCGCAAGATGAGGTTGCACTCGCTTCGATTTGGCACCGGGAATAGAAGTTGGTTCTCACTGGGCTACCGCATATATTCTGTGAATCAACTTCCACTTTCAGTATAGAATCGGCGTGCGTGCGCCCTCATTATGCGCCGCCGGTCGTGCGCACAACTTTTCCATGTTCGTCTTGACGTTCATGAGCATATCTGGATGGGCGGCAGCGCTCTATCAGTATCAGATCAGTGAGTAATTGCTCTGTATCTAGACAAGATTGCTCACTCATATCACTATGATTAGTGCCTTCAGCACTGCAACTTGAGGATCTCATGGTCGAGTCCCATAACTGATTGGGTGGATGAACAATGCCCGTACTTCGAACATAACTTCAATCAGAATATCAGGTCGAAGTCAGAACACCTATATAACATGTACCAGATGAAGAATAGTAGATTATCTCAACACCTTCGCGTACACCAAAGCATTCTCAGTATACCGCCAGTGCATCACATTCGTACTCGCCAAACATTCCGTCATCCTAATAGAACCTCAGTCTCGCATCATCGCATCCAGCTCTACATCGAGCATCTCTTCTGTGATTCACAAGTCATTCTTATATCTCGTCGAAATGTGAATACTCGAGTACTCACCTTTGATAGGCGTTCCAGGTGTCTCTGGGGTAGTCGAGTCATGGGTTCGAATCGGCGCAACCTAGAAAATATCCATTGGAATGACTCTCGTCGATGCTGAGATGCATTACCTTTTGTATCTTCCAAAACAATATCATAGTGGCCACAGCCAGTACAACCCCAACCAAAATTCGGTCAAGCTCCTGTTCGATCACGCCGGATACGGATTCGAGAATGAGATTCATGGGCTCAGAAGCGGTGGGGTCGCGTTCAAAGAATGCAACAAAAGACTCGAACATCGTGCGGTGAGTGGTAACAGTGGATTTTCAATATTTGGACCAGTTCTGATCCACTTATATAACTATCCTTCTCTAGGATATGACCGAGTGGCTTGCTTTTTTATCCTCTTTTGGTCACGAGAAGAGAATTTCTCGAAGCCAAGAGTCGTGACTGTCCGGGGCTCAGGGTTTTAATTGGGCCCCGACATGAGGCATGATGAAGTCAATCAAGATAGGGATTTTCCAGACTCGCCATAGAACGTCCGATTTGTTGTTGAACGTTGGCTTGAGTATACCATGGCCACCATTGCGTTATACAAGAAATTTGAGGGATTTTACTTCTCGTTGATTCAAACTGAACACCATGTCGCACTTCCTTCTAGGTCTGGTCTTTCGTTCTACATGATCTCAATTTGCAAGAAAAAAACACACGGTGAGACTATGAAATTATTTTGTGCATGAGGTTCAAATCCGATTTCGACTCTTCGTCGCGCACAAAGGACCGCTCCGAACGAAAAAGCCCAGAAGAAATGCGATTACAATGAGGTTGTGTACGAAGCTAGTTTTTGACTATCTTAGAACGCGCTGAGACAGGGTGCAGTAAGTATGTCAAACGAGTCAGACTTGTCCCTGAGAATGCTTAGTGATGATATGGAGACTGACCTCTCCACCGCGCGCCTCCTAAGCGTGGAAGCTCAAGGCACAAATTATGCGTTCAAGCTGCAAGCAACTAGAAGGTGAAGTGGTGTTTCAGTACATCATGATTTCTACTGATTGCGCTAGTACTATACCAGATACCGGAAGGACGGAGCAATCGATACATACTAACCGCCTGTGGGAGGAGTCGGAATATTTCGCATGAAATCGTCGAAACAACTGTCGACGACCTAGCACTGGGGTGTTGACTGGTGTTGATTGAATCAATGAACATTGATAATTCTTTGAGTTCAAGAGAGGGTGATGAATGACGTGGCTCAAAAGCTCCAAAAAACGTTCAAGTCAGCGGAGTTTTTCCAGTCTTGTTTCTTTGTACTTACCTAAAGGGCTTAGGAAACTTGTTGTCCAGATGCTTCGGTTATACCCTTACATCACTGTCCACGTTGAGGGCGAGTCCTCAAACCCGAGTGTCGAAATTCGGAGGTTGGAAGCAAGGTGAGGTAGGATGGAGTGAGGGTGATGGTGAGTGAGAGAAACGAGGGTAATTGAGATCGGACTAGCAAGATAACGACCGACGGTCCCATCCCTCTCCTGTGGTCCGAAGGCGCTTATTTTCGTAATCAGCTCAACATTGACAATGATCGTTTGTTCAACCCCTTGTTGTGCCGCTCGTCTCTGCAAAATGCAGTCTTTGTCGTAGTACCTTTGTGCTCCGTCTTCAAAAAGACATCCGTCTCTCTGTGCTTGTGTCCCATCTTCGAACAGAACACATTCGTCTCTCTCTCTGACTTTGCCGCCCTAATTTTCTACAACTAGCTATGCCTGGCAATAGTACTCGTCACGACCGTGTTGAGCTGCTTGCAGCCCCTTCTACACCCAAGTCTGTTGATCGTCGTATTCTCTATTCTTCTGGGCCTTCGAGAACACCGCGAGTGGTCCATCGGACATCCCCATACAATAACAGATCACCGTCCCCAGATCCTAGGTTTCAATCCTCCTCGCCTGCCACTCCGACACCTACTTCTTTGCAGCCTCCTCGCATTATCAGTGCCAGACCCACTTCTTTGAAGCTTCCTCGCGCTACCACTGTGATGCCCACCTCTTTGAAGCTTCCTCGCGCTACCAGCATTACACCCACTTCTCCGAAGCTTCCACGTGCTCCCACTGTCTCTTTCTCTTCTCAAAATCGTTCAGCTTTCGAGACATATACCATCTACGATCAAAGCTTGACGCCGATTCGTTCTTCTCGTCCTCGCGTTGTTTTGAGTACTACTCAAAAAATGGCCTCTCCAGTAGATTACGGAAAACAGACCGTTCCCGAAAATCATGAAGAAGATCATATACGCGTCCAAACCCACGATGATGATGTTGATGATGAAGCTGATGATGATGGCAGCGACCGCAAAATCGCCAAACCTTCCGGTGAAGTAGGTAGGCCTGGTCGAGGGGGATACAACTTACGTCACGCATTGAATTGGTCAATCGCACGTTTCGATAAAGTCAAGGTATGGCGAACTATTCGATATCGTATTCTAGTTTGTGTATACTAATCTTGATCAGAGGTTCATTGATGCGACCGTTGAGACTAAACTGGACTGCTTGAAACCTCTCAGCAAACAAGATCGCTCGAAGGTCGAGGAGGTACGAACACTGGTCAGTCACGCAAACAATCGATGTGATCCGCCATCTCACTGACTTGTATCTCCAGGCGGTCACCAAGTTCAGCTTCCTCGAAGATTACCGCGACGACTGGGTGGTTTATGACTTCATCAGGTGCCACCTGAAGTATCGCAAGCAAGCGCTACAGAAGCTAGCATTGGAGGAAACAGCTACTCAAGCTCAAGAGAAGATACAAGAGTATCAGCAGCGTTTGAGATCAGCCGAGAAACGGGCGAGGAGGTCCGAATCGCATACGTAGATATCGTGCTGTTCCTGCTATGCATAACACGTTTGTCCACCACTAACGCTGCTTCATCTCGGAGCTCAGCCGTCCTATAGCAAGTGCTCTGGTGTAGAATTCAGTTAGAAGTACAATTATACAAGCTCTTCGCTCGTCAAGTATCAGTGGGCGAGAGGCACAGAGTGTCTATATCATGGCCGAGTATGGTCGTCGTACAGCGATGAAAGCAGTGAATTACTTGCACTCGTACGAACAGTAAGTGGCACGCGGCGTCCTCCCGGCCATTCTTCCCGTTATCATAACTCAAGGACATCGCTGGTAGCGTCGCTGTCAATTGCAATGATATCCTCCAACTCTTTTTCATGGGTTGAATCGGGAACAGACTGTCAAGGATGACAAGATAGCACACGTTGCGTGGTATGTAGTCCATTTCTCGTGGAAGATACATTTGGCGATGACTGATGAGATCCTACTATTTTTGGATCATCGTCAGCAATTTCTCGTCCCTCGCAGCACGCTCGTCATGGAGAACACTCTGCAAACGTCGGACTCTGTTTTCGTGGATCTCACAGCCCATCTACTACGTGTTTCCAGAAGACTTTCGCAAACTCCAAATTCAACATCCAACGAGGCTTCAAGCTTACACGACACACGACTTTCTCTCGTCGCTCGAACTAATCAAATCTCCATAGAAAGAAACACATCCCCAAAGGTTGATTCGTCTCTTAGATATACATTTGTCTACGACCAACGAGAAGCCCCCCTCCCCCTACTAAGCACCGGTATTCAGAACACGACGCATGTCCAACTTCTTGTCCAATGCCTCACGTTCCTCACGGAGAGCTTCCTGAGATAACGACTCCTTCTCTTTCTCCAACTCTAGAACTCGGTCTTCCTGGGATGTGACTGAACCTCGAAAGATTTCCAGAAGTCGTTTGCAAACCCCAATCTCGGCATCCAAGGCAAGAACCCGAGCCCGTCGAGCTTTCGAGGCCTCTTTGAGCTCGCAATCGATCTCTCCCTCTCGTCGCTTGAGCTCAAGCTCCCTGTCTCTTTTTCGTCGCTCAAGCTCAAGCTCCGTGGCTTTTTTTCGTTGCTCAAGCTCAAGCTCCGTGGCTTTTTTTCGTTGCTCAAGCTCAAGCTCCGTGGCTTTTTTTTGTCGCTCACGTTCAAGGGCTCTTCCCCATGGGCTAAGCTTGTAGACCAACGAACAAGCTCGTGGTATCTATAAACAAAACGGCCCCCAGTGTCAGTATAAAACCAAGGCGTGCGTAAGTCGAGGATGCTCACCACGAAGACGACGACGAAAACGATGGCCATAACAACGCAATAGCCGCCAATGAGGAGCAGCGACAAGTCTTCACTAAAGTCTTCTATGGTGTCCTTATATCTGACAGGGGGCGTCCAGCGCGGTGCGGGGGTATCCAGTGGCTCCGAGGAGGACTGAGAGAATATGCGTTTGAAAAAACCGGCCGTATCAGCGTCTGAGGCCATGTGTGTTGCAGTTGAAGTAGCAGAAGAAACAAGTATCGCAAATACTGTGAAGTTAGTGATCATGTCTGTCCCTTTTATCCTCATCCAAAACACAGGAATTTGATTGCGAGAGCACGTCAACTGAGAACAAAGGAGCGTGTAGGCTAGTGGCAAGGTGAGCCATAACTCCGGTACCGAGTTTCTGATCGTTGTTGCTTTATCGCGATGTCCTTTCTTCTTGGGGAAAAACACAACGCGTTCTCGGTAAAAATCATCATTCAATGTCACCAGACCAGGCACTTTTTAACACAGTTCACGTTGCAAGTAACGATGATACTGCCCAAGGTCGATTCGCAAACATCCCACTTCTTCGAACAGTGGAGGTTACTAGTTGTAACTATCAGCGCTGTACAAAGAGTCTGGTCGATAAAAAATGCAATACAAGATCGAATGGAACGCTCCGTGGAACGTTCATCAGGGTCAATATAACACAGGGCTAGATGCATGATGAAGGTCCTTCGACCTCCTTCGACCCAAACCTAAGGGTGAACACTCCTTGAATTGCACATTGCACACGAGGCTGTCTGACGATTTCCCTGTCCTGCATTCTTGCCTCGTCTCGCCTAGTGCTTTTCTTGCTCCTTTCGGGATTGATATATAATATCTAATAGCCTGTCACCGGAAATGACATGCTGTAGGTAACGTGTTTTCAGTGAAAAGACTTGAGATTCTATTGACATCGCCAGAAACAAGGAAGAAAGGAAGGAATTCACAATCGACGGTGGGATCCCGCAAGGGTGTTGACAGCCGGTCCCAATGCTTTCGTGCAGCGAATCATGTATTACATTCTGTCGCTTTTCATCGATTGGCATCTCATCGACATCACCCGTTCGTCGGGAACCCATCGGGCTCTTATATGCATTATGTCTCACCTCGAGTAGACCTCATCCTACTTTATCGATTTATCCCTCTTATAATAGTTATATGGCATTGGGCCCGGCTGTTCCCTTGTGGGACTCCACCTCTGGTGGAGCCGTGTACTTTCCTTCCTTCCTTCCTCTTAATCCTCATCGGCTCATCGGCCCAGTGTGACGTACATAAGTAGGCGATGCGAAACAATTTCTAAATGCGGTGTAAAATCAGGCAACGTTCGACCTCATCAGTAGCCGTCGGTCGTGTCAACAATTTTTACAACTTCGTCTTCAACCATCACCTCTACCAATATGTCCTGCTCAACGCCTCGATTGATGCGTTGCCTAGAATCTTTTTTCTCCGTCCACTCCTAAACTGCCTTCAACAGATGTTCATAACATACCAAAATCTTCTCATCACGCCGTCGCGATAGTACTCTCAACTTTCACGCAGTTTTTTCCTCACTTCATCTGTCTTCATGCATATCCTCAATACATTGGTGCTTGAATTGCGAAAGAGAGATCGTAAGGCAGAGACAGCACACGACACCCGGTTCAGAACCCCGACGCCCCGAAAGGCGTGCCGAAAAATCGGCATAGATTTTATGATTTCCTCACGCGGAGAGTTTGAACTTAGCCAAGAAAACAATCGAAGACTCATCTACTCTCTCAAACTCGCAGCAAGTATCTCATCTACAAGCTTTACTCCAATAACAAAGACAGGTACTATCGTTCACTTGACCTGGCCTTGCATGTCAATTTCTAACTCTCTGTCACGTTCGGTTCTTAGCCTTTGCACAAATGTCGGCTGACCTCCCAGGAATGGCTTATCGTGTAATCCTTCCTTCGGCGCGTGGTGCTAGGAAGCGGCTTAGGGAAGATGAGCTCCTGTCGCCGTTTTCCTTCGTCAATCCCAATCAACTATCCGACGCGTCGCTCGGCATTCAGCATTCGAATACCTGTTCAATCATTAGCAAGTATAACAGCGAACTAAGCGCGATAACGAGGTATAAAGTCGGTTCTTAGTATAATGCCTTATGACAGGTCACTTAGCACGAACACAGAGTACGACTTCACGGATTCGTCAATCAAATTGTATTTATAGCGAGGTGTGGGGCGTTGTCAGAGATTCCGCACTATCTTATATCTCAAGTCGAACGCAGTCTTGTAAGATCTTTTAGATCAGCAATACTGGTCAGCAGAACGAAGTGACACGGATATACCAGTCGTAAGATCTGGACTAAAGGGTTTGTTTTGAGTGGCTTCCACTCGGATAAGGGGTTTTAGGCTCGGAAAGCAACGGGGTACCAGACGTTATGGTAGACCAATCGATTCCGCTCCCGGGTGAAGCAGTACTGATCACTATTCTCAGTAAAACCTCGAAGATCACACAGATCACCAATCACTACGTGTCAACTTGAACAGAGCCACCAAAACTCTGCACGTTCACTCGGCACAACCTGAGACCAAGTCCTCTGTATCTCCGGAACGGAGTCTACCTTCAACTAGCAAGTGACAGACACCAAGTCAAACCACTCAAAAGTCGGGCTTATCGCGATGAAGTAACACACTTAATCTGCAAGGTCCGGTACGGCTTAGAAGCCTTTACTCCCACGTATGGATGAAAAGGATTACCAGTTCAGAGAGATCTGGGCGCGAAACTTGTTTCATTTGTGCGGATACAGGTCTTTAAGTACACTACGAAAAGTCCAATACCCGTATTTGTCCTTGATCTAGTAGATCTAGCTATTTCTACGGACGGAGTCCGATAATATACACTTAAATAGTAAAATATGACTGAAACGATACGAACACGCAAGGAAATAGTAAAGAAAACAGAGAAAAAGATGAAACTTGTCCGTATTTCGTCGTACTTTCGCCAGATCTAGAAGACCAAGCAAGTTCCGACCATGGTCTGTGCGGCATCCACATGCTAGGGTGCCTAACTCGTCAGAGTGGCTCCTGCCTGTGTTGCTCAAGTGTTTCCGACGAATTTGCTTCCGCGGAATGGTAGTGGTCTTCCCAAGTTAATGAGATAGACTCGTAACAGCGGTTGATCTCGCGGATCAGGTAGGTCTGGTCCGTAGCTTTCGAACGGTATGCATATAGCCTGGTGTTCTGGAGCGGACAACGAAGGTAAATGCTTCAGAAGTGTTTTCCGTAGGTTTCCGCGCGTTTCCGTGAGTGCTGGTCAAAGCTGTACATAGCATACGCTGTATCCCAGTTTAGACTTGAGCATATGCGTGTTTCCGCGGCGGGTTTCACCCGTACTGCCACGGAAATGCTAGATCATCATGTTTCCGACGGTTTCCGCTACTTTGCGTAGGGTTTCCGTGTGGTAACTCGTCCGGATAGGCTCTAATCGTGTCTGATCTGCTAGATCAAGTGAAATTTCCGTCATCACAGCCAAGTACCAAACTCAGTTGTGCCGGTCCGGCAGATCTTGATACTAAGTCGATATTCCCTTGGTGTGCTCGTACCAGTAGTCAGCATTCTTGAAGGATCCCCGACCAAGGGTGCGAGCAATAGCTCTAAGTGGATATTCATGGCTGATCCTGCCAAAGGATCTGTATCCTAGCTTATACTGATACAAGTTTGACTGCTAGTTCGGGCTCACTACAGTCCTTATTGATACTATGCAACGGTCTAAGTTGATCTTTTTGATCATTGCACGCCTGCGCGGAAAAACCGCGCAACATCTCCCCCAAACTAAAGATCTGACCGTCCCCGGTCATCGCTATGGGTAGTGTAGGCTCGTATCCCTCGAAAGGAGTGGTACTGTAGCTGATCCGACAGATCAATCACTTTTTCCGCAACATTCCGACTTGATTCTACCCAGTGATCTAACAGATCAAGTTGATCCGTTGATCTTAGCACCCGTACCGACAACTCCGCTGTCCTCTTGTCGAAGACGCTAAGTCCTCGGTTTGTTATCGGCGCTTAATTTCCGAGTGTGATATCATGACGTAAATCACGCTTCTAATTCTATCACATCACATACACACTTCCTCGAAACAACTTCTTTTCAACATTTTACATACTATCCCTATGCCTAGGCCTGGGATTAGTAAGTGCTGACAAAGGTTCAACGGACTTGGAAATTTTCTAAGTTCGTTTCTTCCTTTCCTCTCCCATCGTCGTCCACGTCCTCGACACGATGGCGTCGTCTTCGAAGCGTCCCGTCCCCAAACCTGCGACAACTTCTCCCTCGACTTCCTCGGCTGTGGTACCTCGCAAGAAACTTTCCGTTCGGCCAGTCGACCACTTGAACTTCCATCTAGTGCACCGCGTGTCCTTTCATTCAGCCCTCCGCGAGCTAGGCCAGACGCCAGAGGATCCGAATACCCTGTTCCTCCCAGCTTCCGCCGAGGAGTGTTCAGTGCTGGTCAACAACTTTCGGAGGTATCCCAACACTGCTGATCCCGCCTTCAGTCTACGCCGTTACACCCATCCGGAGGACGTCAGTTTTCGAGCGGTACTGGAGCAGGATACCGAGGACATCCGTCCTGACACCTTTTATCCTCCTCAGCTGACGACATTTTGTTCCACTTTTTCGACGGGCAGCGTATCAACCGCTGAGGGGTTCCAGCTTTACCAAGCTCTAGCCTTCTTGCAGCGCCGTTTCTCGCGTATTATCCGGGGACATTTGTCCAAACCAGAGATCCATCGCCGGCTGATCAGTCTTACTTCCCTACCCAATTTCTCGGATAGCTTGGTAAGTTTGCCTCAGATCTTTGTCCCGCGTTCGATGCTAACTACCCTCTGTGACTGACAGGAGTATTACCAACTGTATTGGCACGGTCGTCAAGACTGTCCATTAGCCGCCGTCGTCCTCGTGCTACTTATCTGCGAGTTTTGCGAAGAGCACTTAACCGAGGGGGAGTATGCCTCCCGCGTCTACAACTCTAAGGTTCGCGATGGGCCCGGGATGAGCCTCAAGACTCGAGAACGGCTGTTGGTAGGTTCCCCTCCCTTCCCTCTTTCCTCGATCTTTGCTCACTTCTTATCTACTGCTCTTCAGGAGGATATTCCGGATAGTTACGAACTTGAGAGTCTGGCTCTTCCCCTCCCTCTTGATCCTTCCACTCGGGAGGGGCAGTTGATCCTTTCCGTGGCCAGTGGAGGCTCTCAGGTCGACCAAATCCTACATCCTGTTACCCATAAAGCCTTATCTCCAGATCCCTCTTTTCTTCCTTCTGCCCCTTCTGCTGCTCCGGCCCTTGGTACGACCAAGGCTCCGTCTAAACCTCGTCTCCGACCTCCGTCACCTGATTTCGATGTCGTTCGCCCGGAGGGAAGTCCTGTTGCCACCTTGAAACTTAGACGGGCCGCCAAGAAGTTTCCCGTTTCTTCGTCCATTGGAAAGGGGGACTCCGATGATGAACTTCCCACCTCCGAGGTTTTCAAAAGTCCGGCCGTGCCAGACGTTTTGGTCGTACGACAGAGTATTGCGCGGGCAGCCAAGACCAAGCCCAAAATTCCTGAGGAGTTCCGCAAGGTTCCCACCATTTCGCCCGCGGTCAAACGAGATCGTTCTCCTGCTGATATACCACCAGAACCACCAGTCCCCGAGCCGCCTACCAAACGTCGACGTACCCAGAAGGCCACTGGGAAGAGTCGCGCTGCGTCGCCGGCTCCTGTTCTCGATGATCCGTCCCTTCCACAGGACGAAGGTCCCCTTCGCATTCAGGAGGGGGAGCCGGACTATTTCCACGGCGATGATACCGATGTATCTGCCCATCCTCTGTTCCTAACCAACCCTCACTTCAAGATCAAGACACCTTTTTCGCAGTTGGTCTCTAAAGCCGTGGAAACCAATAAGCGCGGCTCCAAGCTTCCTTTCCTCCGACCACCTAAATGGAACGTTTCGGACGAGATGAGAGGCTTCGGGGCATTCGCTACCATTGGTGACACGACTTTCTCGCTGCAAGGCCTCAGTCGCTTTGGATATGCTAGCTCTCGTTTCCTCTGGCCTACGAACAACCGCACGCTACCCTCCCCCGAAGCTCTGTATTCCACGAACAATTGCTTGACTTGCATCAGCCGCGGGGAGGTATGCGAGAGCAGTGAAAAACATGGTGGCTCCTGCCGCCAATGTAATGGTACCCATCGCTCGTGTCCCAGCTGTCTATCCTTAGAGGATCACCGGGATCGCTTCCTCGCCCTCCATAACCACGTGCAAGGCTATCCCCACGGTAAGCTGGAGTAGTGGCTTCCCAGTGGTTTATGATTGCTAACTCCTCACTTCCTAGGCTATGCCGCCGCTCTTGATCAATATGCCACTGCCCTCGATCATATGACCAGAGTTCAGAATACCTTCGCTCCTTTGTTCCAGGATGCCCAGCAGGCTCTCATGCAAAGCATGCGGAAAGTTCGCGACTCCGGATTTGATCTCAACGTCGTGCTTTCTCGGTGGGCCGAAGACAATCCCAATCTCCCTCTTGACTACGATACCGTGACTTGGCTAGCGACTCTATTTGGCTGGAACTCCTCTTGCAACCTAGCCGACTATCTATCTTCTCCGGAAGAAATTGCTAAGGTAGAAGCCTTCATACGCGAGAATTTGGTTTCGTCTACACCCGCCGAGCCTCCTCTGGCCATTGAGCCATCCTCTTCTTCCCATACACCTTTTACCAATGTCTCAGAGCCACAGCTTCCAGCTCGTCGTCGTCCAGCCGCCGCTATTCCCATCAACTTTTCTTCTGCTCGCCAATCAAATACCCCGCCTGCGTCCACCACTGCTGATGAGGAGATGGATGTCGAGGAAGGCACCTCGCGGGCCTCCGTGGTCCACGCGTTGGTAACCGAGTACGACGACAGTGACGATGAGGAGGACGCCGAGGTAGAGACTGATGACGATGTACCCGTCGAAATTGCCCCACCTGCTCCCTTGAACATTTCCAAATCTCGCAAATAGTGTAGCAATGGACTTCTGCCTTCTTGTACATTCGTCTTCGTAGATTAGTGATCGGACTCCCATCTTGAGCCAGACTAACTCTACGTTACCATTTGTACTTCATCTTGCTGTACATAGTACCTCCTCTCTTGGTCTCTAGGAAACTAGGAGACTCCTTGAATGTCAATGCCCAGTGGGCTTTATGTTGTCTTTGCATTGTCTGAGATCTCCTTAAGACTCCCTAAATTAATCTTCAAGATACTTGAGATATCCTTTAAGATGTCCTCTGAGTTTTCTTAAGCTAACTTTCAAAGCCTCTGAGTTTCCTCTAAGTTGACTTAGAGTTTTTAGGTCTCTTGCCCTTAACCAACACCTGATAGAGCACTGTAAGTACTTTATTGATACCATGTACTCTTCTAAGTGTTTGTCTTTTAACATTTCTAAAGCTGTTGCATTGCTCTTGTCATTTCCGAAGCGCAAATTTCGGTCTGATCAGCTAGATCATTTTGATCTGCTAGATCAGACCCATCAATGCTGATTCTTCGGTTATCAAGTTGGTGGTTGCAGCCTCATATGGCATGTTAAATCCATTGGGCTTTACAAATTGCAAGCTGCGTCGGTTTTAGATCTAAGTCTTTGCGTTGTACGCATGCTTAAGCTGTCAATGAGCACAGGTCTTTTAGATCTCGTAAAATTTTCATGAAAATTTCTGAAATTTCGAAAATTCTTGAAACACCGTGTGTCCCCTCCCCCAAACTAAAGCTCAGCAGTCCCCTGCTGACCCGAAGCTTCGGAAAAGGTATAAAAGCCCTTGATCTAAGAGATCCGACTCCCAACTCAACGAAAAATGGCTCCCAACTTCGAGTACCACAATCTCCCTATCTCGCTTGAAGCTGACTTTGCCAACTGGTGCGTCGACGCGGAGTACTGGGCTGCTCGTATCAGCGATGATAAAAACCTGGCCTGGCAAGGTGCCAAGTACAGTTCTAGCAAGGACAAGGTCGAGTTCACCACGTCCAACAAAACGATCTTTTTGAACGATGTCCGTTGCGCCTACACTCATCTGGTACGGAAATCGTTTGATCTGCTAGATCTAGCAAAACTAACCATTTTCCGTTAGCTCATTCGAGTGTCCCGCGACGCTGCGTGTATGAACAAGGAATATTTGCGGGCGTACGACAATCTCGCGGAGGAATTACTTTCCGCCGTGAATGCGTACCGCACTATTCGTGACGAGATCCCTAAGCAGTTTCCCAAACTCTCCGAAGAGGGAGGGAAGAACGCTGAGATCGTCAGTTTCTACATTCAGCTGAACGATCTTCGTCGCAAAAAGCTCCGTGAGGACCAAGGCAGACAGGGTTCCCCTGCTGTCAGTACTCGCGGACCTAGTGTTCCACCTGCTGATCCTGAGGGACCGTCGAAATCCAAGTCGAAAGGCAAGGAAGTTGCGACTGATCCAGCAGATCCAGCAGTTTCCGATGCTGATGCCCAGTTCATGGCAGAGGTGGTGCGTTTCCGCAACTATTTTCGAAGATCCGTTTATTGACTAAAGGTTCCAGGATGCTGATCTTGCAGAACATGGTCCTTCTCCTCCAAAAGGTCCTCGAGGCGCACTTGCTAACCATTTACGAGGCCGCGGACTTCCCATGCGAGGCCACTTCCGTAGTCCTCGCGAGCAACGCTTTGAAATGCAAGAATCACTGCGTATGGGTGTGCCTGTTCCGCGGTATGACCCTCCGGTAAGTATTGGACCTTGATCTGTTAGATCAGCTGCTAAATGTTTATCCAGCCTCGTCGTGCTGAACTCGTCATCGATCATATCACACTTCAGGCACCCTCCCAAACATACCAAGTTAGGCTAAAAAAATCCCAAATATAAACTACCTAACGTGGTCTCAATCCCATGGGCACGCCCAAGCTGGAATTTCCAGATGGAAATCCCAGGGCAGGACCCCTGATACTCAGGGAATTCCAGGGTATGGGATTTCCAAGCTGTGGGATTTCCAGAGCATGGGATTTCCAAGGTATGGGTATTGAATTTCATAGGAGCCTAATTAATTCATTATAGTCGGTTATTCATCTCATATACTGTACCTCCATGTATGATTGCAACAGTAACACATAACACAGGCCCTGTTGTGTTGCCTAAATAGTGTTATGTCATGCTAAATCTTGAGGCTGTTGCTTTCATTCAGAGTGTTACATCAAAAAAAATTCATATAAAATCAAAATTTGGCTGAAAATTCTTCATTATTTTGTTTTACTTTGCCACTGATCTGAGCTTACTCTGTTTGTGATTTTATTTCTGCCTAATGAAGCAACCATTGAGGCATCTGGTTGCCTATATTTGGAGTGTTACATGCACGTGACGGTGCAATCATACATGGAGGTACAGTATATCACAAGCAGTATCTTTACATCTTTGTCATCAAAAGTACTGTTTTATCTGTTATCTAGCACTTCACCTATTCTCTAACCCTAGCTGATACTTGAGATGTAATTTTTGTTTTACTATAGGTCAAGGAACTGTACTCTTGTTGCTGGAAATCATACTGAGAGTCCTATACTATCATCATCTGTCCAGAATCCTAGTAGTACTTCTTGCTGGATGTCTGATCCTATGTGGGAATTCCACTGCTTAATGCAAGTCCCATCTAATGGAAATCCCACCCTGTTGGGGAATTCCACACCTTGATGGAAGTCCCACTCTATCTGGGAATCCCACACCTGAATGGAAATCCCACCTTAATGGAAATCCCACTCATCCACCTTAATGGAAGTCCCACTCTATCTGGGAATGCCACACCTTAATGGAAATCCCACCTTAATGGAAATCCCACCCTGTTGGGGAATTCCACACCTTGATGGAAGTCCCACACCTTAATGGAAATTCCACACCTTAATGGAAGTCCCACTCTATCTGGGAATCCCACACCTTAATGGAAATCCCACCTTAATGGAAATCCCACCCTGTTGGGGAATTCCACACCTTGATGGAAGTCCCACACCTTAATGGAAATTCCACACCTTAATGGAAGTCCCACTCTATCTGGGAATCCCACACCTTAATGGAAATCCCACCTTAATGGAAATCCCACTGACAGGGATCGATGGAATTTCATTCTTATAACACTATGAAATACCCTTACATTAGCTGATTGGAGGCATATAAAACTTGTTGATTGTCATTAGTAATCTACTGCCTCTGCTGACTCTACATTCCAGCTGTCTGTGATATTTAGAGTATCAATTGACTCAATCAAACCAATATCCAGATCATCATCCAGATATTCTTCATCCTCGCTATCCTCAATCCAGTCCACAGATTCTGTGAGGACTTTGTTTGAATCTAAGTCTAACTTCACCGCTGCTAAGTCATCCAGACTTGGCCCCCAAGGTAGAAGAGTGTCGTCTACAGGTAGCTCAGATAATGCTCGTTGCCAGATGACACACAAGCAGCACAGATCAAAAGATCTCCTGCGAAGCTGATAGAGGACATCTTCTTCTACAATAGAAAAGAATTGATGAATATATTAAATTAACGATGCACTGCGACACTCACCTGATTCATGAAGATTATCGATAGTCCTTTGCAGACCTGCCCACTCTTCTGCAAACCACTCCCTCATTTTTGTTCGTTCGTGGAGTAGCCGTCTTTGTTCCTCATCACAACGATCCCGGAGCAAGATGCCTCGGATCCCAGCTCGTACCTGATCATTGCTCTGCCACTCAGGGGCATGATGTCCATCATCGTCGTCTCCAAGACCTATATCATCCCAGATAGAATCATCGATATCGAGGGAAAATAGTTCTTTGGGTTGTATAGGATGAGGGGCAACTGCATTTGCAGGTGCTCGTTTCAGACGAATCATTTCCGACATGTTCTTGCAAAGATGATTATACCTGCGTGCCAACGTTTCAATGCCGGGATCGCGACGCTTCACTGCATCTTCAGTGTGTTGTCGTAATTTGTGCTCTGAAGCTAAAACCTAGTCAACACTGGAATGATAGTCACTCAGATATAGCTCCTCACTAGTGATCTGCCGGCAAAAAGAACGTTCCAAACGATCTCGTTCAAATTTCCGAGCTGTTAGCTTGGCTCTGAGCCGTAACTTGTATGATCTTGCATTCATACGAGCAGCGATGAAAGGGCTAGAGGCGAGGTGTCGATATTGTGATCGTCCTTCGACTCCCAGTGCCGCCTCTTTGTTTTTCAGTGCAGTCGAAAGCCTGTCTAAGCGCTCCTTGACGTCTAGAAGTTCTTGCTCCGCCTCAGCTATTTCATATGGTTCTGCAGATAAGTCGGTCACGGTATCCTCCAATCGCCGTGCGCGGTCGCTCAAAGTATCGCGGGCTGTGCGCAGGCGGAAGGCTTCTTCTATGGCCTTCTTGCCTGCATTTCGAGACTGTTCTGGACTATCCTCAGCAAGACTTTCAAAGCTGATATTGTGAAAGCAACTTACGTGGTAGTGGTTTAGTTTGCGCTTTCACCTGTTCATCCCATTGCGCGCGTAAGAACTCATCCTGTCTCATAGAAAATCGTATATCCTTTTCGGCCTCAACACGCTTTGCCTCCGCATGCTTCCACTTCCTAGCAATCCAACTGCCTAGCTCCTTCAAACTCTTGACATCGGCATGCTGAATTTGTAGATCAAGTGTGTAGATACGAAGGTGATGCTAGACCACGATTAGCGTGAGGATCAGCATGAGACAGAGAACACTCACCCCACATACTCTAAGATATGCAATCAATTTGCTAATTGAATGCCAGAATCGCTCACAGCCTTCGCCGTCCGAAAGGCCAAAGCCCACGCATTTTCGAGGATGATAGATGCATTGACACGGCCAACCGTGTCCAAAAGCATGAAAAACAGATATTGCGAACGTGAGCCGAGGAAGATAGTCTTCCAGGAAACCCCACTTGATGCAGCTACGCTCTAGCTGACATGCAATGTCGTACAGAAGGCCCACTTTGTATGAAGATGGAAGATGTTTGAATAGCATGCTGATTAGTGAAAAGGCGTAATGTTGCCTTTCTCCGGGTGTTGTAATGTTAACCATCCACAGGACTCTGTCGTGGCGACATAGAAGCCCCATCAAGCCCGTTGAATCGAAGAATTGGGTACTCGCTTTGATTCTAGCTCCGTCGGCGGCGGTGAAACTGCTCTCGCAACCATCGAGAACAGACTTGGGAACTCTCAAGGATCCCTCGTAACCGTCACTCTCCAGATCTTGGCGTTTCTCGGAATCAGTTGATTTCGTCGTAGGCCGCACAGAATCTACAAAACACTGCCAAGCGTTGACATCACTCTCTGGGATGAATACTGTTCGTGGGTGTGTTCGTTCGGGGTCTCGATATGTCTGAGTGTTGTTCTTTTGTGTAAAGCAGGCATCGAGGCAGACAATGCAAGATAACCTAGATAAGGATAGCGCTCAGACCATTTGATGAGTAGCAAAGAGAGGGTTGAATGTGACGAACTCTTGTTCCAATAACGAGCTTCCTCCAAAGCACAAAGGGCATCGGCGACGAAGGTAATCGCTCGGTCGGTCGCGCGTTGGTTCATCTTCACTACGTGCGGGTCCTTCTTCCTCGACTTGTCTCGAAGGCGCATTGTCTATTGAGTCGGTAACGGAGGAGGATCGCCCTAGAGCTACAAGATGTTGATCGCGATCCTCTTCGACGACACGATCTATGTAGTATGTGGATACTTGAACCAATGTATTATACCATTGGAGGGCATTGGAGAATCGTCGACGGAGAGGGTCTTGTCCCTTTAAATGGAACCCCTGGGACTTTAAAAAATCTTCAAGGGTATCACTAAGTGCTGTGTTGTTGGGAGAAATACGAAGGTACAGGCGGTCGACAAAGTCAAGGACCCGGATATCGACGGCGAGAGAGGGGTAGAGAGGGGCACATCCAAATAAAGCGCGTTCGATGAGTTGATTGGCGGCAGGTCGACATGGACAGATCTCAAGAGAGATTCGTTCCAACTCTATCGAATACTGAATATCATCGAAATTTGACGCAGCGAAAGTGGAAACTCACTGTTGAACCGTAGCACCACTACATCCAAGCTCCGTGGCTTGTTCAAGCACACACACTCTTGTACCGACCATGCAGGATCATCAGCGAGGTTGTTGGAGACACGAAGGAGTCTCAAATAAGGTCGAACTAAACTGGGGATAACCTCGTTATTCCAACGCTGGGATTGAGCGAACCGTTTCTTCTTATGGGTTGAGCTATTTCCTAAGGCTGGGCCCACATCGTGAGAGATTGTAATGTCTGCAGTAGGGCCATCGTGTGCAAGTGGCGCAGGTTCCACGTCGTCGGAAGTTTGAAGTCGATAACGGAAGCCTACTTGTCCTCGAGGTTTCGGAAGGGGAAAACGTTGGGTGTAGGAATGAGAGGGCAAGATCAGAAGTTCTTGATCAGGTCTTTTGCGCTTCTTTGTCGGCGAGCTAGAGCGAGAATCTTGGCTTCGCTCGACCAGCGCATAGGACCTTCGCTTTGGAGTCACAGGTAGGGGCACATCCTGCGATAGGAACTGTTTGGGAACACGGGCACGCGACATGACGGGGTGAGAGAAAGGGCGGAGAAGGGCGGAGAATGATCAACCATGGGTCAATGGCTTGGGGATTGCCAAAGGCAGTTCCTGCCTTATTGTTCACGCTTGGACACGTAGTTTAACGTCATTTCGGACGCTCAACCGCTTGCAATCGGGGTGGCTCTTTCATTTCTTCTGACTTTAGAAATGTCAAAGCTGGGCTTATGTGTCCTTTTTGGGAAGTTATGGTTTCGAAAATCAAGTCTCACGAAAATTGAAATATCTTCATATATTCATAACGATGATATAGTCATAGTCAACGGATTCTGATTGTACTCCATTCAAGGATGGTCACCGGGCTCCCATGGAGCATCGACATTGCTACGTGAACATACTAAAAAGTTCTCCGGTACTAGATTGGAATATACACATAATGCGCGCAAAAAGTACAGTTTGAAGGTGCAGCGTAACTAATAGGGCCTGAGAATAAATCAATCAAACGGTTCCATAGCGATTGAAAGCCCCGCGCACGCACAATTGGAATCAGGAGTTCAGACCGACCACGCGAGGAGAAGGTACTGGAATACCCGATCAGGCGAGGAGAAGGTACTGGAATACACATATCGCCCGCGAAAAGTACGGTGAAGAGCAGCAAACCAGAATGAGTCAATCAAACGGATAAATGGCAATTGAGAAACTCACGAGCGCACATTTGAAGTTTTAACTCAGAGTTTTGGACCGATCAGGCGAAGACGAGATGAGGAGTCGTGACAAATATGATCTGAGAGATAGTCAGTGAACGATTGAAGTGTGAGTGACATACAAGAAACGCACTTTGAAATCCACACTTCGAAACGATACCCTCCACGTAGCCATGTCGAGCATCAAAACGAAACCACGAAAGGAGCACGAGTAAAGACCGAGGTTGAAGAGATCACCGTCAGGATGGGCGATAGGAACGTCGGGATGAGAGAGAATAATCAGGATGGTTGGGATGTACTGAGAGTACAGGTATAGTGAGGGTCGAACAAGATCCTGGATAACTTCTTTACAGCACGAGTAACGTATGTTGAAGTCGATACAAGTCGAGTTAATGTGCACAAGCGTTCACTCCATTTGCTGAGTATAACATGGTAGAGCGTTGAAGAGAAAGACGATAGTTCCCACGGGTTCACGCGCCAAGTGACTCGTTGGGTCGGGTAAGAAACTTCGTTTTTGGAACCGTCTCGGGCTTAGTAACTCCGAGACGGTTCCAAAAACGAAGTTTCTTACCCGACCCAACGAGTCACTTGGCGCGTGAACCCGTGGGAAGTTCATATTTTTTCTTTGCTTTGCCTTCACTACGTCGCCGATGTCGGTACAGTTGTTGGGCTCATTGCAAGGTAAGACGTTCCTCTATGCACTACTTATGGTATATAGAGTAGCTAGCTCGTACGCGTAGTATATTCATACATCATAATGAATGAAATTAATTGCTGAGAGCTGAGAACCGTGAGCTCACGCTATTGCTCTATAGACCCTCTCTGAACGCTCAAATCAGATTAATATGGATGAAGCAGTCTACGGAAACACCAACGGTGACGGCGCTGTAATACAGCAAGCTGCTCCCTTCACACGAGCCAAACCTGGTTACGCAAACTATTTGGAGGGGGAGGATAGCAGAGTAAATTCAAGACATACAACTGCGTTGCAACAGCTACTAGGTACGTACGCTGTATCTTCAAATCGAACGAATCCTGAAGTTCGTTATGCAAAGAATACGGGTCTGATGAAGACATAGACATCCCACAATCAACGCCCATCTCGAAAATCCCCCCTCGACCGTAACCCTCTCAACGGGCATAAACGTATCGCACCCTTCATTGTCACTAGGTACGCTCAACGGAATTTCATTGTAAAACAACAATGTTAGCTGACATGTATATAGACAACACCTGCGATGAACAGATGGAGTTGGTCGCAACGACCGACAGTCCGTCAGTCTTGCCTTCGATTCAAAATTCGACGCCAAATACCGTTTTTCCGGATAATAACAATATTCCCTCAAACCCAACGACCTCTGTTCTACATCATCGTTTATCGCGGCGCCCTTTTCCCGACCCTTCGTTGCGGCGGTTCCTCGATCTGGAAGCCATAGATGACGACGATAATGAAGAAATGAACGACGGGAAACTCTCAGATGAAGGCTTGTCAGGCTTTTATCTGTTATGACCACCATCTAATCGATCCTCTAGATGGCTTCATTGATGATACGACTTCACCTCTCGAGGCGGATTCCAATACCCTACGCGAATTCCCAGACGTCCCTACCAAGACTGCGGCCTTTCTGGATTATTTGGAGGATGTATACGCTGGTCCACCCCCAGCTGATTTCTTGATTGGTGATGAGCGTGTCGATTCAGACATCCATAATCTCGATGGGGATGATCTATTAGCATTGAACAATCGCGAGAAGGATTACGTTGAAACCCTCGTTCCCGGAGTCAATCATATCCCTGGTGACTTTTCTCTTTTTAGCGTGGAGTGTAAGGTAAGGTTCATTCAACGTTGTGCCATCTCAGTGACCTTAGAGACATTTTGCAGGCCGGATCTGAATATACTATTTTGTATGACATTATGCATGCCCCACTTTTGCAAAGTGAGGTTCGCAGCGCCTTCTTCAACCCTAGCATAGGCAACTATGTGTATTTCGAAGGCTTTTTCAAGCCAACGCGCTCCTCTCTTCTGCATTTCCTCAGCATTCATTCGGACATTCGCGTGGCGACTTTGAAAAGTATCCCCTTGAATGAATACCACTCTTGCCTGTGGGTGCGACCTCAGAATGACAAGATCTTTTCCGCAGGTACTTGGGTCAAGATCGACTCCCCTGGTGTATATCAGGGCGACGTTGGTATGGTACGAGGTCATCGAATGACTCCGGGACGCCTATGTATCTCCGTCATGCTTGTTCCACGGATCCTCAGAGATACAGACTCAGATTTCATGTTACGCCCTACCCTGGAGCTCATGCTCGACGGAAGCCTCGAAGAAGTAGGTGCAGAAAAGCGTGATTCTCCGAGCGGTCACTACTACATCTATGGCGCCGATGTGTTCCAGTCAGGATTACTTGTGAAATATTTCGCACCGGCGTCTCTCTCCGTGGCACGCTCAATCTCTGGCGAAAACCGCAAGGTACTCATCGAGAGCAATCATGCTTTCGTGCTAGTTCGTCAGTACAGTATGCCGGATCCCGAACATTGGCTATTCAACGACGGCGATGAAGTTTGCGTTCTTCCAAAAGAAACGGACTCAAGTTCATTTGGTTTGTCGCGCCGCGGCGTAATTCGGTCAGTTTTTCAAGGGTATTGCGAAGTAGATGTGGCTTTGGGTGGGGGTGCCACAGAAGTTATGCCAGTCCGAACGAGTCTTTTACTCAAGAACATTACTCCCGGAGACTATGTCAAGGTATTAGCAGGCATGCATTCCGAGCTCTATGGGCTGGTTGGAGAGAAGAACGGGCGTAGTCTTGGACTAATACCTGACAATTCGTATACTGTTGTACGTGCCTTGTGACTGATCTTGAAGTGACTCACCCATGTTCTATATTTCAGAGTGTATGGGTCGATATCAACTGTGTGGCAAAAACAAACTCGAACACATCTCTCGCTAACACTGGCACACTCTTAAAGGATATCAAAGTCATCATCACGAATTCGGATTTTCACAGACAGCTAACGGGCATCATAAAGAGATTGTGGGCTGACGGACATGGGTCGGTTCGCGTTTTGGTCTACGTTCCTACCAGTGACTGCTCTATTGAGTTGGACTATACACAAGTTATCGAAGAAGGGTCAGTGATATGTTCTGCTACAACATCAACATTTGCTGAATACTTCCTTAGATCATACAAAACCTTAGACCAACTCGCACTGGATTCTGGTTTCTCTTTCATCGATCACTTTGGCATTGACAGGGTGCTTCATAGGATGAAGACCGGTCGAGAGCCGTGGCTTGGTGCTAAAGTGATTGTTGTCCATGGCCACTGGCATGGAATTACTGGCACAGTCCGTGAAGTGAACACGTACCCAATCGATCCTTTGAAGCCTCATGCCAGTGGTATAACTCTCACGATAGAGCTCAATATCATGACTGCTACTGTTGTCAGTCCTCGAGTTTTGATAGATTATGACGTTGTTCGAGAACTACAGTAAGTTAGTTGTTCACTCTTCGCGATAATACTAACACTTCCTCAGTACCTGCGCGCCCCTCTCAAGTGCAATCAGGCCTACCTCGAATCAGTCATTCTTCATGCCGAACTCGTCTTACATCCCAACGAAATTTATACCTGTACGAATACCAAATCAGATCCTGGCTTCACGACCATCCACTCCTTTACACGATCCTGACTATCTAAAATCGATGTATGAATTTGTCGGTCCTTGGTATCCTGGCCTTGATGCTCAGGATATATCGCCGGCACACAATAACTCAACCTCCTCACAGCAATCGCATTTCCTAGCTCACTCAAATCTATGCGGAATCTCTATACGGGTTGATATTGATGGAGGCCCATACGACACACTCAAGACAAAATCCGCTGAACGCTTCGTGATTCCCACTCCTTCCGTCAATGGCCAGATACTCTTCTGCATAGATCGCCCGAGAATCAAGGTCGGTGATGTATCTATCGAGGGTTCTGCTGTCTTGAAACACCGAGATCGACCCAAACCAAGTACCGAAAAGAGGTTAATGGTTGTGATAGGAGGGGAAGAGCAGCACATTGGCAAATTCGTGCGACGTTTGCACTTCTTCTTCAAGGGGACTCAGTGCGATGAAAATAAATGGTTCAAGTTGTTGGTGGTGCACTTTACGAATGGTATAGAGGTCATCACTGACGAGATGCTTGAGCTTCACCCAGATAATGTAGAATACACTCGGGAAACAGCAGCTATCCGACGTCAATCAACCACAGCTTTATCTGAACGGCGTCAATTCTTCACTCATACGCGGCCTGAAATTCGAGCTTGAATCTTGTAGACACAATAGTTGTAGATATTGAATTATACTTGTATTTCTCTCCATTCCATGAAAATCAGTCTGTAGTTCAAACGACTGATGGCAATAGTGAAGACTGAGTTCGTAAAATTCATATCGTCCGCAAAGACGTTAAACTAGAGATGCAGATTAGAGGGAGACCACAAAGCAAGACAATAGTTCGCTGGTAAGCGGCACCACAATACTGAACTCCATATGAATCCCTTCAACTCTTTTTGTTTATAGCTGTCATTGCCACTTTCATCGTAACTTTCAACCCCCACTTTCATTCTCAACGTCAGCGATGGCGAATACCAGAGCAGCTCAACGAGCACGCACGCGATCTCAAACGCGCGCAGCTACCAAGTTCACCTCTCTTTCTCAAGAGGAAAAACATAATAAACAGAAACCTGTATGATGTCTGTTCACTGGTGTATAGAGGTTATACTAACAATATTCACCTTAGAAGCGGGACCGAACCGTCAGAACCAAGAGGGCGAAAGACCGCCAAGAGGCTGATTTAGATCAAGATCAACATGAGAAGGAGAAGCATGAAGATAACAATGATGAGAGCGACGATGGTGAGCCGGCAGCCGAAGACAATGAAAATGACAACGACGACAGCGATGACGATGATGATTATGATGAGGCGGCGGCGGCAGAAGACGATGAAGAAGAAGACGACGACGACGACGACGAGGAAGCTTCCGCTCACTCAAGTGTGAAGAAGGGTCTCTCAAACCATGGCCGGAAAAAAACTCGAACAGAAGTAAATCCATGTCCTTATCTTTGGTATAGAAAACTAACATGATCTACAGGATAGTGCGTCTCGCCCACCTGCATTAAATCATAAGGGAACACGCGCGGATGTTACCACTAGACCCCCTACGAAACCTCGAGCTACTGCGAAACCTCAAGCTACAGCGAAACCTCGAGCTACCGCGAAACCTCGAGCTACAGCGCAACCTCGAGCTACAGCGCAACCTCGAGCTACTGCAAAACCTCGAGCTACTGCGAAACCTCGTACTGCTGCAAAAGCTAGAGCTACTGCCCAGACACAACCTAACGGAAATACTCAATCTATTCCCCCTCCTTCCCCGTTGAAACGCCAAGCTTCTCCTATCGCCGTTCCACAACAGGTGAAGGCGCCGATTGCAAACCCCCAACCTCTGCCTCCACTTCCTCGGAGACGTGAAGCTCGTTCAATCGGGGCTTATGACAGTCCCACTAACGTCCAACATGGATGGTCGATCTTGAGGAAATATTTGCTCGGATCCACTGAGCTGGCTACCCAGCCTCTCGTCGAGGCTGAACTGAAGAAGCTCTTCGGTAGAGATGTGGCTACAGAGTCACCATGGCAATTGAAGATTGCGCAGATTACAGGTCTTGAAGATGACGATGACGAGTTACGACAGACAATCCTCCATGAAATCAACTCGAAGATCGCTCAATCATCTCATGCTCCTACCCATGGACAGAGTGGTCAACCCTCCAGAAAATCCACTGCAGACCCCCGCTCTTCCCCAGAGACCAAAATCTATCCAGGTGTCTCTATCGAGTCATCCTGTGATCCTACTGTCGATGAAGATTCTGCCGATGCTGAGCTCAGTCCTAGAGACCGAGAAATTCTTTCTACTGCGCAGTCAGATTTTGACACAGACACTGGATACTGTCTTCGCGCTGAGCGCCACAATCGTGACATTGCAAAAGTTATCTGGTCTCAGTTGACCGATCAGTTCTTCGAGTTGGCTGAGAGCCGTCTTTGTCCCTCGAAAGGACCTGGTTATACACGCGAGTACCTCAGCAGAGAAGACATGGATATTGTCGATGTTCGTGCTTACGTCCTATCCCATGATCCTGATCAGTATGCTTTATTTCGAGACTCTGCTCGCACAGAGTGGCTAGAGATCGAGGAGATGGGCTTTGAAATCGACAAACAGTTCGGATTGAAGTTTGATGATGATGAGCTAGAGGAGGAGAATAATCCTGGAGAGGGGTGTCAGGGTCCTGACGCTATTCAGTGGCCGGATGAGGAGATTACCGGCGCTGTGGACTCTTTGCCACTTCCACGCTTTTCTTCACCTCCGCACTCTTCCCCACCTCCGCACTCTTCCCCACCTCCGCACTCTCCTCCTTGTCGCCTTGTCGATTATAGCTCCAGTCAACCGCCAGATGATGCGTTTGATGCTGATCTTGGTGAGGAAGCTGAGGCAACAATGAACCCCGTCCTTGGGGATCATGTTGACTTGGAACAGACTGCCAACGAAGATCAGGACATAGACGAAGATCAGGACGTTGACGACGATCAGGGCATCGATGAAGATCAGGATGTCGATGAAGATCAGGATGTCGATGAAGATCAGGATGTCGATGAAGATCAGGACGTCGATGAAGATCAGGATGCTGACGAAGATGGTGGAGGCAGCGGAGATGGAGAAGGTTCTGAGTCAGAAGAAGAAGAAGAAGTCTTGAAGAAGCCTGGTCGTCTGTCACAGCGGACAAAGAACGAGCTTGAAAAAGCTCAGTCTGAATACGAGGCTAAAGTTGCGACAATTGCTGCTTCTGCAAACAAGAACGTTCATGCGTGTTGGCGTTATCTCAATGAACAAACTCAAACTGTTCGGAGCATCAACCCGTTCAACGCGTATGAGGTGTGGTATGGAATACATGGAGAATACGTGTGTCCAGAAGGCAGTACGTTTTGTTTCGTATCCTTTTTGATATATCTCCAACATCTAATGGGCGTTACAGTGGAACCAGCTGATTGGACTCGGTTTGTCGCCAAACAATATAATGCTATATTAGATTCGAAGCTCAGGCCTGAAGACCGACGGAATGATGAGCTGAAGCGCCAAGTTTTTGCGGAACAGATCAAATGGTATGAAGAACATCACAGCGCTTTCATTGAGAAGAAGAAGGCTGAGGGGAAATTTCGTGGCACGGTTAAATCGATACTGAAACCTCTTCATGCTTTGGTACGCACTCAGTCCATTGATTGATCTATCTATGAAACTGATATGGTTTGTTAGGGCAAGCAGATTTATCGGAACACAGGAGCCCATTTACTGGGTCACCTTGTGATCACTGAAACGGATGCGGATAGGAGAAGTAGAAGCGTTAGCTGGGGCTGCACGGACGTTGTCAAGCAGGTTATTGAGGAGAATGTGGTTGACCTCAGGACACAGCTCACGGACATTGAGACTATGCTAAGGTTCGTGGTCATAGAATTTCAAGAGTTTCGGCAAACAAACTGAGTATTCATGTCCTCAAGGCAAAAGGAGATGAACCTACGTGGTATCGACAGGGAGTTGGTTAAGTTAGGGACTACCTGCATCAAGACGAGAACTCAGTCAGCAAGAGATCGCGATCGTTCTGTTATATCGGGTGCTTTTACTTATGACGTTGGTGGGTATTATCGTTTGTCATTGATCTCTAATACTAACTCATGATTCAGGACGTTGTGTTGGTGTGAAAAGCAAGAAACTGTCGCCTAGCCAGTTCGTTGAGAACGCGTACAAGTTTCATGTCCGTGTCATCAACTGGCCAGTAGGATTGCCGTTCTTCTCAGCGGGCCTGGTTGATCCTCATGCCATGAGTGCTCAAGATCTCAAAACGTTAGCAAGGCCACGAATTGCTCAAATTTTACGTGAGATCAATGGTGAGGATGCTGAGGATGCTGAAAAGTGTTTTGAGATTGTATCTTGGGATCATGGTAGGTTGGCAATGCTTCAAATATTCAATTTCATCGGCGTTAATGAATTCATAGATGAAACTGAGCTTACGCTCAAAGATCAAGCCACTGTTCCAATTGTTCTGGACACCGAGGGTAACATCGTCGTCACGGTGTCATATTCTTCACTCTATCGCACTGAGGTTGAGGAGGCCGGTGAAAACATCGATAATTTTTACGAGGATGATGATAAAGATCCTGATGCTGATGTCAACGCTCAGGCTCAGGAGCTGCCGAAGACCATACAGAATGTGGTGAAGGACAGGCCGCAACGTCCGCATACAGATATCAACGTACCACCACAAACGTCGCAGATCGAGGCCCGATTGTTTCGTCGAGCTGAGGCCAAGGATAGAATCAAACCTTCTGATTTCTCTTCCGATCGTCAAAATCAGATAGTTGCTGGCACTGGGGTTACAGGTCGAGGTGGTTCTTCTAGTCGTCCCTTCTCTCGTACACAGGTTCCTTCGAATAGAAAGGGAAATAGTTTGCCTGCAGCTCAGTTGGATTCACTTGCTGCCCCTCAACTTCACCCTTTCCCTCGCACTCAGCCTACTCCTCAACCTCAACCTCGCTCACGCTCTGTGTCTATTCAACCTTGCCCACAGCCTCCTCAGCCTCAGTCTCGCACTCAGGTTCAGGCTCAGGCTCAGCCTCGCACTCAGGTTCAGGTTCAGGCTCAGCCTCGCACTCAGGTTCAGGCTCAGCCTCAGTCTCGCACTCAGGTTCAGGCTCAGCCTCAGCCTCGCACTCATGTTCAGGCTCAGGCTCAGCCTCGCACTCAGGTTCAGGCTCAGGCTCAGCCTCGCACTCATGTTCAGGCTCAGGCTCAGCCTCGCACTCAGGTTCAGGTTCAGCCTCAGCCTCGCACTCAGGTTCAGGGTCAGCCTCAGCCTCGCACTCAGGTTCAGCCTCAGCCTCAGCTTCGCACTGAACTTGAATCTCGAAGTCAGCCCCAACCTCAACCGCGCACTCAATCTCAGCCTCAGCCTGTTCGTCAACTTCAACCGCAGATTCAGCGTGGTACTCAACGTACGAATATCAATAGGTTGCCAAGTATCCCAGAATCACAGGGTCAAGGTAGTGACAAACATAGGAACTTAAAACGTAAAATGTACGAGGATAAAACTGATAGACCTGAGGTCAAGAAGCGTAACAGTAGGCAGTAAAAGATTATCATACATGTATGTGGTACACTTAATTCATTTGCATATATTGTCTTTTGTATGCTTGCCTCGAGGAGAGAAACTATAAACATAAGGTGGGTTTCCAAGAATGATGGGATTTCTAAGGTTGGTCGCCAGGTGGGATTTTCACCTGTGGGACTCCCAAGGCAAGTGGGATTTCCATTAGTGGGACTTCCCAGGCAAGTGGGATTTCCATCAGTGGGACTTCCCAGGCCAAGTGGGATTTCCACCAGTGGGACTGCCAAGGCAAGTGGGATTTCCACCAGTGGGACTTCCAAGGCAAGTGGAATTCCCATTAGTGGGAATTTCCAGCAGTGGGACTTCCAAGGCAATTGGGATTTCCATTGGTGGGATTCCCAAGGCAAGGCAAGTGGGATTGCCATCAGTGGGGATTTCCACCAGTGGAATTGCCAAGGCAAGTGGAATTGCCAATCCAAGTGGAATTTCCATTAGTGGGGATTTCCACCAGTGGGACTTCCAAGGCAAGTGGGATTTTCACCAATGGGACTTCCAAGGAAAGTAGTATTGCTATCAGTAGGGGTTTCCACCAATTGGGATTACAACCCTCTTTACTTTCAGGAACAATGTAGTAGCACATTTGATCAACTGCTAAAATTAGTAGTATCATCATGTATAATTAATCAACAAAATACAGCCAAATGCATATGTTCAGCAGGTAAAATGTATCTTATTGCTCCCTTCATTGCAATAGTCTCTTCCCATGATATAATGCTGATATATGAAGAACTAAATATAAATATCAAGACAAGGATGAAATAGATCCTGGATCTAGTAAGTGTATGGTCATTAGTAATGGTTTACAAATATAGGTGTGATAATATTGCAAATTTAGATGTATGTTTGGAATTTACAAAATGCTTGTTACTATCAACCATATAGAGCCTGAGGGAATACAGACTCTACTTTCATGTAGCATATGACCATCGACAACTTTGTGGGCAAAGAAATTAAATTAGATTGTCATCTGTTGCCCAAACCTATAACCTAATCTATGAAAGCTGTGCGTTGCAGTGCTCACTGCTAGTATAAACTCTGATGAATTGATTGAACTGCTATGAAGCTCTATTATAAAGACAAATTGTAGTGGAAATATTACCCAGAAACTTTCAAGTACTTCTGGAAATCCCATACCCTGGAAATTCCATACCCTGGAAATCCCATACCCTGGAATTCCCTGAGTATCAGGGGTCCTGCCCTGGGATTTCCATTTGGAAATTCCAGCTTGGGCGTGCCCATGGGATTGAGACCACGTTAGGTAGTTTATATTTGGGATTTTTTTAGCCTAACTTGGTATGTTTGGGAGGGTGCCTGAAGTGCATATCATTGGTATGGACGAAAGGATCAAGCACGCCAAGGAAGAACGTGAAAAAGGCGAGAAGGGGAAGAAGACCGCGGAAGCGACTCCTCCTCCTCCTACCAGGCCCTCTACTCGTTCCAAAAGCAAGAAGAAATCCCCTGACGACGAACCCACAGCTCTGGCAGATCAGGATGTCTCGGTACGTGGCTGATCTTGCAGATCAGAGAAGTTTATGACTAACCCGTGCCATAGATGGCTGACGAAGTCGAGGATTCTACTCCTGCGAAGGCTAAGACCAAAACCAAAAAGCGCGACACCGTCGACGACGATGACACTCCGAAGTCTTCCAAGACCAAGAGCAAGCGCAAACGTTCCGAACGCGATGTCGGTCCCGCGGACGGTGATGAGACTGAGCGGGCTCTGTCTCCTCAAGCACATAGTACTGTGCACGCTGTAACCGCGATCTCCCAGCCTCGTGCTGTTGGTGAAGATCTGATTAAGAGGGTGAAGTATTCGTTGGAACTCGCAGATACCAGTGAGTACCACTTCCATTTTCCGCTTTTTCATACGGACTTCTACGGAAACTCGTTGATCTGCCAGATCACGCATTTTCCGTTAGATAATTTCGTTCTGCATAGTCCGGAGACCTTCCGCAAGCTTCGTGTTACTGATTATCGTTACAGGTACCCCCGACGATACAGATCATCGAGATCTCGTGCAACTTCTTCACAACATCGGACTCGCCCACAACCCGGAGGTTGAATCGTACACCGAAGAGCAGTACAATGCCTTCATCAATTTCCATACGACCCAACTCTTCGACTGTGTTATGAAAGCTCGTTTCTATGCACACCGTGGGGAGGCTAGTCAACGGATCATCGACAACGCCAGGGCTGCTCGGAAGGCTGGTGAACCTCTGCCCAAAGACGAGGACACCACCATGACTCCTGCCGACGTTGACGAGGTGTACGTGTTTTCCGCACCACCGTCGCTGCCACCCGTAATTAAAATTGCGCAGACAGACTTAGAGGATCCCGAAATGCAAGGGCCACGCTCCGCACCTTAAGCAAGTGCTTATCGAGGCTGACCATCTAGATCATCGTTCATCCTGCCCTGTCGCCTATTTTTATACCTGTACTTTTGTCAAGTCAAGTATCATTGGTAGTTTTTGAGGTAATCCAGTGGCAACTAAATCCCTCGAGTGATTATTGAGATAGAATAAGTTGAAACATCGCAGAAACTCCCCCAAACTAACTGATCTGTTGGATCAGGCATGTTTAGAAAGATTTCCGTCGACCACTTCGTCGTGGACCATTTGGTAGGGGCGGATTCGCCTCTTCCTGTTGATCTTCGGACTCAGCAGCCTTCAGATCCTCCGGATCAAGCTGTTCAACAGGCGGAACCAGTGGTGGTTCAACGGAATTTGACTGATCATCACCGGAAATGTTTATACGAGGGACAGTACTGAAAATAAAGTCCTCCACTTCCTCAGGTTCGTCTTCCTCATCCTGTACCATAGATTCTAACTGCTCAGGCGACAGATCTATCAGATCATGTATGTTTTCCGGCAGTTCGATCGGTTCGTAACGAGCATGATGCGGGATCACACGGAAAGCACCCACTTTGTCTTTAAGTACAGTGCCATCCATTTCCGCAATGATATATGCGCCTCCTCGTGTCCTCCGGATGACAACCATGGGTCCACGATATCGAAGGTACATTTTCCGATCCAAATTCTTCTCGATGGCGGTGTTCCGTACTTGTACTAGGGTTCCCGGTTTGAAATCCCAGTCCTTAATGGTGTACTTGTACTTTTCCTCGAAAACTCTCGCTTCTCGACGTTTGTTCTCGTCGATCCGTGATTTCATGTTCTCGACGAAGGAACGATGTTTGGAAAGAGCCTGAGCCCGGAAGCCCAGTAACTCTTCCCGTGATAGTATTCGATTTGGTGGATTGACCAAATATGTAGATTCAACAATATCGAAAGGTAGCAGAGGTTCCGTACCGGTAGCTACGAAGTATGGTGAACAGCCTAAACCTCTCCGTGCAGTAATACGATCAGCCCAAAGTATCGGTTTCAAGAAGTAGTACCATTTTGACAGATCTCCCGCACACGCTTTCGCAAGTGCTTGTCTCAGATCAAAGTGAGCACGCTCAATCTTTCCGTTAGCCTGTGAATTGTAAGGCGATATCTGTATTCCACGGATCCCGTATTTCTGTTCGAGCCATCGCAACATGAGCTTCATCTGTGGTGCATTGTCCGAGACCACGATTTCCGGACATCCCCATCTACATATGATGTCTTCAAAGAACCATTCCGCGAGTGATCTCGCGTTTTCCACTCTCAGTGCCCTAGCTTCCGACCAACTCGACAAGGAATCCCTTCCGTGAACGATATATCTGCAACCATTACTGGCCGGAGACATAACCATAGTATCGATATGTATCTTTTGGAACAAGGATGGCGTGAAGGTCACCGTTGGAGGGATCCGTACCAAAGACCTAAGTCGATCTTGGCAGGCTTGACATGTTTTCACATACCACTCCACGTCTTTCTCCAGATCAGGCCACCAAAACCTCTTTTCTAAGAAGTCTTTCGTAGCGTATGTACCCTTGTGTCCTAAGGCATCATGTGCACTGTGCAATAGATACATTCGTTTTTCCGGTTCAACCACTAAACGCAGTTGATCTGTGGATGGTTTCCGATGGAACAGTCGACCTTCCGAGTCTATTGAAAAGGACATCGTCTTCCGGTCCATTTCCGCTCGTTGTCTTTTATCCAACTTCGCGAATTGCTCAGCATTCGGGTCCTTAAGCCACGCTCGAATTTCCGGTAACTGCTGATCTAAACGGTTTCCGCCATCCGATCTATGAGATATCGGATATTTGTGATCAGGTCCCCACGTAGCATTATCGGGGATCGCAGTATACTGCAGAAACTGAGAGGTCAAAGGCATTCCCGAGGCCTCTAAACGTTCTTTGAGGAATGCATGCTGGATCTCTTCCTCCCGGGCAACCTGAAGATCTTCCGCAAACTCATCTTCAATGGTCTCGCAAAAGTATCCTGTCCGGGGGTCTATATGATCTTTGAATGATTCAAAGGGCAATGGATCATCCGCTTCGTCCGCTTTGAAGAACCTAACGTTGTTGGAGTCATCTGCATCTTCTGCTAGATCCTCTTCGGTTTCCCGACGAGGGGTAGTCCAACCTCCCGGAGGTCTTCGAGACAAACCATCAGGTCCAAAGGTTGCTCCTTTGACATGGATCAAATCGAAATGGAATTTACGGATATCTTCAATCCAACGGTTGATCGTAGCGTTTGGACCACTACTCGGATTTTCAAGCATACCTTGAATGTAACTAGCATCCGTTTCTACCGTGAGTCTCCGACATCCATAAAGAAGATAGTGTGTTGCTCGGAGAGCAACCTTCAAACCATAGAGTTCACGCTTAGATTGAGAAAACCGCGCTTCACGTTCATTATACGGGATGGATCCGAAGTAATTATAGTAAATCTTCGTCTGATCTACCGGATCAATCTGATAGATGTAAAATCCCGTACCCATGTAAGAACTATCAACTGCTAAGTGTGTGTCCCAGTCATACACTATGACTCTTAAGGCTGGTGCATTACGGACTCCGTCTTTCAACCGGTCCATGGCTATGACATGCTCATCCTTCCACTCAAACGGAATATTCGCCGTTAATTTGGTCAAAGGTGAGGCTTTCTTAGCGTAATTGTGAATGAACATCCGGAGCTGACCAACAGTTCCCAGAAAGGCTCGGACCTGTGTCTTAGAAGAGCACGGAGGCCAAGTTAGAACCGTAGTTGCGATTCTATCTTCCGGTTTCTGTCCTTCGTACGTGCAACGGTGTCCAACCACTACAGTTTCAGCGCAACACAGGAATGCTTTAGGTCCCGAGAAGGTTCCGCCGCAATACCGCATCCGCTGAATGATTCGGTTCACATTTTGGAGATGCTCCCAGACAAATCGTCTGATCAAAGGATTTTCAGGGATAGTTTCGTATCCGCCACCCGGTAATTCATAACGAGTCCCGGGGCCTCTGATAGGAACATCATCGACGTATGGAATAGTATATTCCGGAATCTCATCTCGCATCATGTAAGTTACATCGTCATGGAATATCGGAACAGAGTTCGTCCAACCCATAGGCAACTTTACGAGACGATGTGGTCCGTACGGAGTTTGGAATGTCGTCAGATCTCGCGAACTAACATCGAGTGGTCGTTCATCATAACCCACATAGATATCCAACAAACCACCACAGGCACGCCCCGCAAAATGACGAGCAATATCCGCGGTAGCAGGAGGAATCCCAGAGTGTTGAATGGTCACCTTGTTCAAGGGTTCCAAACTATGTACTAAACGAAGACTCGTCCCATCCTTCTTGACCACACAAAACCATTTTGAACGATAGCTCGAGCAAGATGGTTCATAAACTCCAGCATCAATCTTATCCTTGATGATCTTACAAACCTTTTCGAAGATTCCGGGAGGAATTGGAATATTTCGTTCGACCCAGGGCTCATGAGGTATGACCGGAATTTTCACGGGAGGAAAGAAGTCCTCTCTGAATGTTCCGCCCTCAGAAGCTTCCCAAGCAAAACCCATTTCCTGCAGCTTCATCAAATGATGAACTAGCTTCATTTCCTCGTTCGTAAGGAAACCTTCCGCATGGTTTTTCTCGATGATCTCTTTCCGTTCTTGCGTATACCGAATACCCGGCGTGAATTCCGGAGGATGAGTTGGTAGATCTGGCAGATCAGCCAAAGGATCCCCGTAAATGTGTCTCCGCACACGGAATTCTTCCGGTAAATCAGCCTTGACAGGGCGAACTTTCACCGCGACAGGCTTATATTTTCGAGAACCGAAGACCGAAACTGGCTGATCTGGCAAAAACACATCATTATATGCGCATATATGCTGGTCAATCGTCTCGTTCTTGAGTTCCCAGAGCTTAACACGATGCATCGCAGCCTCCAAATCTCGGGTCATTGAAGACAATTCCGCATCTTTTGCTTGATCTACTTGATCTGGTAGATCTTCCGTGTTATCATATGGACGAGTTAGCCCGTGTAAGTCTTTCCACCTAACGTCCTTTGTCATGGACTGGTAAAAGGTCTCCTTCAGGTCCTCAACGGTCGGATCAGCTCTAAATCCTTCCTTCCACGGGTTGATCACACGATTTTGTTGATGATCTACACCTTTGTTCAGGTATAGTGATATGGTTTCGGCAATTCCGGGGTGTGACTTCTCGATCGTTGGCAGACAGCATTGTACATACACGTCCGCTAATTCTTCATCGGAGAAGGTACCTCGTTTCACCTGATTCGACTCTATAACCACTTCCTCCGCTTGAGCATCCCAGTACCCACTAAGAGCGATTTCTACCTCTCCCTGGTCGCTACTCAGATCCCAGAGGTTATTCAAAAATTTGGTTGCGGAACTTTCTCTGCCTCCTCGTGAGTGTCTTCCCGTCTTGATTCGGGTTGCAACTGTTGAGTTGGCTGTGATACTTTTCGTTCCACCACCTTCCTTGGTGCTCTCGGTCCATGTCCTTTCGGATATGTACCCATGGTATACCGTTTTCCAGTATTCGGATCCGTAATCGTAAGTTCCTGATCACCCGATCCAAAAGTCTGAATGACACTCTCAGTTAACACATCAAACGGACGTCCCAACAGTATTTCGAAGGGAGCCTTTTCTTGAACATGTAACTGCAAATACACTGTGACTGGTCCAAATCGAAAGGGCACATTTCGGGCTAAACCTTTGGTCCGCGCGATCCCGCCATGTACATTTTGCATCTGTATGGTGATTCCGGGATCCCAACCTAGACCTAAGCCTAATGCCACGCTCATATCGATTGCGACTATCTGTGATCCTGAGTCCAGGAGGTTCTCTACTTCGAGATCTTCCCGATCATTCACAACAGGCCACACTGCACGGAGACCATTGCCTATGGTAGCAACTATGGTCATATCCCGTCGTTCATCATTCTCGTCTACATCACTCAAGAATGATTCTACTGGATCTACTTGAACAAACGCTCCTGCTTTCATCCCATCCCGATCCTCAGATAATCTTTCAAAAGCCCAAGCTTCGGGTAATGCTAGATCATCCACGGAAATGACTTGTTCGTCTTCGGAATCATCATTGGAAAGTGTTTCCGTAGCTAGATCTTGTTGATCAGCCACGTTCAGCAGCATTTTCTTTCGATCTTGCGGAAGTACTCGCTTATTCCGTATCTTTCGTGCTACGATCTGCCTGATCTTCCCCGAAAGCTGTAAAGCTTCGGAAGAAGTCAATTCAATCGTCTTTCGCACTATCCGGTCAGCAAGCTCTTCCTCTAGACCAGGCGTAAACAGTTCATTCTGCAGCCTGTATTTTGGTGCCTTCGAAGATCCCTTAGATTCAGGTATCTTTTCCGGCTTTGGTTGATTTCGAGGGTGAGGTGTAACTTCCCTGGGTTGAACATCATCAAATGGTCTTCTCGGATTTTCCGTACGAGGAGGTGACGGATCGCGGAATCGTACTTGCTTCGATTTCCGTTGATCTGCCTGATCAGGCTCGCGTCCCGAACCTAAAGCACTCTCATCCGTCAAATCGTCAATGGTCACTGACTGTATCCTTTCCAAAGCAGCTTCCCTCAGTGATTGAGAAGAATCGGGGTCGGATCCAGCAGATCTGTCATGATTAGGCGTAGAATTGTCCGGATTGGACTTCGGTTTTTCGGATGTTTTGTTTTTACTAGGGTTATTTCGATCTATGGGTATATGTACCCCGTCAAAGCGTTTATTCTTGACGGCAGGTATTGCTTTTGGTGAGTTAGGCTTTGGGGCACCCTCATGAGTTGTTGCCTGTTGCTGAGACCGTGTCCGTGGCCCAGAGGTCAACTCAATCATTGGATTCCTCAGTTTCCCGACTCGTTCGTGTACACCGTAGCCACACCATTGCTAGATCTCCCTTGCACCATTTCCGCCAGATTGGCAATGACCATCCAAGCTGGGGATCCGGCCAACTGTTCCGAGTAATCCTCATTGTCCGGGATCATCTCGTTCATCATCGTCGAAACCTCGGGCCATCCTTTGGCCTGACCATATTTCATGATCTTTTGGTATCTACTCTCACTTCCGAAGTTGTTCGGTAGCGGAGACCCATCCTTCAACTTAAGACGCTTTGGATCTTGCGGATCACGCATAATCCAACCTTTCCCTAAGAGTTCCAAGAACATTGGACAACTTTGCATCATATGGTTCGGTTCCCGACAAAGGAAACACAACATCTCAGACCTCTGACCTTGTGCATTATTCGGATTCGTGTTAATGATTCCGCGGGGAGGCCCACTGTTTCCGGGATTACCACTACCAGAAGCGACAGTATGGGGCTGCACCCGTTGCGCAGGTTGAACATTTCCGGTCTTGATGTTAGCCAGCATTTGAGCCAACGTCTCAAGTTCCTCTTTATAGGTAGCCTTAAGTGCTCCCAAATCTTTGACCAACACACTGTACTGGTCCCTATTCGCAGCTAGTGCTCTTTCCGTTTCCTCGGAAGCCTCTCGTTTCACTTCAACGGGCTTAGCTGGAGACCGGAAGAAATGCGAGAGATCCGGTACTTCTTCTTTGATCACCGGAGGACCACCAATCGGAACGTACACGCCTCCTCTTGAGTGGGTTTCCGCATTGAAGACCACACCATCCCGACTTGTTACCGTCCGGTACAACGATTCCAAGGGTGGGTGCCTTGCTACGGCCTCCGCTGCTTCCTTGTACTCTATGAACAGATATGGATCATCGACCCGACGTTTCTCTACGCGGAAAGCAGGTACCTGCTGTTGAACCTTACGATTCACAGCTTTCCGTAACTCGTCATCGAATGCTGACAGGAAAAGAGACACCAATTCCGTGTTTCCTATCGCCGGAGGCGGTTTCAACAACTTATTGGCTTCTACCTCCATCAACAGACAATATCCGAGCAACCTATCTCCGTCCCGGACACCCAAAGGAGCATAGTTCTGTACGATCTGCAAGAGCGTATTCTTCGAACCCATTGGTCTTCCTAGAGATGCCGGGAATCTTTCACACAGGGAACGCAAGAAACAGTCCGCGTCTTCCCTTCCCTCCTGCGCGCCGGGAAGATGCTCGAGAGCCTGCTTGGTCTGAAGGGTCATCCAAGAAAAGATCTTTTGCATCTTCACCTTCTCGGAGGTAACTTCCGTAGCCTGGAACGTGTTCAAACAGAACCTCACCCACTCGGGGATCATGCTCGGATTGGCCAAGTCCAGGATCATAGCAGTTTTGTGCGTAAGCGGAAACTTGGTATTGTTATACTCTGCTTGTTCCGCAGGAGTCAGTTCAGGAGGACCAAGCATCCTTATGATGTCAAGTTGATCCTCCGGTCGTTTTTGTTGGGCAGCCGGGTTTGCTGGTGCGTTAGCATTCGCTCCCGCGGCTCCCTGATCATTTCCGTTATGTACTTCGGACATATTGTTGGGTAAAAACAGTCGTATCAAATCAAATGGTTCGGGTTGTAATGTAGGATCTGAACTAGATTGCGGATCTGGTCCAACAGTAGCTGCCTTCTGTCTACCGTTTCCTGGCACTACGTTAGATCTCTTCGTTACTGGTTGTTCCGAAGATGGTCTAGGAGCTCTCCCGTTATCTGGATTGCTAGTACTCGCTCTTCCGAGGTTTCTCGGATCGTAAACAGGTACAGAGGGTTTCTTTGTTGCGCGCTTTCGCTGATCTGAAGCTTGTATCGCTGGATCAAAGAAATCTGCTGAGCCCGCGTTCTTCGAAGTCCGAGTAGCTCTTGGAGCTATTTTTAATGATCAAATAAATTCGATCAAAGGCAGTAGTTTTGAGAAATCACGAAGATCTCTCGAGTTCGACCAAAATATAGATTCCACCCCTCGCGGTGGGCTCCAGATAACGAGGTATAAAGTCGGTTCTTAGTATAATGCCTTATGACAGGTCACTTAGCACGAACACAGAGTACGACTTCACGGATTCGTCAATCAAATTGTATTTATAGCGAGGTGTGGGGCGTTGTCAGAGATTCCGCACTATCTTATATCTCAAGTCGAACGCAGTCTTGTAAGATCTTTTAGATCAGCAATACTGGTCAGCAGAACGAAGTGACACGGATATACCAGTCGTAAGATCTGGACTAAAGGGTTTGTTTTGAGTGGCTTCCACTCGGATAAGGGGTTTTAGGCTCGGAAAGCAACGGGGTACCAGACGTTATGGTAGACCAATCGATTCCGCTCCCGGGTGAAGCAGTACTGATCACTATTCTCAGTAAAACCTCGAAGATCACGCAGATCACCAATCACTACGTGTCAACTTGAACAGAGCCACCAAAACTCTGCACGTTCACTCGGCACAACCTGAGACCAAGTCCTCTGTATCTCCGGAACGGAGTCTACCTTCAACTAGCAAGTGACAGACACCAAGTCAAACCACTCAAAAGTCGGGCTTATCGCGATGAAGTAACACACTTAATCTGCAAGGTCCGGTACGGCTTAGAAGCCTTTACTCCCACGTATGGATGAAAAGGATTACCAGTTCAGAGAGATCTGGGCGCGAAACTTGTTTCATTTGTGCGGATACAGGTCTTTAAGTACACTACGAAAAGTCCAATACCCGTATTTGTCCTTGATCTAGTAGATCTAGCTATTTCTACGGACGGAGTCCGATAATATACACTTAAATAGTAAAATATGACTGAAACGATACGAACACGCAAGGAAATAGTAAAGAAAACAGAGAAAAAGATGAAACTTGTCCGTATTTCGTCGTACTTTCGCCAGATCTAGAAGACCAAGCAAGTTCCGACCATGGTCTGTGCGGCATCCACATGCTAGGGTGCCTAACTCGTCAGAGTGGCTCCTGCCTGTGTTGCTCAAGTGTTTCCGACGAATTTGCTTCCGCGGAATGGTAGTGGTCTTCCCAAGTTAATGAGATAGACTCGTAACAGCGGTTGATCTCGCGGATCAGGTAGGTCTGGTCCGTAGCTTTCGAACGGTATGCATATAGCCTGGTGTTCTGGAGCGGACAACGAAGGTAAATGCTTCAGAAGTGTTTTCCGTAGGTTTCCGCGCGTTTCCGTGAGTGCTGGTCAAAGCTGTACATAGCATACGCTGTATCCCAGTTTAGACTTGAGCATATGCGTGTTTCCGCGGCGGGTTTCACCCGTACTGCCACGGAAATGCTAGATCATCATGTTTCCGACGGTTTCCGCTACTTTGCGTAGGGTTTCCGTGTGGTAACTCGTCCGGATAGGCTCTAATCGTGTCTGATCTGCTAGATCAAGTGAAATTTCCGTCATCACAGCCAAGTACCAAACTCAGTTGTGCCGGTCCGGCAGATCTTGATACTAAGTCGATATTCCCTTGGTGTGCTCGTACCAGTAGTCAGCATTCTTGAAGGATCCCCGACCAAGGGTGCGAGCAATAGCTCTAAGTGGATATTCATGGCTGATCCTGCCAAAGGATCTGTATCCTAGCTTATACTGATACAAGTTTGACTGCTAGTTCGGGCTCACTACAGTCCTTATTGATACTATGCAACGGTCTAAGTTGATCTTTTTGATCATTGCACGCCTGCGCGGAAAAACCGCGCAACAGCGAACGATACAATATCTATCGAGAAAGTCGAGGAAGTTCACAGAGAAGTCCACGATGGTCGTGATTCCTCCAATCTAGTTCACCATAAAGCGGCTGCACCTCTTTCTGGGAATATTACGCGAAGATCTCCTTCACAACAGGGTTGGCTTTTCACAGTCTTGAACAAGGAAACAAGGACTGCGACATACGGGCCTGTTACGGCTGCCCCACGTATTAATCCATGGTGTTCACTTCCTGATGAAGACATTCTCGACGCGGACATGACTGCGAGAATTCGCAACGATATTAGCTCTCAAGTTGAGATCACGACCGTAAATCCTCGGGACCTTATTCGAGATGATCTTTTTAGTGCTGCTGACTTGCGCATTGACGATAACTCTGAGAAAGAGCCAGTTTTCCGTCGTAGCCAAAGAAAGCCTGCGAAAAGATCTAAAAAGCCCTCTTCTGCCAGCAAAGCACCTGTTCATAATACAACCACTCGCACCTGTGGACCGGTAGGTGTCGCAACCTCTGCCGGTCAAATTGGCGCTTCAAGCGTTCAAAGTCGATCACAGAGAAAACGCAAAATCACCAGAACGAGCCCCGGCCGCGAAACCCAGCCTCACTCCCAGTTCTTGACTCTTGGCGATGCTTCCTCAGTTGCGGGCAGTGCTTCGACTGATGGACAACGCGCAGAAACGTCAGCGATCCTGGGCCTCCCGCAGTCCTTTGACCCCCTCTCACCTTGTCCCGCTTCTGGCCTGCTACAATCTCAGCCTCCAGCAATTGTTTCCCCTCGGTATGCTACCTCTTATGCGATTCCGAGCTTGACATTTGTTTGGAGCCATTCACCTGCTATACAAGCTCTTCCAGAGCAATTACAAATCTATCTGCTCACCGCTCTCGCCAGAGGGACAGGGGATCTACCTCCTATGAGTGCTGCTTCTCTTAATCAGACACCAGTTGTGGATCAGGAGACTTTAGACATAACCCCCTCGAACAACACTACCGCTCTCCCTTCAATGTCAGACCCTCGTCTCGACACGCTTTATTATCACTCATCTGATGAACAACTTCGTGCCGCTTCGGCATCACTCCCAATTGGGTTGGAATCCACCCGAAGAGATATTGCGCTTGGTAGCGCTTCAGGAGATGTTTGGAGTCCAAACAGAACAACAACAATTGGCGGAGATGTCAAATCGACTGGAAAGTTAAACGCAGATGACATCGATTCAATCATGCACCAAACGTATACATTCGATTTTAGCACGACGATTTAAGATTTTGGAGACCGTAATGCGATGACATATATTTTGCAACCTCGCTACAGCCTACCTACAAGGTTCTCTTTTCTTCTCTGTCTGTACTCAGCCTCGCCCCTCGTTGCTTTCACTACTTCTAATCGCTGGCAGCCTCACACCTTGTCGCTTTCACTACCACTCTCATACATCTTGATCTGCTACGCTATAGCTGATTCTGTACGCTTCAAAAAATCCAATGTATTTGAATGATGACCCGCTTGATTCTCAGTCTCAATAGTAACATAGATATTTCAGTCCATACATGATGAGAAGGTGTAATATCAATAGTACGCTATGCTATAGCTGATTTTGTATGCTCCAAATAAATCCAACACGTTTGAATAATGACCTGCTCGTTTTGCAGTCTCAATAATACCGAAAATATTTCAGTCCATACACGAGAAGGTAATTTTGAGAAGATTGTTTGAGCGAACGAATGCAACCAAATCAGTGAGAGTCTCTGGGGGAACAACATCACACGGAATGTGAAGAGCAAATGTTTTTAGTTGGGGAAGATTTTGTGAGATAGGTGTCATGGAACGCCAAGGAATGCATTCCATGCCATGAACTACAGAAATGTCCATATCTTCTAAATTTGGGGTAGATCTGAAGAGTGAACCCATCTCGTCGCAATCGAAATCGATGGCAAACGCAAGTTTCAGCGTTTTGAGACTACAGCATGCACGACTGATGAAATTTGCTAAAGATCTCAGCATACTGTTTCCAACAACCCGTTGTGAGAGTACGTCCATGCGCCTTTCTTTGCTAGTAGAAAGAAATTCTAGCTTAGACAGATTCGGTGCATACATCTGGGGGACGTTGGAAAGGGAAGGTAAAGATTGGTGAATGATCTCGAAACGAATAGAGGAAAGGTGTAGCAGATGAATCGTTTCATTGCGATCGAGATCGTGAGGCTCCGCTTGTTCAAAAACCGCAATGGTCAAACGTCTAATATCGGGGAACACATGTAGCAGGGAATGAAGGATTCGAAAGTCACAATCCTCGACTTCCAGTGACGATAATCGAGGATAAGTGACACTTTGACGGTCGATATCGTTGGTTGAATCCACGACGGGTTTTATAACACACAGGAGAAATAGGTTGTGCATGAGAGGGAGAGTGGAGTGTAGACTAGACCAGTGAACGAATTCGCATGTGAGTTGGGTCAATTGGGACCAGGGAAGAATGATCATTTCCTTCAAGAATGGTAACGATAGGTGAGAGCCGCACAGAGATGGTGCAATTTCAAACCCAGGGAAATCAGGGACATTCTGGAGATCGTCTAAATCCATGCCAGATATCCATATGAGAGTTTTGAGTAGCGGTAATCTTCCTTTGATCGAGGACAATAGTGTGCAAAAGGAAGAGGGAAACATGAGCGTGACGTCCAGCCACCTCTCTGAATGCTGCGCTAGAAGAGGCAGAATCTGCGTACTCCTGATCTCCGAGTCGTGGCAGTAATAGATTGTGAGAGGACAACTTTGAGATCTCTCAAGGAGGAGATCCACGATGTCGGAATTGTGCAACCCAGGGCCAATTTGCGTCCAAAAAAGTGGTTCCCCAATACAAACGTTTCTCCAGAAGCCGCATACTGAGGCAAGTCTAACGATGACTTCCCATTGATATGGCTGGCACCAGGGGCTATCTTGCTCAGGACATGATTGAAGATTTCGATGAGCAGTTCCACATGTAATGTCATTACTGGTGGAGTTTGTGTAGCCATTGGAGGAAGGAGTGCAGCTGGTGTGGCTGGTGTGGCTGGATAAGATGGAGAAATACTATGTCAGTCCTGCGGACTTGGAAAATTCGGAGATTCTTATCTTGTTCTCTCTTCGCGATCGAACACCATTATCTTATACTCACTCAATCATAGATATTCACTGAAATTGTTGGTAACATGGTTGAAATCTCAATCGACCGTACGTGTTCTGATCGATACCGTCAAATAGTCAAGTTAGTCACCTCCGTCATTGGCAGTGGGCAGTCATGATAGTCAGAGGGACTCGAAGTAGAGCTCTGAGTTCAGTGTACCATTGCCGTTCTGTCAAATATTTCAAAATTCTGTTCTTGTTGTCGTAGTAGACATTGTTGACTGATCACATTTCTAGATGATTGGCGATTAGTACCGGGACTGCCGCCTGCGGTTGCAATACAATGAAGCCAGTAGATTGAAATGAGCAGTACAACAACTGGTAGATGCCATACAGAATACAGTTCGTATGGGAATCAGGATTGAAATCAGAACAAGCAGCAGTACAATCAATCGGTACATCGCTCATACAGGGCATTGGAAATGAACAAAGAGTATATAATAAATCGATCTAGAGATCATGCGCTCGGCTCATGAGGAGCACACTTGTCATGGCTCCGAGACGAAAAGAGCCCGGGTAATTCCTACTGAGTAGCACAATCCAGATTGTCATAGCTGGTCAGTGGAACATCTTGAATCTCGTTATCGAAGATACATCGTAAGAGCTGCTTCGAATAGGTTTAGACATTACTCCTAGAGATGATAGTTCAGAGTTAGTACGGTATGCCATTAATGACACTTACCCGTCCTAAACAAAGCACCACTGCCACCTCTGAAGAGAGTTCCCATCTTGCTGCATGACCCAAAATTTGGTCCATGGCGACAATGTCATAATCTCTCGAAAAAGAACAACATACTGTCCGCGCTTCAAACTCTGCCGCTACGTACTGCGCAAACGGGTCAGGAGTCGGTCCAACATAAGTCTTGCTCCGCGTAATGGCCATGGTCATTGCCCCCTGGTAATCGAAGATGTATCGTATCTGCCCTGCGACCCATTTACCCTCACGTCCACCATCCGGCCGATAGCAGACGTAGCTGTTACCAATAGCGGTGCTTTTGTCGGTTCCATAGAACCCCTTTGTTGCTGCAACGGAAGAATAGCAGGTTGGGTTTCCAACCTTTTGTGCGAGTTTGAGAGGCAGTTTGACAGAAACTGGCTTGGCTGGGGTTGAAAAGGCGGGATAGGAACCACTGTTCTTGATTAACTCGCTGACAGGGAAATTATGCAGATCTTCTTCGTTGTCCTGAGACATCTCAGGGCGCTCTTCCTCGTTTTCTTGAGACATTTCACTGCGCTTGTCATATCCGTAAGCTTTGTCCAAAAGGAATCCACAGAACTTGAGGAGATCAGGGCAGTCTGGTCTCATTAGCCATCGGCGGAAAGCAGCGCCCTTGCAGAAGGATTGCAACATTGTCCTTTCGAATTCGCCTACACATGTGATCAGCTGTCTGGGGAATATCGAGTAACTGCTCACTCACCTATCTTATGATTCGTCGGTATTCTTTGAAGCTTCCCGATCAAATTCTCGAAGGAGAAGTTCCACCACTCGCGCACATTGGCATGGGACTTCATGAAGTCGTGAATGTGAAAAGCAAGGTGGTGGGATGGGAGCATGAATCCAGGGAAGTCTTGTTTCAGTCCTTCGATATGTGCAACCAAGGAGCGTCGAAATAGGTCAAGGCGGTTGGCAGACAGATTGTTGCGACACATGACAATAGATGCACAGGTCAAATGCATAGACGTCTGTAATACGGAGCTCATCCTGGTTGCATCAGTTCCTGCAATTGGCGAGCCTGTACCCCAAAGACTGATCAAAGCCAGAGGGAGATGGACAGAAAACAAGACCCGCCAATGATCGGCCTTCAAAGTTCCTGCTCGAGAGAAACCTACTTCTGGAGGGGGCCGAGTTACCCAGGAAGGGGTGATGACCTCTTTCACAGCCTTCTGGACCCTTTTCAAGACATTCACTGAGTCGACTCCAACCGGCACCAACGGCGTCAATGGCTTGGTCATTCGCTGTAAGGTAAAAGTCAGTATTTCTCGAAGATCAAAGAATTACACGTACCCATTCAATCAATGCTTGTACAAGCTCCGCTTTTCCATATCTCCCAACCGGAAGGCGATCGATGTCCACGCAAACAAAAACCAATGATATGAAAGGCATTCTGTGAAGATTCGTCCGTAGTTTTGCGTTTGCTTCGTCGGTGGGCTGAGTCAAAAACCGATGTATATGCCCAATGGATAGCGAACTGTGTAAGTTGAGTTGTTTCGTCAACTCAGTCAACAGCTCGAGACGATATTGAGGAGAAATCGTATGACGATCATTATTCTGTGTGTAGTTCGCATGTACATCATGTAGAGATAACCAAGGTATCGAAGGGGGTGGTTTGTGCTTAGGCTTGAACTGAGGCCATATAAATTGCTCTTGAAGGATACGCTCACAGCGCTAGTATCAAAATCAGGTCGTTGCAAATAGAGATCGGACTTGGAGCACTCACCCAATCAACCAACACATCCACCAACATGCGCTTAGTTACATCCCGGGTACTAAGTGAAGACTGAAGCTTCAATCTGTGAGCCTCGTCTTTTGGGAATTCCATTAGATCGTTGCAAACATAGGCTAGAGAGACCCATTTGCATTTCATCAGCTGCTTCTGAAAGGTTTTCTTATCCACGTCGGACATGGGTGCAACCAAAGAAAGAAGCTCGTGAAGATCATGCACTCCTTGAAGTCCTCGAGGATCGCGTTCCAATAACACAGAAAGGGATTCTCTCCTCGATAAACGAGCGGTACGTTCATCAACAGTAATGTTATCCCACTCCACAATCGAAAGGTGTTGATCTTCAGGGATAGGATCAGAGATCAAAAGCTGGATGCTACCCCGCAATTGGCTACTAGAGGTCGAGTGGGTCTGTCCCAACGGTGTGAGAGTAGAAGGATGGGGCGGGGGTGTGAAATCATGATAATATGATATATGAACAGGCTTCACTTTCTTCAGACTGAGCGGTTCTGGATTGTCCAGGCGGAGTGCGTCGCGAAAGAACCGCTGAAGCAAGATGAGAAAAATGGTATGCATGGGCTCAACCAGCAACTGCGTCGTTGGGTCCCAATATGGCAGGCGCCATAGTTCGGAGTAGCGAGTTCCATAGAAAGACTCTATCTCCACGCGTTCGTCTTTCGTTCCTGCGTCAAGCCAAGCAGAAGCACCTTTCTTGAGGAAGTCGACATCTGCATGCCCCCAGTTACTATAATCTGTCCTCCCAATGTAAACCAGATGCCAACATGTGCAGATAAAACAAGTGTGATGAGAAGTCACGTCGAGGAACCCTCCATGTGGACGAGCACATTTGAAATCCATCGACGATGCTGCGATGGCAGCCCGGTGAAGGCGATCGTTAAATTCCAGACCCATCTGGTGGGTTTTGTAGGTTTGATGAGGCTTCAAGCCGCGACTGTAGGCCTGCGAGAGCTCTGTCACCATCAGACGCCAATAGTGGCGGTTTTCGCTGTTCTTTGCATTGGGTTCGTGAGGACCTTGAATGATACCAGGAATATACAACCAAGCGGGGTCATATCGCATAGAGAGTGGTAGATTGAGACACGCCAGAGCAGTGACGCCTGTCGAACTTGTCTTTCCATGAAGACGGTTGCCCTCAACGTTGAAATAGTCGGCATGTAATAAGAAGAGCCACCTTCCCTCGTCTCCGCGCTCTGTTATGAATAGTTTCCCATCTTCTGTGCGGAACGTGCGAACAAATGTGCCGTCTTTGAAAGACCGCATGTTGTCCTCAGGAAGATCTGGTCGAGAGTCTGTGATATCGTCGCAGAATTTATCGCCATATTGCTCGATTTGCGGTTGAGCAATGAAGCGGCCAAACCATTCATGAAAGGAATAGTAATGATAGGTTTTGATAGGTTTGCCGTTTGACAGTAGCTCCGTCCCGCATGGCTCAGAGAGCTCAGTGAGACGTTCCGTACAGTGGGTAGGATATATGGGTTTAGGCGAACCTTTACCATAAGTCGGAGGGTATGTGTAGCTGCAATCGGGACACACAGCATGAGGAATGCTAGGGATTTCTAAGTTCAATCTCTTTTCGAGTGTGCCAATGGATTCCGGAATGTCGTTGAGAGCCTTCTGCTGGGTGAGATTGGGGCCCCCAGCTAGTAGCGTCATCGACAAACCGTAAACTTTGAGTAGCTTCAATAGTACACTAGATCCTTGTCTCGCTGCTCCTTGGAAGATGCGGGTGACCAGAGCAATGGTATAAGCTATCAACGTTGGAGTGTTCCATCTATCGTTGAGATCTTCAAATGCAGCCTCTGTGAAATTGTATAATTAGAGCCTCATCACGTCGAGCAGGGCGTTTGAATGATACATACTGTTGTCGATTCGGATAGGCGATGTATTGTTTGGATATTGCCTCCTCCAATGGTCCACAGCCTCCTCCAACGCGTGCAACTTTTTCAGAATGACATCGACTTGGGAAGCTGCGGCTTCGTTTTTGACATCGCCTACTGAGCGTGAAACGTAGCTGAGCGAGGATTCCACACTTTCGAGGGTGCGATGGATAGTTTCGAGTGTCGGTTCATTGGAAAGGTCTTCGAGATGTTGGCCAGCTTGAGCGAGGACGACTTCAAGACGATCGGCGGCTTTGATGGCTTTCTTTGCATATGCGCTGGTTATTTTCAAAGTCTTGAAACTTTCAACCATGCCGTCGTCTCCGTCTGCCACCGAAGTTGACAAGCGGACTGTCGTTTTTTCAATCGCATTCTGTGATACGCGTTAGAACCGAAACATCAAAAATTGACGAACGCTGACCGCCAAATTGTCGACCAATGCAGACTCGACTGAAGGATCCATCGATCGATGAGCCACTGACTCACGATTGAGCAAACCCTTGGCCGTCGCATCTAGATCATCGTCCGAAGGAGCACTCGAGGAGACACCACGATTCTTCTTTTCTTTGTCGAGAAGGCGCTTCACAGGATTCCTGGAAGATACAGGAGCCGTAGTGGTTCCAGATTCGGCGACAGTTGCATTGACCGGAGGCGGAGACTCTCTGGCGATGGACTTTGCTAAAAAATCCGCATAACGATGGGGTTTTTTCCCTTTGCCTGCTGACATGGCGATAACAAGAGACCTAGTCTTGATATGAATATGAGACTCGCACTGATAGCGGACAGGAATGTACCTATCTTTGATTTATATTTCTGTACTATCGAGGGAGCAGACAAGAATCGATGTGCATTTTTATCTGTCAGCTTCTCACTGTTGTCAATATGATATGGCATTGTTACAATGATGAGATTCTACATAGGCAAGTTGAACATGAAGTCCTGAGCGTACTCCATACCAGTATATCATTTTCAGAATTGAGAGCATTATATCGAAGTAGAATAGTCGAACGTTACAAAGATCGTACCAAAATCACTTAAGTGAATGAACGTTCGATATGATTGCGCTTCTAGTCACAAGAACATACAACTATTTCGATGGAGGAATGAGAAAACTATGAAACACTTTCAGACCTACGAACAAGATCATACTGAACGAACTGGTCCAAGTTCTTGAGTAGCTCGCCATTAGGCCCCTGGAGCATGACCTCATGGGTTTCGTCCAACAAATTCGATCGAAGAACAGGGTAAGCAATCACCGAGCTAGAAGTTGGGCAGTGGCAATAAGACCAAGGAGGCACCACGGCGAGCAGGGTGTCCCACTTGTCTGGAACACTTGGTCGATCGAGTAATGTGAATTCTGCCATGGGATTCACGCTCCACGTCCAGGGTATGGAGGTCATATCGACCTCGATGACGAGTCGACTAGATGCGAAGCCTTTATCACCAATTGTGCGACGAACTTCTTGACGAATACGGCGCTCTTTGATGTGTAAAATCGCTCGAAAAAGAAACAAATTTTGTTCACGTTGGTGTCTTGGTCCTTCATTGATAGGAAAGGCCGGCTGATACATTGGATGTACTGTGTACGTTGTCAGCCGGGAACGCGCAAGTCAACAGCAAGAAAATTAACCTAAGCGACTCTTTTTGAACAGAGGGCATTGAGCTCGGTGTTGTGACTCCCAGTGCGCAATTTGACAGGCTTTGGAACAGTATGCAACACTTTTACACCTTGCACAAAACATGCCTTTCACAGAGAATGAACTTTGCGTGCACTAGAAGAAGCACTTTATAAGACTCAGCGCACATTCATGGCGAAAGATACGCACGTCTTTGTTGCTACAAAACTCCATACCTTTCGAATAGCAGACCTCTCGCACCTGCTTCAATTTTGAGTCCAGAAGCTCACTCGCCAATAATACCCAGGTAGCACCAAATTTGCCTGAAGGTACCCACTCGGCGAGTGATAAACCTGACGAGATCTTCGATTCCATAAAACCACGCGCAATATCGGCAACGCGTTCGCGATGAATGGAACAATGAAGAATAGTGGAGATGGATTCATGGAGCACTTTATGCAGAGCGGAGTAGGACTCGAGGAACTCGCGCGAATTCGCATGACCATCCACTGGATTATCATGCAGCCAAGTATGAGTCTTGGCAATCAAACGAAGAAGATTCGTTTCAAGAACTTTTCTGATCCAAGCTGGACCACCCATCATCGAAAGTGAGAAAAATCGGCACAATACAGGACACAGTCAGAGGGTATCCAGTCCTGCGTCGCGTTGCTGAATGGTGACAAAGCTTCGACTTGATGGCGCCACAGTTTGCCATGCCTTTGACAAAGAAACCGAGTTCATGCAAAGTTGCGAGAGGGCGAAAGAATTTGAGCCCCGTGGTAGCAATAAGGTACCCTTGGCTCGTGTAGTTGGGACATATCGAAGGACTGGAGTCGTGATATTCATCGAGTACAGATAGCCATGTCTGTCGAAGAGTGAGGCCGGTAAGAGATGGACACAACTCGTCTGCAATGTGAACAAACGTCCACAATGGTGAACCATCCAGGCTACACCCGATAGATTTCACCGAGGAAGTGTCTCCGAACCAATCGAGGAATGTGACAACTTCCTGATGAGTGCTTTTCCGCCAAGGAAGTTTGAACGCAAGAATCCACAGTCGGGCCAATGCTTTCACGAATCGAGGAGAAGCCATGAGTTTCGTGAAGAAAGTAGATTTGTCGGCGCTATTGCCATTGTGTATGGGGCCAATGGTGTTCAGAAACGACATGACAGCATGGATACAAGCAGTGCAACTATCCGTTGTATCACGGTCAAGGGATGCGCTGTCTCGTATACGTCTAGGCTTTGAAGGAGGGCTACGATCCACGACAGTAAGCGAGGCCACCGGGGAGAAATGATGTTGAATCGGGCGGGGAAAGAAGAGATATTAGCAAAGGCTGGGTGGATATCTTCATTGCCGTGATAGCTTTCTTTACACATGGGTCGAGTGGATGGCGAGGATTCACCGTAGGAGGCAAAGAAGCGATTGCAGAAATGAGAACCCGAGTGGCGATCTATACAGAATGAGTTACTGGCTGAGGAAATCGGTGCGAAGAGAACAAAGACTCACCTCCGAATTCATGAGGAAAATAGTATCACTGTGAATTCTACAGATGAGGGAGGGAGTTATGGGCGTTGATGTTCAAGTCCGAAATTACACCTCACAGAGCTCTGCTTTAAAGCCAGAAATCTCCCTTTGTTTCGATGATTCGGGAAAGGCCATGGCATCGATCATGTATCCTCGTCCAAGTCCAACACCGATAAATACCTGTTCAACTGGTACTGTAGACTCGACACTCAGCTCTAGCACGAGGGCTGTTGCCTCCCACTCAGGCTCCTAAGTTCCTTTTGCTAATCCAAGATTGAAAATCACGAACTATCTCAACGTCCATTCGTCGCCCGCTTTTATGAGGGGTCCAAAAGTTCTCTGTGACATTCATTACTTACACCCTGAAAGCGTAACACCCAATTGGGACATACACAATGATCCGGCAATGAAATTTCATGGAGGACCACTCTGTCTTCAACGCTATGTCGCGACCTAGCAGCTCCTTAGCGCTTGGCGGGTGGAAGTTCGAGACGAGATGCAGGAATTGGTTCACACGATTGACGGTCCGTGATGAGGTTGCACGCATTTTGATTTTACACCGTAAACAGAAGCTCGTTCACAGCGGCCAATTTCTTATGAGGTGTGAACCAACTTCTACTTTGGGTGTAGAACCGGTGGGAGTGCACCCTCATCATGCTCCGTTGGTCGTAATAACAATTCTCTTCATCTTCGGCTCAAACCTCATCTTCATAGTTTGGCGGGAGCCATTTCAATGAGATTCTTCCTGACCCATAGTTTGAAAGTACATCGCTACTACACTAAGTGGATATGAAAGTATATGAGATTAATCAACATGTCCGGGAATGAGTTTGGAAACGGATTGGGTGGTCGTGTACTAGCGCCGCACACCGTAATTGACTTAAAGGTATTGACTAGCTACGAGGGTATGCCAGGTTGATGCCAGGTAAGTAGCATTACATCTCCTGTTCACCAATCTTCGCCACAGGACTGAAGCACGACTTTTTTTAGCACGGACACTCTACCACGATTCATATATACTTGACCTCGATATTACGAAGGTATAGCAAGGGTGTTCTTGTCCTGCGAATCATACTGCTGCAAGTACTTCCCATCGGATTCCACTTACATGCGGGCAATTCTGGACATCCGGTCCCTTCAACAATCTTCCCATCGGCAGAAGTATAGTCGTTTTCTCTCCTATGCATTTAACCCAAACACACTCCTCGTAGTATGCGCTTGGCTTATATTCCCCCTTTTCTGTGCTTAACGCTCCTCAACCTCTTGGCGACCTTGAGCTAGAAACTTCGAAACTGCCTTCTCTAGCATCCCCGGCCTAAAGCATTTCCATCAATGCATCGAACTGGACCTATCTTAAGACTACTACGTCTCAGAAAGTGCAAGCGAAGGATGGGTCCTAATTGGAAAGGAGAATTCAGAGGTGAGCACAAGGGTTAACATGTCTTGGTATCAACTTAAATAAGGCCACACATTGTGCAAGCTATGAAGTCGTCGGCTCGGCTCGGCTCTTTCAAGTTCGAACCGACCCACGAATGTCATGAACGTCCGATGGGCGTTTGGCTTCAACTGAAGATTTAGGTGACCGGTACTAATTCATCGCTGAAGACATAATCAACGTACTTAGGGCCGGCGAATTTCAGAGCTCGCTGTTAATTGTACAGTTATAGCCCTACTGTACGAATAAGAATCTAGAGTCTTGGATTCAAAAATTGAGGACATTTGTCTCGCGTTAGTGCCAGGATACACGGCTTGTATTCAAAGTATATTGGTTTACAAAACTGCAAGTGTAATATTCTTTTCCATTCACTGTACAGCTTCTAATCTCTGTACACACCAGGATATCATCGAGAGCTCGAGGAAACACCATTTTTAGACGCAAAACACAATTCTTTCAGCCAGCGCTTAATCGGTTGTGACGATCCCTCGATACCTTCCGTCATGATCAGACGATCTCAGGCTATTCGAGCACTTCGATATCTCCGTTGTTCGAATGCGAGGTATCATTGGCACAACAGATATACAATCTACGAAACACATCACGATAATGGAGGATATTACATCGAAAAATAAGGGAAACGATATGTATACAAAGAAAATATCAGAACGTGAAGGAGTCTTATCAATGGAGTACATCTTTCCGTGGTTGTGGGTATCGTAATGCGCAGAACAGTAGTCGATATAGGAAGATCGAAACGATATACGGGAATGACTTTCGCGAAGATTACAAAGAAGCCGTATTTGGGAAACGTTTTGCCTGAAAGGGCTGATGTGTTTGGCCAGTCTAGCGAGCAGGGAATTATCAGTCAGGTAAGTTTCTTCGAGTCTCATGAGGAAACTCACTTCATTAAGGCAACATGTGCGCCGCTTCCTCGAGTCTTCCGCGCATGTTACGCGCACCGACTCTGGGCCAAAGGCCACAACCAGTATGTCACCGTCCATAACCCGTTTGGCGGACTCGCGCACGGCGCGATTTCGAGGTAGCTTCTTGTGCCGCTTATAGAAAATGCGGAAAGAATAGCGTTTTCCACGATGTCTAACATCGACGATGGTATCGTGGATGTGGCGTTGCCTAGACCCGGATAATTCTTCGGAGACTAGGAACATCTCTCGATGTGGGATCAGTAGGGTTGACGCAAATAGAACATCGCGAGTTTCAGGTCGTGGGCTCCTAGCCTGATAGATACGAGCGCGTATTTTGCGCGTGATCGTCTACGAAAGTCAGCGAGTGTTACTCACAAGACATTCACGACTCACTTGGGGGCCGGGTTCGCAATGTTTTTGGTTACGAGGCATCTTTGTGTGCAGAGGTACGTTGGATGAGAGGACGAAAGAAAGGTGAGTGGAGAGGGTATTTGCGTATGTCCTGATTTATATATCAGTATGCACAAAGGGATCCAAACGGGAATTAATATATTGAAGTCACAAAGAAAGAAAGGATTTGATTCGTCATCTCCCAATCTTGTACGGAGCCACGCACTTCTGATACCTCTGCACCAAGATCGTCTCTCCAAGTTGCCATTCAGACCGTTCTCATCCCAGGATCTTCGTCCCAGATTTCGAGTGATCCCGACCTAGCCATAGTACCAGAGCCTCTTGAACAAGACATGACGGACAAAGATTTTGTACGTGTGCACTACGTATGCTTTGGAGAGGTTTCTGACGAGTCAGTTTCGTCTTGTCGATATTTGCAAACAGGACCTCGATAGGGTGTTTGAAGCAAGAACAGGTGAGATTGTTTTCATTACATAATGCATCGACAGCCCGCTCATCGGAGTCATCGGTTAGTACAAGGAACGTATACGTGACCTTGAAAGCCAGGTTCAAAACCTCACTGAAGAAGTTGAACAGTTAACGGTATGATGACGGTTCGTCTTCTCAGATCCGTCTTCTCCTTATGTTTTTGCAGTACTTTGAATCCGCGGGCCTTCAAAAGGCCAAGGATGAAGCTGATCGACTTCACAAAACCACGATTACTCTTGAGGCTGAAATCTCTCGTCTCGAGAAGCTCAATGAGAGGCTGAGCTCGAAATTATCCGAGTTCAAGGTCAATCACTCGTCCGTCTATCCTTTTTCTATGCTCACCAGGCCACGGTCAGGCGAAACGCAAAAACACCACAACATTCGGCGTAATGACGGAGATCCCACATCCTATCTCGGTGAGCCACTTCAATTTGTTGTACACTCGTTGCCAAACTGGTTGTACATAGTTGGATAACGACGGTCCTTGTCACGCGTCGGAGGTTCCAAATGAATTCACCAGGACTACATTGCAAGGACATTCGTCGCGTGATGTCCTCGTCTTCAACGGGAATGGCCTCGACTTCGAAGAACATAGCACCGTGAGTGATGATCTCGAGGTCCAGGAAAATTGTATTGAGACCTTTCTTCTTTCAGATACCCACCATCGTTCCTTCGTTGTCGCACAATGTAACGTCATAATCTAACGCTGGCTCATTTCCCTCAATTGAACTGCTTCCCCTCAGCCGTTGACTGTCACAGAAGGACATGACAATGTGAGCAATATATCGATCGGTTGTGAATCTGTCTGATAGGATTAAAGGACTCCATGGCACGATCTTATCCGAATGATAAACAAAATCAGACTACTGCAAGTTCGATTATAGACGGGGAAGGCGGTGATGTAAGCCTGATCTCCGAGTCCTACGCGCTCTTAGCAGATAGCTAAGCAAATGTTTGCAGGGCGTTTTGAAAAACAGTTTCCT